>VSDK01009747.1:60643-115319 GCA_009767595.1 Symbiodinium kawagutii
GTCATCATCATCATCATCATCATCATCATCATCATCATCATCATCATCATCATCATCATCATCATCATCATCATCATCATCATCATCGTCATCATCACCATCATCATCATCATCATCATCATCATCAACCAGTTGGACATTTTGCCCATGCGCTTTTTGCGGAGGATACATTACCCCAGAGATCGCTGGAAAGTTTCCAGGCTGGGCTGGAGACTGTTTGTGGTTGTCAAGCTGGCATCATCAGTGGCAGGTTATATGGTAGTCATTGGCACTAAAAGTTATTTGCCATTTAACATTACTATAGTTCCCACCAGTTGAATTTCTCAAACAGCATGATTATGCAATATGTGTGTAGATGTGTGTACATGATGTATATACACATACTTATTCATGCATACAGGCTATAAGACTGAACATCCAATGTTGAGCAATTTCTCTTTGTTAAGGAGCAAGACTTTTGCCTCGGATCGAAATCACAAGGTATTATCGTGTAGCCCTATTCCAGTTAGGTAGGTGGACATCACAAATCATGTATCAGCACACACGCTGGGTGGTTGGCTGGTGGTGTCCTCACGGGTGTGCTGGGTTTTGCTCGCCTCCACCGGCAAGATTCGTTGGGTCATTGGTGTGTGCAGGGTTTGACGGTGCTTCAATCACCATTTGGAATCGATGGTTTTGCATTGTCTTTTCCGTCAAGAATCCAAGTCAATGGGAATGTTGACCTATCTCTTTATTCACTTTGTTGTTGCTTTTGGCGTTGGTCTTGCTGCAGTGGAATGTGCCGGCTGAAGCAACAGGAGTAGCAGTAGTGGTAGTGCTGTTGGTAGTGGTGGTGGTAGCCGTACTAGTAGCAGTAGTAGTAGGTGGAGGAGAATGAGCAGTAGTAGGAGGAGTAAGAGTAGCAGTAGCAGTAGTAGTAGTGGCAGGAGTAGTAGTAGTAGTAGTAGTAGTAGTAGTAGTAGTAGTAGTAGTAGTAGTAGTAGTAGTAGTAGTAGTAGTAGTAGTAGTAGTAGTAGTAGTGTAGTAGTAGTAGTAGTAGTAGTAGTAGTAGTAGTAGTAGTAGTAGTAGTAGTAGTAGCAGTAGTAGTAGAAGTAGTAGAAGTAGTAGTAGAAGTAGTAGAAGTAGTAGAAGTAGTAGAAGTAGGAGTAGTGGCAGTAGTGGTAGTAGTGGTAGTAGTGGTAGTAGTGGTAGTAGTGGTAGTAGTGGTAGTAGTGGTAGTGGTGGTGGTGGTGGCGGTGGTGGTAGTAGTAGTAGTAGTAGCAGTAGTAGTAGTGGTAGCAACTAGTGATAGAGGTATTGTAGTCCGAGTGAGAGTGTTGGTAGTAGTAGTGGTGGTGGTCTTCAAAAAAGAACATATTTGAAAAAATAAAATCAACAAGAAGTTGGCAGGGTCTGCAAGGACCTTTCCTTTGGTGGTGATCGGCGAAGGGAAACATTACCATCACCATTATCCTTCATTGCCAAACCTCATTAACTATCATTGATTCATGAGCTGACTGTCTCACCAACAGTTCACCATCATTAATCATCATCATTGTCAGTGCCATTCATTACCATGTTCACATCACCATCTCATGATGATATATCACCTTTAGGCTGGTTCTAATAACCATGGCTACTAAACACTAAGTTTCACATCTCGCGGCTACCTGACATGATGTTGCAGGATACCTGTCGCCATCTGCCGGATTGAAATTTGCAGATGTGCCCAATGGCTTGGCAGCCATCTCCAAGGTGGCACTGCACATCTCGGGTGGATGGGGTTCCTGGTGAGAAACCATGGATCAATGTAAGGGATTGTTGTAAGGGACAAAGGAGGCACTGGAGGGTGAGATATATGATATATTTTTTATATATATATATCATGATTGTATTATGTATATCTTATTTTACATATTACATTAAATAAATAAATATATATATATATATATACATATATACATCTAGCTGGATTGCTGAGCCTTGCTGAGGCTTACTGCCCTTCCCCCTACTGATATTCATGTAAAGCGCTGGCCTACTGAGGCGCAGTTCCCCTCACCTCAACTGCTGGGTCTGAATGATCTCGACTGAATCGGCATCGGACACATCTTCGGGGAATATGATAAGTTACATATGTAACATGCAGCAAGTGTATCAACAACAATCGTGGTTTGTTAATTAAGTGTATCTTGCAAGTGTATCAACCAGCTGCGAGTCTTTTATTTGTGGTTAGGATTGTTCATTGTTTGCAGCATCAGGGGTTCATTAACAGCAATAGTGATTTGTTTGCTACCAGAAACTGCTTGTGTTCAGCAATACGGACGGTGGTAGTTTGGACTCTCATTACACTAGTGGTTGCTAATCATGCTTCAATTCTGCAGATGCAAAAAGTGGGAAGGACCCAACCAGCTGATCTGATTGCAACCTGGCAGCAAAAGAAACAGCTCCTTGGGTTGTAAGTTGTGGGGAACTTGTGGAGCTTGTGGGGAGTATAATTCCCAGGAGCCAAACAGCTTACCTTTTGGTACTTCCGACTGAAGTACTATGGGATGTATCCACTGAGTTCCTTATTACGTCCCTATAGTTGCACTCACTTGGATGTTTGCCTCGAAGTAGATGCCGTTGCTGCAAGATGCTTCTGATGATTCCCTCCTGACCCACAAATGATCTTTAAATTTAGATGCTTCAAAAAGTACATTTGTGATCTCCCAAGGACAAGCCAAGCCTCACCACATTTCCTTGTGAACTGCAGCTGCATCAGGTGCCTGCAGGTGGCTGGACTCAGATCTTGCTCTACATGGGCTGGTGCGAGGTCTCTCGTGGCCCAGGTGCTGCCGGCGCTTTGAATTGCCATCACCGCACTGAGTTCAGCTGGAGCTGCAGCCAATGGCAGTTCACTGGGCATAAGTACACCATAAATATGTTCCGGGTGAGTTTCTAGAGAAATTTCGCTAGCAGATACCGAAACCTATGTGGTGCCAGCTGGTGGCTGGGGGGTGCCCTCGTGAAAAACGATAGCTCTCTACGAAGCTTTGAGCGGCTCAAGCGTCAGCTTGTTCCAAGAGATCCAGCCATTGAGAAGATCAATTTACACTGTGGTAAACTAACATAGCTGGCTGGAAAATCACCATATTTTGTAGAGAAACCGGCTTGGAAACCATCAGTAATTCGTGGATTTTCCATTGCCATGTTAGTTTACCGCAGTATGAAAAAAGCCGCCGCTTTGAGAAAATGATTACTCAACCAGTCTTTTGGCTCCTGAAATTGTATTTATTCAATATTTTTTTTTTTGGATATGTCGTTTTTCCCTGAAATTCAACTCTTTTGGTTCCTGAAAACCTATCAAACCAAAACCAAGGTGATTCCCAATGTAGCTTCGCTGATGAACCACCACTATTTATCAAAGCAACTGAAGGCACCATGTGTTTTTTGTTCCGTGGGCTTTGTCTCCCAGTGATTTTGTTTCTCATTTTGTTCGTCGATGTCAGTTTGGCACCCCATCACCTTGACCGGGCACCCGAGGGGGGCTTCCGCGTCACCAACGGTGGTTCCACTGGGAGTACCGATGCAGTTGGATCTCCCATGGGTGATGACGTTGGTTCCCCCACAAACTCAACCACGACTAGCCGTCATCAACCAAGGATCAAGCGTGAAGCAATCATTATTGGCAATCATCGAATCATCAACCATTCCTAGCCAGGATCAATCGTCATCAGCCACTAATGGTTCTATAGATCAGCCACTATAGATGAGCCAATTGATCAATCCTAGAACATTATTTGGTTATCTCATGTTATCTCCAGTATCAGCCACTATAACGACTAGTTGATGTAGCCATTACTAGCCATCGCTAGCCATGGTATCACTATCAACATCTATCAATCATTACTATAGCCATGATCAATCGTATATCAATCTGGTTGGTGGTTTTAAGCATTTTCTCTTTTCCCAAGAAATCACTAACAAATGGTTGACAAGCATATTTTTCACGACGGGGAGGTTCAACCACCAACCAGCAATCGTTCCCAGCCTCTGGAGATCGGCCACTACTGCCACTACTATATTGATGATTGATAGATTAGCCACTATAGATCATGACTATAGTAATTATTGATCAATTGTCAACTATGGATTGCCACTACAGATCAGCCACCAGCCATGACTCGGTTGGGCTGCCCAGTGGGGTCCCGGGTCCCTGGTCGTGGGCGCTGCCAGGCTCAGACATTGCCAGCGGCAACCCAGGGGACTTCGGATGGTACGTGCGGAGCTGAAGCAGCGACGGACGTTGGTTGGGTGGTGAACAGTGCCGAAGACTCATGGAGTAAACATGAGTGAACAACCCTTTAATGGTTTCTGAATGGTTATAATTTCAGATGTTAACGAAGTCATAAACAAATCTCAACGGATGGTTGGTGATTGATATTGAATGGATTCTTAACGGTTATAATCTGTGTTCGGTTATGAATTTTAATCTACGGTTGATTTGTGGTTAATGGTTGATAAGTGGTTTCCATTGACACTTAAGCAACGGTTAAAATGCGTCATGACAATTCGCAATGGTCAATCATGCTTGGATAATAGTTAGCCAGACAAAAATTGGTAGTTGAAACTAACTTGGTTAACCAACAAGAACTCATTGGATGATTATTGTCGATGTTAACCAAGTAAGTTGAGTTCAGTAGTGGTTCACTGATTAGTTCACCAACAAGAACTCATCGGATGGTTGAGCAGCCCACCCTTCTCTGAGTACTTCGTGATGGTCTCGCAGCGCTGCGAAGTCGTAGCTTTGTTCCAGTAAGACCATGTAATGAGCGCATTTTCTGGATACAAACGATGCGAAAATTGTTGATCACAATTTTCGGGGGCATGATGATGATGATGATGATGATGATCATGATCATGATCATGATCATGATCATGATCTTTTTATGAACATCATGATATTTTTTGGATCAAAAAATCCAATGGCTCACGCCTTGCGTAAGGCGCCATCCTCGTGTCGCCCTCCGGCGACACCCCGAGGTCCTGACCTCCGCAGATCCCGAGCAGAAGAAGAAGAAATTGGCAGCAGAACCTCGGACACGGCGGCGGCAACGTGCATCATGGCCGTAACAAATAGTGATGATCAAGTTGATAATGGTTGATATTGATGGTTAACCATGGTCAATAATGATTAGTAATAGGGGATAACAAAGAGATGGCTCAGAACTATTTGGTTGGTGGTTTGATTCACATTTTTTATTTTCACTAGTAATGATGAACAAATGGAGGGTTCTCAAGCCATGGAGGACCCCCAAAAATGGTTGGTTTATTGCTAATAATGACTACTAGTGGATGATTTGGGGGTACCCCTATGGCTTGAGAAACACCCAAATAGTGATGATCAAGTGGCGATGAGTCAATATTTTAAACCCCAACGTGGGCATTTACAATGGACATTTATGATACACCAATGGTTTTGGGGGTACCCAATTTTGACCCACAGCCAAGCTGATAATGGTTGATATTGGTGGTTAACTTGATAGTTAATCACTATTAATGTTAGTAATGGCTTATAATACTGATGGTTAATGATGGTTGATTAACATGATGGTTAATGGTACATTTGGTTAACAAATGACGGTTAATCATGGTTGATTATTGTTGATGATGATGAATGATGATTAATTACAGACGGTAAATGGTGATAAAGTTGATCATGATGATGAACCAAATAATGATGGTTAATCATGAAATGCCGCTTAGTGATGGTGCATGATGATAGTTAGCTTATTCTATGATTGATGATGGCTAATGATGATAAAGATAATGATGGAACCCAATGTTAAGTTGGTGAATCAGGGGTTAATCATAGGTACAATCATTGGTGAATGATGGTTCATCATGATGATGTTGATGCTGCTAACGGTCCAGGGGTAGGGTTGACAACGATGCTGACCACAAGAAGGTGCTTCACTGCACAATGGTTCATCATGGTTCACCATGATCAACAAATGACAGTCAATGATGGTTACTGATGGTTTAAAGATGGTTAAAGATGATAGTTAGCTTATTCTATGATTGATGATGGTAAAGGTTGATGATGGTTGATGGTGATGATTGTGGATTCTATGAGCCATGCTGGTTGTCGATTGTTGATGATGGTGAATGATGCTTAATGATAGTTACTTGTGAATGGTCGAATACAGTAATCCATGGACAACAAAAACATACTTGGAATATCAAAAACAGTGTCAGCCATGCAATCTCAATCTTGTGAACGTCAAGTTCTCACCCCTAATCTTGACCCCACCGGAAAGCCCGGGTTCTTGAGGGATACATATTTCAGTCGGGACCGAAAAGGGCTTAGTTTGTTCGGTGGATGTAAAACAATGCTTAGGAGGCAATGGTTGGATCGTGATATGATTGTGATAATATAGCAGGAACACTGTGGTCACTGTGGCAGAGAGGTCAGTTTGGACGAAATGCTAATCTTAGCTGCTGCTTATTCGACTGGCCTAGTTGCTCGTGGCCGCTGACTTGCATCACCATAGAGTGCTTGCCACAGCAGTTTTTCTTTAAATGAACATCAGCTTGCTTACCAGTGGTATTGCCTTCCCATGAGTTGCAGAATGCCATGTGGAGCCACCAAGTAAGGTGCTAAAGTACAACAGTGCAATGTGTGTCTAGGTGTAACTGATGTCCCTGAAATCCAAGGAGCTGGCGAACGGAAGATTAGCGATGATGGCCATCATCGGCATGTTCGGAAGCCAAGCGCACACAAGACTTCATGCATTTCTAATGCTAGGAGTGGCGTCCGGCGTCGGCATCCAAACTATTACGTTGTTAGATGCTTGCATTGATCAGCAGACATACTGGCATGTATATTCATACGTGTAGGCACAGTTTAGAGATACATTTTTAGTGGTTCATATGCATATGCATACATGCACATATGTGCATACTATATATATATATATATTATATATATATATACGCATGCACATATGCAGTCACTTACTGACTCATTTTTTTGCACTCATTCATTCAGAAACAAAACATATGGTGAGGCTGGTGAGGATGACACATATACGCTCCAGAGGTCAGAGTTGTCAAGTGTGAACTCTATTTGGTTGGTGGTTTCAAACATCTTTTATTTTCACCAGTAGTTATTAACAGTTGGTTGGTTGACCAATATTTTTCATAAGGGTGAATAAACCACCAACCAGATATGTTATTCGCTGTGATTATTTGTAATTTCATTTGTGTTTTATGTTCTCCTCTGTTTTGATGTTCTAACATTTTTGGGATGGTTGAGAACCACCAACCAGGGATATTCCGTTCACAAAGCACTGAACTTGATTGCATCGCAGGTTATTATCCACATTTTAATCCGATCCTTCTGGTGGGTTACATGCCTCGCATATCAAGCCGACTGAAGTCCAATTTACAGTGAGCATGAAACAGATTATGCGATCTGCTGATGGTAGAACATATGTCATATTTATGCAACATGTAACATATCCGGGCCTACATATTGCTATTGCTCCTGTGATGTGGTCACCTGGTGGATGGTTTTATGCAAACTACCTGACCGTTTTCACGGATGATCACAGATCGTTCCTCAGATCATCACGGGCTCGTTTTCGCCACAAGCTAGTTGGGTGTTTCTCGAGCCATAGGGGTACCCGAAAAATGGTGGGTTTATTACTATAAATGACTACTCATGGATGGTTAGGAGGTACCCCTACTCTAAGAAAGCACCAGGCTTTAGTAACACAGCTTTTAATTTCAGGCCATACGTGATGATCTATACCTTGACACGAAAACCACCATCACTCTTTATGGCATTTTCGAATCTCCAAGAAACTGATTTTAGTTGTAAACAAGAGATTTCTTTTGTTTCCAATCAGCTTATTAGGGCTACCAACCGCCAGGAAAAGGCAACCATCAGGCTGTGTGCTCCATAAGGGACACCCGGAAAACCACGAGGGGCCGCCGGGAATGCTTAGGTTTTACCAAGACGGCTTGACCGGTTCCGCTTGGGGCGATTGGGCCAACTACACGGACAGTCCGCTGCGTGCATTCTTTGGATCGTCGGGACCAGCTGAAGCTGACTTCACCAAGGAGACGGGCCGGGATGGGGAGACCTGGGCGATGGTCTGATGAAGCTGTGGGTCAATATCAACCATTAATAATAACCAACAAAACTATAGGGAAAACAATGGTTAATGGTGGGAACCGGGGGGACTAAGGGTTTTGACCCATAGCCATTTCACCAAGTTGGTGACTTCACGAAGGAGATGGGTTGCGGATGTTTGCGGCGATGCTGGTGCATCATTGAGTACGCAAGGGTCATATTGTAGAGCTGAATTGCTGATCTGGCTTAAGAAGCACTGTTGATCATGGTTAAGCATCTCGGAAGTATTGTCTACATCAGCAGTCCTCTCCTTGCTGAAGCTGACTTCTCCAAGGACAGTGACGAGTGGGAAACACCACCAGAATATCCGAATGGTCAATATTGATGGTTTATATTTACCAACAACTGGATGATGGAGACCCAATATGAATGATTGAGTAATGATAACACCTAGTAGTGATAAAGGTTGATATTGGTTGTTATTGGTTGTTTGGTATGTGGTAGATTACCATGAATATTTAGTGACAATGTGGTTAACATGGTAATAACTCGCTGGTATCAATACTTAGTGCCAGTTCATGATGGTCGATTAGGTATTGGTAGTGATGCTTAGTTGATTGTGTCAACGTTTTTGGCGACTGTCAATGTTGGTTTATGAGGCTTAATTCATGCTTTATGAGGGTTACTGAGCGTTGATCATGTTTGATCATACTTGTCCAGATCAGACTTGACCTAATGTTTGTCAACAATTGGGCAACACAATGATTAACAACGGGCTGACCAATTGATGGTTGACAAGGGAGAAGGAGGAATGGCAACGGTTGATGATGCTGGGTATCTCCATCGCCACCATGGAAACCTACCCGCCCCTTACCTGTCAACCAGCAATACTTTGACGATGCACTTGTGTAAAGACCCAAGTACCTGTTGTAGTCATTGATAGCACAAGCTTATCCTACTATTGCTTGGTTGATCGATGGTTTTTTTGATTGATGATGGTACATTTTGCGATTGTTATGAATGAACCATCACTATCTGTTGTATTCTTTGTATTCTTCCTGATTATATCCTACTATTGCTGTCCACTCTCTGCGCCGACAGGAGCTTGGTGTGACTCCTCCCTTGGGTTTTTGGGACCCCTTGGGATTTTCCAAGTTCGAGAACGCTGAGGCAGAGCAGCAGTTCGCAGGTTCTTGGTGGATCACTGAGCAGTGCAGTTGGTGCTACCAACTGCTTTGTTGGGGCTTGTGGTAAACCCTTGTGGAATACCTGCTGACCGCCCGAGATGACAACGGGGTTCCACAAGTGAAAAGAGCCACATATTGTTGCAATGAAGGAGAAGTAACCTTGATGATGGAACATATCTTGAACAAGTTCACCCTACTTGAGATTGTGAATATATGATCCCCCCTTGATATTGTTCCGAACCAAGGGAACTAATTAAAGGAACAAACAAATCATTTTTTCCTCATACTGGTCCCCCTTCTCCCACCACGCAATGAATGAACTGTTAATTCTCAACTGGGCCTCCTAAAGGTTCAAAATTACGGGCCAGCGACTTTTCTCCATCATCTTGTCCACTGACCACGATTGACCCTGAATGACCATGAGTAAGCCAGTAAACATGATCAACAAGCATTATTGATCAGTGTCAGTGAGCATCGACCATTCCTTAATACCATTATTGACCATTATATCCATTATTAACCATCCTTGACCATTCCTTACCATTCTTAGCCATTGCTAGCATGATGGGATGCAGCCATATTAGCCGCCCCGTTCTGTTTCACTTGGGACCCCCGCACGCCCCGTGACCAGTTGGCGAAACAGCAGTTCAAGCGACGTCGGATCGTTGAGATCCAGCATGGCCGTGCGACTTGACGCATGGCACCGTGGGTTCCCCCCGAATCAGCAGGATCACGGCAGCTGTTTATGATGCTTAAGTGGTTAACCAACTGGCTAACTAATGGTTGATGATCAGGTGAATCATAATGGCTAATGATGGTTGGCTAATGATTTTTGATGCTTAAGTGGTTAGCTAATGATGAACTATCAGCTGGATAATGATTCTTAATGGTAGCTGTTTTTGATGGCTAAGTGTGAAACCAATGGTTAATGCTGGTTCATAATGATCAATAAGGCTTACTGTAGTCTGTTAGATCATGATGGTTATGAATGGCTAAGTGGCCACCAGTTAAGACTCTGTGACCCTTGCTGTTCACATCCCAAAGCCGTCATCAAACTATTCGTCCAACTGTTTGGATGTGAACTACTGCCCATTTTTAGCACATTGGTCGATGACTTGACCCATCCCCAAGTAGATGCTTCGGTATGGGGGATAACATTGCCAGCAAGTTGTTGATTTGCGGATTTGTGTGGGCATGGGTTGATGTCAAAGTATCGGGGGGTTGGTCACGCGGGACGAGTAACAATCATGATCATCAAGTAGCTGTGCATCAATACAGAATATCACCAAACACATTATGAGCACAGTGCGGACTTTTGACCAGCCTGGTCATATTCTTGGTAGCTGATCCTGTGACTATACCATAAGGATTTGTGATCTTGAGCATGAGAATATGCCGCCCATTTTGGGGACCATGCAGCTGATAGTACATTACTACATGTGGATTTCCAAGCATTGCATGCCTGTGCTGTGTCGCTGGAGCCCTCAGATATTTGCATCGTTTGATACTGTATTTGTATCTATTTGCATGCATGTATAATCTATCTTCCCCCTCCAGATCCTTACATTAACAGGGAGATTGAGAGCGCGAGAGGATTGAATATTCAGGCTTATACGCCTATATGTGATTCACACAGACACTTGATTTAGCAGTCAGCATCGTGAACAACCCAGCTTTTTGCTGATATTTTTGGGCTTGTGACTTTTCCTGGTTAAGAACCTGCGTTGTGTATGAAAAGCCAGAGAACGGTTGGCAATGGTGAATGTTTGCCAGCGATAATGGCTAATGCTGATTGGTTGATGAGCATTGCATATTCGTTCACTATTTTACTGGAGTGACAGGACAATACCTGACTGAAGTTGAATCTGAAATAGCTGAAGATGAGTGAGAAGAGATTTTTGTTGTGTGGTAGATGCTTAGAATGATTCTCAAACGTCAAGATTCTTTCCAGGGCAGAGGCATGTTGGCGGCACTGAGGTTGCCATGTTGGCGTGCATTGGCTACATTGTCCCTGAGTACTTTCGATGGCCAGGACGTTCTGGGTGAGTGCCAAAGTGGAGTAGATGCAGTGTTCAGTGGGATTGATCACCACAATGAACCAACAAGAAAATTGAAAACCGATGTGTGTGTGAATTATCGACCATCAACGGACAGTGTTGTCATAAAGTTAAGATAGATGTTCTTTATTTAAACAATGAATTTAACATGCATTGACAACTGTTCCATGAATCATCAGTTTTTCTTTTCCCTTGAAAACGGCGCTGCAACCTTTTTGCCTGTGGATTCCTGTCCTGGTGATCCAACCCTAAACCCTTGCCCTAGATCGTAAAGCCTAAAACCCTACAGCCTACAATATATATTTGTATATATTTGTATATATATATATACCTTGCCAACCCTAACCCTACATTTTCTCCGGGCTTTACAACAAACCCTGGGTTTCAGCATCGGAACCACCGAAACCTCGGGTTTTGGCATAAAACCCTGGGTTTGCTCAAGGACCAAGGTCTAGATACGTTAATTAAGAACTATTATCGCTTATCCCAACTATTCTAAACATTATAAGACCATACTTCTGGCCATTCCTGAGGAGTGGCGCGGTGTAATCCCAAACCAGCTTTAATTGTCCATTGTAGCTCAGGTTTTTCAATCTCTAGGGGTTAACTACCAATATTGATATGAACACTTTAAAGGTCTTTTTGTAATTTTGCAACCGAAAAGCCCGGTCGAACTTTGCAACCCGTAAAAAACCCGTGATTTACCCGTGACAACCCGTGATTTAACTTGAAAAACCTTCGGTATTCCATCAAAAACCCAGTGTTTTGGGAAAACCCTGGTTTTAAACCAACCCGTGACCAACCGGTGATAGACCCGTGATTTTCCCATGATTACCCATGATTTCAAACCCAGGTATTAAGAAAAAAAGTGTTTTGTGTTTTTCATGTTTCGTTGTTTTTTAAAGGTTTTGGGATTGCAGTAAGTCACAACGTTTGTGCCACATATCAAATTCAATCCTGTTACTGAACAGTGTTGTGGCCTTTCCAGACCTTTACCTGATTTGCGGGAAAAACAACACAAAAACTGTAGGATATGTTTGCAGCAATGCTGTAAATTTATGATCTGCAGCAGTTGGTCGAGTGCTTAGAAAACATCTGAATTTAGGCAAACCCCGGGTTTGGTTCCAGAACTCTGGGTTTAAACTTCAACCCTGAGAATTTCTCGGGTCTGGATTTACAGGGTATGTATATATATATATGTATATATATATATATATTCACCATTTTTCAGTAGAGATTATCACATAATTTTGTGTTCACATATTTTTTCTTGGTGGGTACTTCAGTGCATTGTCTATTTTACACGATCACCCAACCGCAAACCCTAAATGCAAAAGCCTAGTTACTGTTGCTTATCATCCCCTATTGGCCATATTTACCCGCTATTATTGGTTGGCTAACTGCTTGACCCAGCTCGCCATAGCCTACAAGCCTATAGACTGCACCACCAGCCCGCATTTGGCCCCAGCTGTGAGCCATACTGACGCTTTCTGCACCCTTTCCCTTCGGGCATGGTTTGAGCGTCCAGGTTGGAGGAAACATGTTTATTGATTGTACTTACCCTTTGGTACACTAACCTGGCAATGGAAAATCCAGCATTTATTGGTGGTTTCCCAAGGTTTCAACAATAGAACATGTTGTTAAAATCCATTGCCAGGTTAGTTTACCGGAGGGTAAACGTTTAAATTGTGTCTACCGTCATGAGCAAAGGTTCTGAATTGGGTTCTTCCGGGAAAAATACGAACTTCTGAAGCATGGCACGACATTTGTCATTTCCCAGAATAAAGGTTGTGCCTTGCACGTGTTTGGTTCCCAATATGAAAAAACGATTTATCAAGCATGAACGATCATACAGGATCAGAAATGATGACTATGACTAAGAAGGTGCATATCTAGTTGTAAGCCCAAATGCAGTTTCAGCGTGTATGTAAATATATGTTTGCAGTACACCCTAGTGAGTCAGTATATCACACAGCTCATACTATACAACCTACCGACCAAGATTGCCGGGGAGGCAAGGACAAGGTTGAGGGTAATATTTGACTTGTTTTCATGTTTGAAATTCTCACTGATACAGAAATATGATCCATCATCAACCAATATGAATCAGGAATATTTATCATGTTGTCGTGAGCCACCTAACCGCCTATTTTCCTAAGCATCATTGACCATCATTAAACATTGTCATTAAACATCATCATCAACCATCATAGACCGACATGCTTAATATAATCATGATATCCGTCATTGAACCCTTAGTAATTAAATCTTATAAGTTGAGCATCATCAAACATTGCGAACCACTACATGAACCACTATCAACCATTCTTTCTAACCACTAATCATCGTAACCATCATGAAGCATTGCAAAACCGCATTGGACAAGGGAAACAGCTCCAGGATATTGCTCACCTTCCATGAACTTGACCTTCAGCGACATCCCCAACGGCCTCAAGGGCGCAGCCATGGTGCCATTGGCCGGTTCCATGGCGCCATACCCATGGGTGATTGCATCCACAAGATGATCTTTATGAAAATAAAGTGATGCATATGAGAAATGAATGAGAACACATTACAATCTATGATGAGAAATGACAAAATTTGTTAACACCACAGCCGATCAACATTTTGGCATGGAAACCACTAGCACATGGCACCAACAGCGGGGTAGTTGTGTTTGTCCGAACGTTCGTTGGTCCTTCATCAAAAAGCTCATTTTTGGGGGGCCATCACACTCGGGAAAGCCGTTGTTGCGGAAGATGGGGAGGCCACATTGGGGAAACCACATTCCCCACTTGCCCCTTGTTTCACTATGGATCTCTCCCTTTACTAATTAATCCATACCCATTGATGTGGAAGCCGTGTTGTGGATTGAAAGCTCAAAAATCTTCCTTATGAGCCTTATGATTCGTTGGAACTTTCTTGGTTGGGGGACTTGTGATAACCCACAACCTTTGACATTTCACAATCGTTGCTGGGCGGGGCCAAGCATGCACTGATTATAATGATCTCTATGCAACTGGCAGCCCAAAAGCCGAGGTACCCAACAAAACCACTGGGCAGAGATTAAGTGTGAAGGTGTACCATGCCTTTATGGGCTATCAGCTATTCCTTGGCCACGATTTCAAGCTGGAAGGCCTTCATGATTTGTAAGATGTTGGGAAATTCACACGGTTGTACACGGTTGAACTGGACAACTCTATAGGTACCTAGATGTGTTTTCCTAGCATGTCTCCAGATATGTCTATATGCATTCATTCATTTTTTGGTAGTCTTACTTGTCACTTTCTATCTATCGATTGATCTATCTATCGATCTATCTATCGATCTATCTATCGATCTATTGATCTATCTATTGATCTATCTATCGATCTATCTATCGATCCATCTGTCTATTTTGTCAAATCTAATCTTACTTGATCTATCTATCTTCGTACATGCCCAAGTTGAGGTGTGTATACATGTATACAGGTCCCTCCATAAGCAAGTGTTCCCCCCTGCCCTCCCAAGATAACTCTTTGGAGCAATCGAACCATCAGTAATTTGAGGGAACAGCTCGCTAGCTGGTTCCCTATGAATGATGATGAATTTGTGATTGTTGGGAGGTAGTTACCGACTATCTATGAGCACAAAATACACCGTTGCAACCCGCTATAGCTACATTTCTCCACTTACAAACTTGATTGATAAATCGTGGGTACAGCTACATCCACTTGTAATATCAGTTTGCCTTTGATGGAAGCAACCCGGTACGGTGGCAATCTTTGCAAGACACAGCGAGCCGCAGCAAAGGCTGGTTGCAGATCGTTGCCTTTGCGGCTCAGCAGAATCAAGCAGTGGCCAGCTGTGTAACGGGCCACCAAGACATGGGATATGCCATAGGATTCCATTGGATTTTATGGGTAAAACATGGGGTTTCATAATATGTTGTGACGGTTGTGACGTGGGAATCATGGGGTTTCACGGGGTATGCAGAGTAATGCTGCTTGAATTACGTCTTTGACACTGAAAACCTTTTCGGTACAATGATTGCCCCTCATGATTGTCAAGCTATTCTCGTTTTACCAGCCGGTCTCAGTCACTATTAGCCTCCTATGTTTTGGACATGTTTTCCATGCTTTGGCCCTTGCGGAATCCAGGACTCGTTGCAAAGGTAGGTGAGCAGAGAAGCTGTTGCATGACGTGCAGTACCTCTGAGTACAAGTGGCACCATGTACACTTGAACTCGTAGGTACAACATTGATGGATAACTGGTTGGTGGTTTTCAAGATTTTTTAATTTTTCCTAAGTATTAACAATTTGTTGGTGGACTAATATTTTTGATAGGGGTTGAAACCACCAACAAGTTGATGGATAATCATGTTTCTGAAGAGCATCAATTAAACCTATGATAGTGTCTACAGAATTGGCACCGTTAGTTGATTGAAAGTAAATCGAGCCACTGCAACCAAAACCCAGCGGCTGAGCCGTTGAACATGTACTTCTGAGGATGTTTTGCTGTGTCGTTTTGCTGTGTCCTACTGAATGGGACATGATTGCTAAACCCCAAATCACCAACACCTCCGGGGCTAAGCCCTTGTGATTTTACTTGTGCAACAAAGATTAACAAAGTGTATAAATCGACATGAAAAACATGAGTCACTAAGCAATCGTGGATGATCCAGCCTCCTCAAGGGATTTTCCTATACCCTTTGGTTCGATCAACCGAAAAAGCAAATGCAGCAACTGATGGAAGCTCGACATGAAGAACGAATCCCGAAAAGTTCCACTTGGACTTTCAGTGCTTTGTTTGTACTTGTCCTTTTCGTTAAGCACCTGAAGCTGATGCAGAACATTGGCTCGACTATTCTGGTCGTTTTGGGCTGTGAGCAGCCAGGGGTACAGGGCCCGTGACCCGCAACCATAGGATCACATTCGCTTGAACTTCTTGGGTTAGGACCCAAGCCCAACGGCTCCACAGCTGATCCTGAACCCAGAATCCGATCGGCCGCCTAAGGTTGGAATCATTGAGCGCCTTGGTCCGATCTGCGTCAAGTCAACGCTTCGTGCACAATCGACTTGCATGTGTGGTAGGGTCTTTTTTGCGTCCCAAATGAAGCCTTTTGTTCCGACTTCATAGAAGTGATCCGATCAGTCTATTTTTTCCCAAGCATCGAAGATGAGCAACAATTTGTGCTTTCGTAGCTATGGAGTTGTTTATACTTTGTTAATTTCTTCTAGTACTCAGACGTCATGTTGACAAAGTGATGATGATGATGATGATGATGATGATGATGATGATGATGATGATGATGATGATGATGATGATGCTGATGATGATGATGATGATGATGATGATGCTGATCCTGACAATCATGATGGTGACACTCACGGTTTGTAGGTAAAAACTCACGTTTCACTGACATGCCTGCATACCGGATGTGTACGGATGATGAGTGAAAGGAAAGAAAAAACTGACCTTCCGGCGACACCGGGCAGCCTGTGACAAGCTGCTGCCAAAACTGTGACAGGATTACCAATTTGCAGAAGATCCAGGAGGGAGTACTGGGTGACTACGGCTACGGTGCCTTTGGACTTCCCTTTGGTAAGAAGATCGAGGACAGCCGAAATGCTGGCGCATCTCAGGGTGAGCCACTGATGGCCGTTGGAATGGATCGCGGTTGCAGCTGATGTTGCTGTTGTTGCTGCCGTTTGCATGTGTTGTGGTTGCTGCTGTGGAGTGTGACTGTGCTTATGGTTGTTCTTGATGCTGTTTCTGGTGTTGTTGTGGTTGTTGCTGTTGTTGCTGTTGTTGCTGTTGTTGCTGTTGTTGCTGTTGTTGCTGTTGTTGCTGTTGTTGCTGTTGTTGCTGTTGTTGCTGTTGTTGCTGTTGTTGCTGTTGTTGCTGTTGTTGTTGTTGTTGTTGTTGTTGTTGTTGTTGTTGTTGTTGTTGTTGTTGTTGTTGTTGTTGTTGTAATTGTTGTTTTGTGATTACTATTATTGATGTTGTTGTCGTTGTTGTTGTTGTTGTTGTTGTTCGCGTTGCTGTGGTTGGCGCTGGTGATGGTGGTGCTGGTGGTGCTGGTGCTGGTGCTGCTTAAGTTCGTTGGTTTGTTCCTGCTCGTAGTATCCTTACATCGTTTGGAGGTTAGTTGGCGGAAACTGGATCGAATCAATGTTGGGTCATGGTGTTTCTGAACCCATCTCCTGCATTCCCTGGCATTCCCCGGCTACTTTAGATTTGGTATCAAAAACATATTCTATATTGTGCCAGGATCCTGACAAGAAGTTGAAGAGTTTGACAGCAGAGATCAACAATGGACGATTGGCCATGATGGCCATTATCGGTATCCCGGCCTGGTGCCTGGGGAAGACTCAGATGGCCTTGTCGGCAAAGATAATGGCATCATTTGTGAAGCATTCGACGGTGTTGGTAGCTTCTGAAGTTGGGATTCATGGGGATGTGATTTCTCTGGAAAAATGACTAATGAGTTGTAACCAAGATTGGATCATTGTTCTGGATGGAAATACGATTGATATTTGCATTAAAAAAAGGATGGCATTGATGACCTATTCACAACAATGATTTGATTGCCAATTGGATAGCTGGGTAATTTTTGATATGTTTGTTAATTTTCCATACCCAAGTGGTTTCCAGGCAACTTATCCATAGGATGAGTACCTGGAAAACCAAGGCACTCCCAGATGTACTCCCTTTGAAATGTTATGTTCTCACTGGCAGACAGTAGGTCCGTTGGGTCCGGCCAGATTATATATAGATAATTGTTGCATTATATATATATGTTATGTTTAATTAGATAATATATGTATTTAATATGCTATCTGTAGATCAAATGATCATCACCTTTGCACCACTGGTGCTGCTCCCAGGCATGTTCTACCAAGATGGCTTGACCGGTTCCGCTTGGGGCGATTGGGCCAACTACACCGACAGTCCTCTCCGTGCATTCTTTGGATCATCTGGACCAGCTGAAGCTGACTTCACCAAGGAGATCGGCCGCGCTGGTGAATCATGGAGTCAAAACCTGTGATTAATATGACAATAGCTCGCTACCAAGTAGTAGTAATACTTAGGGCTGGCGCATGATGAGGGATTGAATATTGGTGATGCTTAGTTGATCGTGTCAGTTTTTGTTCGGTGACACTTAATGTTTAGTTCGTAAATTTGTGTTTTATGATGGCTACTGAGTGTTGATCATTGTTGATCAGACCTGACCTGATCAGACTTGACCTCATGTTGGCCACCAATGGTCAACACTATGCTTAACCATGCGAGGACCAACCATTGCTCATTCACAAGGGAGAAGGAGGGTTGACAACGGTTGATGATGCTGGGTATCTCCATCGCCAAAGTGGAAACCTGCCCGCCCCTGACCTATCAACCAGCAACACTTTGACGATGCACTTGTGTATAGACCCAAGTATTTGGTGTAGTCATTGATAGCACAAGCTTATCCTACTATTGCTTGGCTGATCCATGGTTTTTTTGATTGATGAATTGATGGCACAAGTGTCTCCTGCTGTTGGTCGACTGATTGTTTGTTCTTGTTTTATGATACTACACTTTGCAGATGTGATGAATGAACCATCAAGACCGTGTGTTGTATTCTTTGTAATCTTTCTGATTATATGGCTGTGGGTCAAAACCTTGTACCCCGGGTTCCCCTATCATTAACCTTTGTTTTCCCTATGATTGCTGGTTATTATCCCCCCTTATTGTTGGTTGATATTGACTCAACTCGCCATATCCTACGACTACTCTGCGTCAGGAGCTTGGTGTGACTCCTCCCTTGGGTTTTTGGGACCCCTTGGGATTTTCCAAGTTCGAGAACGCTGAGGCAGAGCAGCAGTTCGCAGGGTGGCTGAGCAGTTCAGTTAAGGATGGTTAACTATCCATTGCCTTAGGATGCCTATGGAGGATGATCTAACATAGCTTGCGCCCGGAGAATCCACCATGCAAGTAGATTGCCTATTGGAAAAGGTGATTTTCCAGCAAGCAAAGAATGGCTATGTGATGAACACTTGTGGGTTTTTTGGACCAACCGAGATGACAACGGGAATCGACAGCTGTTGCGCAAGTGAAAAGAAACACATGTTGTATGTTACCTTACCCTAGAACTCAAGGTTCCTAAGCAAGGGAAAGTTCAAACTTTAGTGTTACATAATGATAGAATATATGTGTGATTACTTATTATTAATTAATCCCCCCATTCTCGTGGCAAAATGAATCGACTCAGAATTCTCAACTGGGGCTCCTAACGAAGGTTTACGGGCCAAGGACTATCTTCTTGACCATCACCGACCACGATTGACCATGATTGACCATCAGTAAGTGTCATTGACCACTATTGATCACTGTCAACGAGCATGAACCATTACTTTCCATAATTATTTACCACTGCAAACTGTCATTGACCATCACTTACGGTTCTTTGCCATTGCAAGCACAACGGGATGCAGCCGCGTTCTGCTGCACTTGCCAGTTGGCGAAACAGCAGTTCAAGCGACGACGTATCGTTGAGATCCAGCATGGCCGTGCGTCTTGGCTTGGTGGGTCCCCGATGACAGCAGGATCACGACAGCTGTTTATGATGGCTAAGTGGTTAGCTAATGGTTGATGATCCAACTGGCTAAGTGGTTGATAGCAAAGTGGTTAAGTGGTTAACAAACTGGCTAACTAATGGTTGATGATCAGGTGAATCATAATGGCTAATGATGGTTGACTAAAGGTTGAATGATGGCTAGGTGACTACTTGATAACCAGTTGATCATGATAGCTGCCAATGGTCAATTGTTTAACCAATAGTTCATGATGATCAGCTGGACAACAATGGTAATTGATAGTGGACTACTGATCAATGACTGTCATTAATGATGAATAATGGACTGATGGTTCATAGGTTGGTGCGGATTGGTTGATGTCAAATATACCAGGGGGGTCGTCAATCATGGGTGATGATTAGCAACAATGATCATCAAGTAGGTGTGGATCAATACACAATATCACCAAGACATAATGAGCACAGTGACACAGCGCGAACTTTTGGCCAGCCTGGAGCCTGGTCATATTCCTCATGGTAGTTGATTCTGTGACTATACCATATGGATCTATGAACATGAGCATGACATGAGAGTATGCCTAATCTAGGGACCATACAACTTAACGATGTAGATTTTGATGTTGCATGTATATTACAGGACTACATGTGGATTACCAAGCATTGCATGCCTGTTTGTAATGTGTCGCTGTTGCCTGCAAGTCTGATATTCGGATAGTTTGATAGTTGTATACATTTGCACGTATGTATGTAATCTATACTCTCCCTCCAGATACTTGCACTTACAGGGAGATTGAGAGCGCCAGAGGATTCCAAACACCTGATAGAGAACCTGGAAGATCAGCACTCAGAATTGTGAACAATCCAGCAGTGTGCTGGTATGTTTGGGCTTATGAATCTTCTTGGTTATGAACCTGCGTTGTGAATGAAAAGCCAGAGAACCGTTGGCAATGGTGAATATTTGCCAGCGATAAGGCTAATGCTGATTGGTTGATGAGCATTGCATATTCGTTCACTATTTTACAGGAGTGACGGGACAATACCTGACTGAAGTTGAATCCGAAGTAGCTGAAGTGGATGAGAAGAGATCTTTGTTTTGTGATGCTTAGAATGGTTCTTGGATGTCACGAATGGTTCTTGTTAAGAACCGGTGACTGTTTCCAGAGCGGCATGTTGGCGGCACTGAGGTTGCCATGTTGGCGTGCATTGGCTACATTGTCCCTGAGTACTTTCGATGGCCAGGCAGTGCTGACTGGCGGAAGAGGATGTACTAGCAATGGTAATTACCCTCTGGTAAACTAACCTGGCAATGGAAAAGCGGTTTCCCAGGGGTTCACAATAAAATATGGTAAAGATCCGGCTAGTCAGGTTAGTTTACCGAAGGGTAGTAGTAGTAGTAGTAGTAGTAGTAGTAGTAGTAGTAGTAGTAGTAGTAGTAGTAGTAGTAGTAAATGGGGCGTAGAAAAATAAACAGTTCATGGATGCTTATGATATATAAACCGTCTGAATTTAGACATGGTTACTTTAATCAATCAAAACATGTCATATCAAGTGATAAGACATGACATATTGTTCAATTTGATAACAACATGTAACATACATCATTTTCTTCAACATGTCAATTGATAAAGCAATACACAACCATTGAAGTGGTGTACTGCTACTAACCGTTGTCGTTTTGTGGGGCAACTAACGACTTGTGCAGGATGGCTCGGGTCAATCATGAGGCCGCCCAGGGTGTCAACCGGCTGAACGATAGCTCGATCATTTGAAGCAGCCTGTTGTGGGTCTGTTTTAGAATAGGGAATCCCCAAAAAAATATTTCTATTACTAACTACTAGGGAATCCCCAAAAATAGGGAATCCCCAAAAAAGGATGGTTTATTACTATTACTAACTACTGTTGGATGACAAGGGGGTACCCCTATTTGAAGAAACCTCCATGTTGTGGCAAGTGGCGTCGAAGTTCAATCAGATGAGCGGATTTGTGACAAGCTGAATTGCAGGTAGGGCACCCAAACGGATTTTGATATTTCGGTAGTTGATTTCAGCTTCCGTGCAGTATCTATTGACATTAGAGCACTGTTTTTTTTACCGCAACGGGGATTGGGATGCCATCAATCATGACTCATGACATGTATCATTTTCCCTGAACAGTTGACAAATTTTGATATTTCACAAATTGGGTTCGCTGACGAACCATAGTGTATTGGTACATAGTAATTATAAAGCGTAAACGACGTCTAAGAAGTTGTATATAGCTGTGAACCATAAGGCAGTTTCAATATGTACATAGCAATGCTATCTTCATATATATATATATGTATAGTTTAGACACTAATGGTTGAGTATTATACAGCCCATACGATAGAACCATATAGAAACAAGGTTGTTGGGGAGGCAAGGACACAAGGTTGAGGTTTATCATTTGGTTTATTTTGCTTGACACCTGTACTGTCCATTATGAATCAGCAATATGTATCATGTTGAGCTGAAGTATTACATATACTCGCCATTGCCATGATAAAGTATTGCAGCACCTCATTAGATGCTGGAACTCCAGGATATTGCTCGCCTTCGATGAACTTGACCTTCAGCGACATCCCCAACGGCCTCAAGGGAGCAGCCATGGTGCCATTGGCCGGTTCCATGGCGCCATGCCCATGGGTGATTACATCCTAGCAATGATCTACTGAAAAAGGATGCATGATAGAGATCAAATTTGAGATACTATAATCGATGATAAGACGTGCTCAAATATGATGTCAGCAGTGATTTTCACAGATCATCAATATTTAGGCATGGAGACCACTAGCACATCGCACCGACAGCGGGGTAGTTGTGTTTGTTCGAACGTTTGTTGGGGCCTCAACGAACAGCCATTTTTTTGGGCGGCCGTTGCGCTGGGGAGAGAGAGAACCCTCGCTGGGGAAGCCACATTCCCCACTTGCACCTTGTTTCACAGCGGATCTCTCCCTTTGCTAAGTAATCATTCCATACCCATTGATGTGGAAGCCATGGAGTGGATTGAAAGCTCAAGAATCTTCCTTATGACTCGTTGGAACTTTCTTGTTTGGGGGACCTATGATAACCCACAACCTTTGACATTTCACAATCGTTACTGGGCGGGGCCAAGCATGCACTGATTACTATGATCTCTATGCAACTGGCAGCCAAAAAGCCCAGGTACCCAACAAAACCAGTGGGCAGAGATACGCCGCAGCCATGAGTGTGAAGATGTACCATGCCTTTATGGGCTATCAGCTATTCATTGGCCATGATTTCAAGCTGGAAGGCCTTCATCCTTTGTAAGATGTTGGGAAATTCACACTGTTGTACACGGTTGAACTAGACAACTATATAGGTACCTAGATGTGTTTTCCTAGCATATCTCCAGATATGTCTATAGGCATGCATGTATTCATTTGTTCATCTTGCTTGTCACTATCCATCCATCTATCTATCTATCTATCTATCTATTTCACTCTATCTTATCTAATCTAATCTTATCTGATCTTATCTTGTCTATCTGTCTTCGTACATGGCCGAGTTCACGTGTGTGTGTGTATTTGCATATATACAGGTCCGTCCTTAAGCAAGTGTTCCCCCTGCCCTCCCAAGAGAGCTCTCTAAAGTAATGGAACCTGGAATCATCAGAAATTTGGGTGTCCTCCCCCTGCGAGCTCACCCCATTGAGCTAGTTGGTTTGCCTATGAATGATGATTAATTTGGGAGTGTGTGGGGGGGGCTAGTTATCAACTATTCATTCACAGAGAATACATAACCCCAACCATCTACAGACACAGCTACCTTTCTCGTTTCACAACCTAAATTGAAAAATAGTGGTTGCAGCTATCCACTTGCAATATCAATTTCCCTATGAAGGAAGGAAGCAACCCGCTACAGTTGCAATCTCTGCAAGACACAGCGAGCCGCAGCAGAGGCTGGTTGCAGATCGTTGCCTTCGCTGCTCAGAATCAACCGTTGGGGGCGTTCTCTTGCATCGAAGCGGTGTCATCAAGATTTGAGTATGAGTCAAGCCACCAACCATCCTAAAAATGGGTTGTTTGGTGAGCATCCCAAAGACATCAAAGACGTACTATTCTGGTCACTGGATGGCTGTGAACAGCTACGGACAGGGCCCTTGGCCCTCAACCATAGACTGGATCACATTCGCTTCAGCTGTTACCCAACCGGTGCCCTTGCCGTCCCCGGTTCGATGATCCGGTTTCCACCGGTGCCGAACCCACTTCATTGGCTGCCTCAGGTTGGAATCATTGAGCGCCTTGGTCCGATCTGCGTCAAGTACTGTAGTGGTTGATAGGATAAATAATGGCAATGGTAATGATAATCAAATGTCAAAGATGATATGGCAAGGAATAACCATCGTGTCAATGAACATGATAATGGCAATTATGTCAATCATTACATTCAAGTTGCATTTAAGTAGTAGGGTCTTTTGCGTTTGCGCTTTTTCCGAATGACGTCTGAGTACATGAAGGGTTTTGTTCCGGCTTCAAAGCAGTGATCAATTTATGATTTCCCAAGCATTGAACATGAGCAACAATTTGTGCTTTGGTAGCTGTGAAGTTTTCAACAATTATCTAGTATTCAAACGTCATATGACATTGACAAGGAGATGAAGATGACGATGATGATGACGTTGCTGCTGATCCTGACGATCATGATGGTGAAACTCACGGTTTGTAATTAGTCAAAAACTCACGTTTCACTGACATGCCTGCATACCTGATGTGTATGGATGATGAATGAAAGGAAAGAAACAACTGACCTTCCGCCGAGAGCAGGCTGCCTGTGACAAGCTGCTGCCAAAACTGTGACAGGATTACCAATTTGCAGAAGATCCAGGAGGGAGTGCTGGGTGACTACGGCTACGGTGCCTTTGGACTTCCCTTTGGTAAGAAGATCGAGGACAGCCGAACTGTTGGCGCATCTTAGGGTCAGCGAATGATGGCCGCTTGGAATGGGTCGTGGTTGCAGCTGATGTTGCAGTTGTTGCATTTCTTGTAGTCGTTGTTGCTGTGGTTATGGTTGTTCTTGATTCCGTTGCTGGTGTTGTTGGTGGTTGTTTCTGTTGATTTGTTGTTGTTGTTGTTGTTGTTGTTGTTGTTGTTCTTGTTGTTGGTTGTTGGTCGGTTGCTGCTGTTGTTGCTGTTGTTGCTGTTGTTGTTGGTGGTGGTGTTGTTGCTTGTTGTTGTTGTTGTTGTTGTTGTTGTTGTTGTTGTTGTTGTTGTTGTTGTTGTTGTTGTTGTTGTTGTTGTTGTTGTTGTTGTTGGTGGTGATGGCGATGATGGTGGTGATGGTGGTGGTGCTGGTGTTGTTGGTTGTGGTTAGGGTTGTGGTTGTTGTTGTTGTTGTTGCTGTTGCTGTTGTTGCTGTCGTTGTTGGTGGTGGTGGTGGTGTTGTTGCTTGTTGTTGTTGTTGTTGTTGTTGTTGGTGGTGATGGTGATGATGGTGGTGATGGTGGTGGTGCTGGTGTTGTTGGTTGTGGTTAGGGTTGTGGTTGTGGTTGTGGTTGTTGTTGTTGTTGTTGGTTGTTGGTTGTTGGTTGTTGGTTGTTGGTTGTTGGTTGTTGGTTGTTGGTTGTTGGTTGTTGGTTGTTGGTTGTTGTTGTTGTTGCTGTTGTTGTTGGCGGTAGTCCTGGTGCCGGTGAAGCTTGTTGGTTTGTTCCGGCTACATTCTTATAGTATCCTATCCTTGTGTCGTATCCTCATTGTTGGTATTCTTTGGAGGTTGGTTGACGGAAACTTGATCTAAACAGAACAATGTTGGCTCATGGTGTTCCGATCCCATCCCCTGCATTCCCCAGCATTTCCTGGCATTCCCTGGCATTCCCCGGCTACCTTGGATTTGGCATGAAAAAGACTCGATTGTGCCAGGATCCTGACAAGAAGTTGAAGAGTTTGACAGCAGAGATCAACAACGGACGATTGGCCATGATGGCCATTATCGGTACCACGGCCTGGCGCCTGGTGAGACAGATGGCCTTGTCGGCAAAGGTGATTGTAGCTTTTCACGTGGGGATTCATGGGGATATGATGTCTCAAAGGGTTGCTCTGAATTGGCACGATTCAGAGGATGTACAGAGAGGTGGTTTGGTTGCTGTGGAAGAAAATGACGTAGCTATTTGTAACCAAGTGTATCGTTATTCTGGACGGAAATACATTTAGCTTACACATATTCGTCGTTGAACAAGGCATGACATTCATGCCCTATTCACAGCCACAGTTTGATAGTCAATTGGATCGGTGGGTTCCATCAGATCATATATACATAGTATCACATAATTGTTTGATTATACTGACATACAGAGGTATATATGATATGTGATTCTATGTTTCATCACATAATAAAATATTTGTATGTATGTTTTCTGTGTATATTTATAGATTTATATATATATATACATGTTATATTTAGATAATATATATATACATATATGTATCACATACATATACTTATGTATGTTTTTCATGATTTGTGTAGTTGAGTCAGTTCAGATGATTATCACCTTCGTACCAGCGTTGCTCCCAGGCATGTTCTACCAAGACGGCTTGACCGGTTCCGCTTGGGGCGATTGGGCCAACTACACCGACAGTCCTCTCCGTGCATTCTTTGGATCATCTGGACCAGCTGAAGCGGACTTCACCAAGGAGACTGATCGGCCGGGGGCCGCTGCGATGCTGGTGAATCATTGAGTCAAGTTTTCCGGGGATCATGCTGGAGGTTCATTGCTGATTTGGCTTATGAAACACTATTGACAATGGTTGGGCATATCAGAAGTATCATCTACACGGACAGTCCCCTCCGGGCTGAAGCTGACTTTGAAATTGACGGGTGGGAAACACCACCAGAAATCCAAATGGTGGTTGATATTTCCCACCAGCTATATGAAGAAGATCCAATATGAATGATTGATTAATGATAGAAACACAGTAACCAATAAAGATGGTTGATATTGATTGGTTGAGCATATTTTAAATCACCATGAATATTAAGTGATGGGACATGGTAATAACTGGCTACAAAGTACTACTAGTAGTAATGCTTAGTGCTGGCATGATCATTGATTAGATATTATCAGATATTATTAGTAGAGTAGTGATGCTTAGTTGATCATGTGTCAACATTTTGTTTGGTGACGCTTTATGTTCTGTTACTGAATTTACATGTTCTGTGATGGTTACTGAGGGTTGATCATTGTTGATCAGACTTGACCTGATCAGACTTGATCAAATGTTGTTTGACAATGGTCGACACTATGATTAGCAATGGGCTGACCAACAAGAGATGGTCAACAAGGGAGAAGGAGGGTTGACAACGATTGATGATGCTGGGTATCTCCATCGCCTCCGTGGAAACCTACCCGCCAGCAATATTTTGACGATGCACTTGTGTAAAGACCTAATTTCTTGGTGTAAGTCATTGATGGCACAAGCTTATCCTCCTATTGCTTGGCTGACTGATTGTTTTCTTTGATTGATGATAGTACATTTTGCAATTGTTCTGAACGAACCATCACTATCTGTTGTATTCTTTGTATTCTTCCTGATTATATCCTACTATTGCTGTCCACTCTATGCGCCGACAGGCGCTTGGTGTGACTCCTCCCTTGGGTTTTTGGGACCCCTTGGGATTTTCCAAGTTCGAGAACGCTGAGGCAGAGCAACGGTTCGCAGGTTCTTGGTGGATCACTGAGCAGTGCAGTTCGTGCTACCAAATGCTTTGTTGGGCCTTGTGGTAAACCCTTGTGGAATACCTGTTGACCGCCCGAGATGACAACGAGAGTCTACGGCCGTTGCGCAAGTGAAAAGAGCCACATGTTGTTACAGTATGAAGGAAGTAGTCTTTTTGCTGGAACATATCTACAACAAGTTCACTCTACGTGAGCTTGTGAACAATATATGATCCATTAATAGTGTTCCTAAGTAAGCGAGCAACCAAACTCGTCAAGTGCTACCTGTATTCATATTTTGTACTGACATTTATCCCCCCATTCCCGTCGCAAAATGAATAGACATGAATAGACTGAGAATTCTCAACTGGGCCTCCTGACGAAGGTTCAGTGTTGATCATCCATGATTGACCATCAGCGCCAGAAACCATGAGTGATCAGTGTCAACAGATCATGGACCAGTACTTGCCACGTTTGCAAACTGACCACTAGTTATTCATCATGATCTACCATTATTGATGATTATCAACGATTACTGAACCATTGACCGTGACTTTGCATGATTAACCATTGTCAACCATCATTGACCATTGCTTACCATTCTTAGCCAATGCTTACGCACGAAAACGTGACCCCAGTTGGCGAAGCAGCAGTTCAAGCGACGTCGCATCGTTGAGATCCAGCACGGCCGTGCCACTTGGCCTGGTGTCCGATGACAGCTGGATCAGGACAGCTGTTTAGGATGGCTAAGTGGCTGACCAACTGGTTAAATAATGGTTGATGATCAGGTGAATCATAATGGCTAATGATGGTTGACTAAAGGTTAAATGATGGCTAAATGACTACTAGATAACCACTTGGTTAGCTAACGATTAGCCATCGTAAACAGCTGTCATGGTTGTTATGAGGATCAAAAACATATTAGCTAATATGATAGCTTGATGATAGTATTAATTATGATATAAGTGATATTTCTCAGAGCTACAGCTTCAGAGCTACAGCTTCATGACAATGGTTGTTATGGGGATCAAGAATGATCGATCATGGTAGTTGATGATGGTTCTGAAGGGCTAAGTGACCATGGTCAACTGGTTAACTAACTACTGGTTGATGATCAGCTGGATGACAATGGTTCATGATGGTTACTGATGTATCATGGGTAATGATCAATAATAGTGACACTGATCAAGATAACAGCCAATGATTTAGTCAATGATGGTTATCAACGGCTGGTTTCACCCATCGCAGTTTTGCATGACGCAGTTGGATGTGAAGTAAGCAGCCCATTCTTAGCATGGGTGGCGGCTTGACCCAGCCCCTGTTGTAGATGCTCCGGGGATAAGATTGCCAGCAACCTACTTGGTTTGTGGGCATGGGTTGATGTCAGATATACGAGGGGGTTGGTCAATCACGGGGGACGAGTGACAATAATGATCATCAGGTAGGTGTGCATCAATACAGAATGTCACCATAAAAGCATTATGAGCATAGTGACACAGTGCGGACTTTTGGCCAGCATGGTCATATTCTTGGAAGTTGATTCTCTGTGACTATACCATAAGGATCTGTGATCTTGAGCATGACATGAGAATATGCCTGTTTTAGGGACCATGCAACTGATTGATGTACAGATTGACGTTGCATGTATAGTACATTACTACATGTGGATTACCAAGCATTTTTGTACTCTGTCGCTGGTGCCCTCCAGTCTGACCAGCAGCAAAAGTTGGATTGTTGTAAAATGTCTACATTCGGATATATGATAACCTATAGTCTCCTTCCAGATATTTATATTACTTTTATGCGCATAGAGATTGAGAGCGCGAGAGGATTGAAGATTCAAGGTTGTACACCTGTGTGATCCACACAGGCACTTGATAGAGAACCTGGAAGATCAGCACGCAGCATTGTGAAAATTCCAGCTTTGTACTGCTTGTTTTGGGCTTGTCAATCTTGGTGGGTATTGACGTACCTTTTGTGAATGAAAAGCCCGAGAACGGCTGGTAATGGGGAATAGTTGCGAGCAACAATGACTAACACTGGTTGGTTGATGATGACCATATTTGTTCACCATTTTTTCGCGGCGTGACGTGACACAGATGTCACGAATGGTTCTTGCTAAGAACCGGTGACTGTTTCCAGGGTGGCATGTTGGCGGCAGTGAGGTGGCCATGTTGGCGTGCATTGGCTACATTGTCCCTGAGTACTTTCGATGGCCAGGACCTTGATAAAAACATGACAAAAATCGACATTGCATGCAATTGGTTCCCACCATGACGAACCGTAGTGTATTGCCACATTGTGAGTATAGACCAAAAGATAGCTAAGAAGTTGTATGTAGCTGTGAACCATAATGCAGCTTCAATATGTACATATCAATGTTCAACATTATCAGATTTTTTTATAGACACTAGGGCCATACTATATACAAAATTGTTCTGGAGGGCTTCCGGTGTATGTTTCATCATCAACAAATTTGAATCAGCAATATTTATCATGTTGAACTGAACCCCTGTTTCTTCCTAATGGATCATAACGATTGTTAAACAGCATCATCATTCAACGATTCAACCATCATAAACTAGAACTGTTGTTGAACTGTTGAACCATTACTAATCATCATTGAACATCATTAACTCTTTCAAACCATGATGAAACATTGCTAATCATTTTTTATGCCGGCTCATCATGAAACCACCATTATTCATCATCAAACCACCATGAATTTGCCATTGAACTATATATATGTTTTTTATTCCATATACTCGCCAATCCCATCATGAAGCATTGCGACACTGCAACACCACACTGGATGCTTTTTCGCTCCAGGATATTGCTCGCCTTCCATGAACTTGACCTTCAGCGATATCCCCAACGGCCTCAAGGGCGCAGCCATGGTGCCATTGGCCGGTTCCATGGCGCCATACCCAGGAGTGATTGCATCCACCCAATGGTCTCTATATGAAAAAAGTGATACATGATGGAGATCAAATTTGAGAAATGAATCATGAGATATTGTAATCTATGACAAGACATCACCAAATATGATAACAACAATGATGTTCACCGATTGTCAACATTTTGCACCAACAGCGCTGTAGTTGTGCTTGTCCGAACATTTGTTGGTACCCCATCGAACAGCCCGTCTTTTTGGGCCATGACATCTGGGGAGAGCCGTCGTTGAAAATGCCACGTTCCCCGCTTGCCGGTTGTTGAAACCACCAGTCATAGAGTGTGAGCCAGACCATGTTCGACCTGACCCCCTTGACCTCAAAACTGCTCTAAACAACTATAAACAACTCTGAAATTTTAGAGGTCAAGGGGGTGACCCCCCCTCAAAAACGATTCTAGAGTTTCAAACTAGGGAAAAAGGGTTACCCCCTAAAAATGACACCCTTTACAGGGTTTTGGGGGGGTGACGTGCTTGGCCTCTAAAATTTTAGAGTGATCTAGAGTGATTGCGAGTATGTAACAACCATCATCCCAACTATTTTTTTGTAAGAGTTGACTCTAAAAAATAAGACTTGGTTTAGAGCTGATTTAGAGTCAGTTTAGAGTGGGTAAGAATTGTTTAGAGTGGGTAGGAGTTGTTTAGAGTGGGTAAGAATTGTTTAGAGTGGGTAGGAGTTGTTTAGAGTGGGTAAGAATTGTTTAGAGTGGGTAGGAGTTGTTTAGAGAAGATGAGATGTTTATTGAAGATAAGAGATGTTTACAGAAGATAAGAGATGTTTAGAGTTATTTAGAGGATGTTAAAGGTCCATGGCGGCACCCTGAAGCAGGTCTCCCTCAACTCCTATGAACCAGATCTCTCCCTTGATGTGGAAGCCATGTTGTAGATTGAAAGCTCAAGAATCTTCCTTATGACTCGTTGGAACTTTCTTGGTTGGGGGACTTATGATAACCCATAACCTTTGACATTTCACAATTGTTGCTGGGCGGGGCCAAGCTTGCACTAATTTTTATGATCTCTACGCAACCGGCAGCCCAAAAGCCCAGGTACCCCACAAAACCACTGGGCAGAGATTTGCTACTATACCTTTATGGCTATTTGTTGGCGATTTCACACTGTTGAACTAGACAAGGCTATATATAAAGATAGATATGGATGCATAGATGTGTTTCCGTAGCATATCTCCAAGGTTAGTAGTGTCTACAAAAAATATTGTATACACATGTATTCTATTTTATTCATCACTATCTACCTATCTATCTTTCTGTGTGTGTCAAAACTCACCTCTATACATACATATATTTATACATATGTGTATACATACATGCATGTATACAGGTTTGTCTAAAAGCAAGTGTTTCCCCTGTCGTTCCAAGAGTAGTCTTTGGAGCAATGGAACCATCAGTACTTCGGGCGTGCTCCCCCCAGCTTGCTAATTGGTTTCTCTATGAAGATGATGAATTTGGCATGGATGGGGGTATACACTATTCATGAACGCAAAATTACACATTTGCAACCTACCACAGATACAGCGACATTTCCCCATTTATGAACTAAACTGATAAATAGCGGGTGCAATTATAGCTATTCACTAGCAATAATTTTCCCTTGCATGATGGATGCACCCTTTGCAATCTCTGCAAGACACAGCGAGCCGCAGCAAAGGTTGGTTGCAGATCGTTGCCTTCGCGGCTCAGCAGAATCAACGACCGGCTGTTGGTTGGGACAACTGGCCACCTCAAGATGGGATTGAAAGCCATGGGATTCCATGTGATTCCATAGGATTACCCTTGGGTCCTGTTGAAGTTCTTTTTGCTGGCACCATGATATGGGTGTTTCTTGAAATAGGGGACCCTCCAAATCATCCGCTCAGAATCGCTTAAAGCGATAAACAAATCATCCTATGGGGTCCCCTATTTTGAGAAACCCTTGTAAAGTAGGTAAAGCATTGATGGATAATTACTCAATCATGTTTCCGAAGAACATCCCTCTTAGAGCTATGGTCATGTCTACACAAGAGGGAGAAGCACCTGTCTCCAAAGTTCACTCTTGCCACCATGTGTTGGACAGTAGATCAAGCGACTGCAACCACAACCCAGTGGCTGAGTGTTTCTGAGGATGTTCTGCTGTGTGTTCCTCAAGTTTGTATTTTAGTGCTACTGTTTCTGTCTGGGACATGACTGCTTCACCCCAAATCAACAACAACTCCAGGGCTAAGGCGAACATATGTGATTTTGTTTGTGAAATTGATCCACCCAGGGGGGAAACCAAACAATCGCTGATGATCCAACCTCAAGGGATTTGCAACAAGATTTTGTCAAACGCTGCTCGATGGACAATCAAGAGAATGCAACGACTGAAAGATGTTCCCTAAACTAGTGATCAACCATAAACCATTGATTAACCGTTCTTAACATTTCTTAACAATCATTTTAGGGTTCATCACCTAAACTTTCACTTGGAGTTTCAGTGTTCTCTTTGTATCTTTTACTTCTTGCTCACCTGAAGCATCCCGGGGCGCCTTTTACCGCGGCGAACCGGGCGAACCGGGTGTTACTGTAGTAGTTAAGAAAGCTATTTCATCAAGATTTGAGTGGTCAAGCCACCAACTATCCCAAAAATGGTTGGTAGGGGAGCATCCCAAAGGCGTCAAAGACTCTTTTGATCTCTTTTGATACATGATCACATTTGCGAGAACTGTTTTTTAGGACCCAACTTGCCAAACGGCTCCGCAGCCGATCCTGAACCGGATCAAACCGATCTGCCGCCGAAGGTTGGAATCATTGAGCGCCTTGGTCCGATCTGCGTCAAGTCAACGCTTCGTGCACGTTCCACTTGCATTTGGAGTAGAATTGTTTGCATTCAAGTTCTTTTTCTTTAAGTTTGAGCAAATCTAGGGTCCTTTTCTGACTTCATAGAAGTGATCAGTTTATGATTAATTACCCAAGACCTGATTCAAGATTTTTTACCATGAACATCAAATTGTGTTGGTAGCTGTTGGGTTTTCAAATAGTTCAAAGTCATGGGCCATGGGTGCTGTGCAAATTATAATGATGATGTTTGCCGCTGACAAAATCATTATAATTGTCATGAAATTATAATCATAATGTTCAAAATCATTATAATTTTACGTCTGGCAAAAGAACTAAGATTGACAAAAAGATGAGGATGATTATGATGATGACGATACTTCTGATCCTGACAATCATGATGGTGACACTCACGGTTTGTAGTTAAAAACTCGCGTTTCACTGACATCCCTGCATACGGGATGTGTATGGATGATGGGTGAAAGGAAAGAGACAACTGACCTTCCGGCGACACCGGGCAGCCTGTGACAAGCTGCTGCCAAAACTGTGACAGGATTACCAATTTGCAGAAGATCCAGGAGGGAGTACTGGGTGACTACGGCTACGGTGCCTTTGGACTTCCCTTTGGTAAGAAGATCGAGGACAGCCGAACTGTTGGCGAATCTTAGGGTGAGCGACTGATGGCCGCTTGGAATGGATCGCGGTTGCAGCTGATGTTGCTGTCCTTGCATTTGTTATTGTTGTGATCGTTGCTGCGGATTTTTGTCGCGGTTACGGTTGCTCTTGATGCCGTTACAGGTGTTGTTGGTGGTTGTTTCAAGTGCTTGTTATTTCAGGTGTTTGTCGTTGTTGTTGTTGTTGTTGTTGTTGTTGTTGTTGTTTCCATGGTGGTGGTGATGCTGGCGCTGGTTGCACTTGTTGGTTTGTTCCGGCTACATTATCATAAATCCCTCTTGTTTGAATTCTTTCGAGGTTAGTTAACGGAAACTGGATCGAAACAATGTTGGGTCATGTTGTTCCTGAACTCATTCCCTGGCATTCCCCGGCTACCTTGGATTTGGCATGAAAAAGACTCGATTGTGCCAGGATCCTGACAAGAAGTTGAAGAGTTTGACAGCAGAGATCAACAACGGACGATTGGCCATGATGGCCATTATCGGTACCACGGCCTGGCGCCTGGTGAGATATGATGTCTCAAAGGGTTGCTCTGAATTGGCAAGTTTCAGAGGATGTACAGAGAGGTGGTTTGGTTGTTCTGGAAGAAAATGAGATAGCTATTTGTAACCAAGATTGTCGTGTTTTTCTGGACCAAAACATTTAGCTTACACATTTAGCTTATAGATAGCTATTTGATGCTATTTGAAACCAAGATTAGATCGTTCTGGACGGAAATACATTTACCTTGAAAAATCATGACATTGATGACCTGTTCACAGCCACATGATAGTCAGTTGGATAGCTGGGTATTCTTCCATTCTCACGTGATTTTCCAGGCAGGTTGTCCATGTGTTGAATCTTGCAAAACCAAGGTGCTCCCAGCTGAACTCCCTTTAGAAATTACAGGTGCTCACTGGCAGATAGTAGGTCCATTAGGTCCGTTAGGTAGGGGTCCTCGACACGGGGTCCTTGGTTTAAACAAATGGTCTGGTTGGTGGTTTTAAAAATTCATTATTTTCCCTATTAATCATTAACAAATGGTTGTTTGCCTTTTATTTTTCACATAGCTTAAAACCACCAACCAGTCATTTGACCTTGGCCTTTGCCAAAAAATCAGGTGAGGGTGCGATAGTTTCTGTTCATCACGCTGCAGGGCTCAAGGCGAGTCCAAGTCGGTGAATGCTTCGAGGCATGTTCATATTGTTGGTAAGTATTCCTATGAAGCATTATTATAGTGATATGGGTGTTTCTCAAGTCATAGGGGTTCCCCAAATCATCCAATATTTATCGTTGATAGTAATAAGCCAACCATGTTTGGGGGTCCCCTATGGCTTGAGAAAGCACCATATTATGATGAACCGCTAGCCATCATGAACCACATGGTGGTGTCGCAAAATAGGGAGCCCCAAAAATGACGAGTTTATTATTACTAAATGACTATTCATGGATGATTTGGGGTACCTCTATGACTTGAGAAACACCCACATGGATCTACAGGCGGATCATGAGTCACTGCCAAGGCATGTTCTACCAAGATGGCTTGACGGGCTCTGCGTGGGGCGACTGGGCCAACTACACCGACTCTCCTCTTCGTGCCTTCGAGGACGACCGGGTTTCCAGCAGTGCTACCTGGGACGTTGGTCAGGGGATGCATGGCTACGTAGCCACTATGTGGGTGTTGGTGTTTCTCAAGCCATAGGGGAAACCCCAAAAATGGTTGGTTTATCATTAAAAACAATAAGGCAACATGCTCATGTTTGCTAAAGCCATAAGGGCTCAGTTTTGTTGGGGCCACGGTTCACCCTGGCTTCATGCAAACCCGGTTGGTTAGCAGCTGATATGGGATTACACGATGAATCAGCTACCATCCACGACAAGAAGTGGCTGTGGGTCAAAACCCTGTACCCCTGGTTCCCCCATCATTAACCATTATTTTCCCTATGATTTTTGAGTGTTATTGGTTAACTGATTGACCCATAGCCAAGTGCATACCCAGGATCTTGTTCCAATGATGACTTGGGATGGCAAGGCTTTTGCTACATGGCGGGGTGATGACTTGACCACGGATTCATTTTTCGTTCAATAGGAGGGTTGCAATCCATGTTGGACTGATCTACTGTGCTGATCTTCATGGCTCATCGAGCTTAGTAAAGAGATTATTGCAAGAGTTTGGAATATAACTCCAATGATTCTATTGTTGTAGCCATTAGGATATAATCAATAGCCAAGGAACCTTTGGATGGTTATGACCTCATAATCCTATCACATGATCCTGTTGTCAGTGGCAGAATGCCGGAAATCACTGAGGAAACGCGTAAGAAACATCAAGGCATCGACTTTTTGTTGTCGTAGCGACTCCAAGAATGTAGGAATCCCAGCTGGCAAGGCAGTAGACAGTGGGCTCACCCCACTAATGACCAGGGTTCCAAGCTGGCACATCTCACCGAACAAATTTGGATGAGCGTCCGTGATCACACGAGGAGCCTCGGAGTCCGCTGGGTACCATAGCCTTTGACGTTTGCCATAGTGGCAGGTTATGATTACTACCTATATGGAGGTTTCTCAAAATAGGGAGCCCCAAAACGGTTGGTTTATTTACTATTACTATAAAAGGTGAATAGTGGATGATTTGGGGGTCCCCCTATTTTGAGAAACACCCATACACGCACAAGTGAAATCAACATGATCGAACTCCATGTTGACAATCTGAAGGGTGTCTATTCTTGTTTCTTTCGACTTAGACTACTGCTGCCTTGGCACAATCGCACGGCAACAAATTCGGGATGCAAGGGCATGAATGTATAGCTGAGAAGAACTGAGTGTTCTTGGCATATCGAGCGCCGTTTGCCATTTAGAGATTTTAGATGGCGTCCCCTTCTGATGGCTAGCCACCGGATTGAGATTGACCAGAACTGCCGTCCATCCAAGTCTGTGTTTTTTTCCCGAAGTAGCATGACCGAGACTATCCATGGCCATTCATCTCATCCAATACTTCTTTCAATAGGGTTTATGGGCATTATGTCTCAAACCAAACATGCAATATAAATTCATGGTACAGTGGCTGCAGTTTTGTCTACATGATCTTTAGATCCTTAGGATCAAATATGCAAATACTTTTTCAGGGACACATGTCAACAGTATATGATTCAGCTCATCACACGTGATTATGTTCACATTGGTGGGCTGAGTGAGCAGACAAATCGCTGGTCACTGACAGTGGGTATGCATGCCAACTTCTCAGTGTTCTTATTGGCAATTTTCCACCAAATGACGCATGAAAGGCTCTCCCTTAGACCTGCTTTGTAAGGCCTGTCCATGCATATCTACGTTAGAGCAGGTCAAGCCCAAGCTGGTCAAGCTGGTTTCATATGGTTGACCTGAGAGGATCCACCAGCTTGACAATTTTTTAAAGGGATGGTTGAAATTTGAGATGTCCTGAGCGAGGTGTTGAACCACATTGAACCATTGAAATTTGAACCATTTTGAACCATTGAACCGTACTGGCAAGCCAAATGGCGAGGTATCGAACCATGACTATGAACCACTCTAACCATTCTCCATATAAGATGGTGGTGCATACAACCACATAACCATTCTCCAATCACCACCTGGCGCATGTCACCCGGTGAAAGGACGAGTTGGGTGTCCAGGCGCCAGTGGGTTTCTGGGTGCCTTGGCGACAGCTGGAAGAGATGTGTAGGAATTAAACACGGCCTCCTTGCTATTATTTGTTTATTTAACATTAACAAGGATTTAACAACTAATTTAAAACATGTTAATTAATTCATTGACATTGGGAATTAAACTAACTATTATTTAACATTAACATTGACAGTTGTTTAACAGTTATAGGAATTGTTTCTTTTATTTAAGATTATTCATTGACATTAACAGTACAATTGTTCAGTTAAATCACGAAAGTCGTTAACAATTCCCAAAATCAAAAAACAACTTGTGTTTACATAATTTTGGGAGTTTGATGAATCCAGGACTTAGATTAATCTGAATTTGTAGAACTGGAAGCATTCAATAGCATGCTCAAAGGAGGTGCAAATATGTATCATATGCAATGAGTATGCATCTAATGTATATATGTGTATATTCATACTTGTATGCGTGTATACACAATATGTGTATGCAATTCATATATACATATATAAGTGCATATATGTGTATATGTATGTATATATATATATATGAATGTTTCAATGTACACATATACATTCATATGGATTATGCATCAGTTTCCCTTGCTGAGGGGTTCGAACTTGAAGGTTTCGGGATGTTTCCTGCAATCAACCAACCTAGTGAGCTATCGATCTGAGTTTCGGGTGCGTGGTGCGAACTCACAGTCATAGGACTACTGCAAAATTTCACAATTTGTTTCTATAGAGGGGTCGCAGCACCAAGGTGTGAAACATCCATTAAGCAAACAGATCGGTTGCAGTACAATGTATAGATATTATATAGATCGATTTACATAGACATATATGTTTTACGCTATTTTCAATAATTATACTATATATGTGGAATTTGATCAATCAGTCTCAATTAGTTGATGTCAGGTCTAATGGCCAAGAATACATGGGGGTCATGAGAGCTCCAATCACTGAATTCCCCAACCACTCATGGGCTGAAGAAGCTGTACCGACAAAACAAATCCAGCTTTCTTACATCCCATACGGCTTTTTAGAAGACTCGTTCCATCGGCACTGTACCAAACAAGCCATTACACAAATAGAACCAAGCATTTTAATAGGTCTTTACATTTCCCTAGTAAAAACACCATCCAAAAAGCAATTTAAACAGTGGGCTTTGATACTGATCTTCGTGGCTGCAAGGGATACAAGTAGTTCAACAAGCACTTGAAAGACATGGCTACGAGTGTTGGTGGACTTCCCTACAGCTGTTGAAATTCAATGGTAGGGAAGTCACTATTAATAGCTGATTTCACTATGAATAGCTGTCGAATTTAGTGCTGTTCACTCAACACATTGGACATCAGAGATGTTCACTGTGCGCTTTGTTTGAGATTCGGTACTACTTTAATGTATCATGATACTGCTTACGATGATAGGAATTTGTTGCGAGTGAGCGAACCAGGAATGGTTCCTGATACTGTAGTCATAGATGAACATCAGTACAATATGGCAGTGGGTCAAAACCCTGTACCCCTGGTTCCCCTATCATTAACCATTATTATTGGTTATTATCTCCCATTATTGGTTGGTTAATTTTGACCCATAGCCATATATCACAAGCAATACTATGACTGGCTGGTGGTTTCAAACATTTGTTATTTTCCCTATTAGTTATCAACAACTGGTTGGTTGACAAGCATCTTTTTCATGGGGGTGGTTCAACCACCAACCAGATGCATTCCGAGACCCGGATTTCTGAAAGTCATCTCAAAAGCTCTTTCTGAGCGTGACGCCTCAGCGGTTTCGGAGGATTGGTTCAAGGTCCCTTGGTGCTACTTGCTTCCTGTGACTACAACATGTCATATCCATCAAATGGGAATCCCAAGTTTGACTGGGTGTTGTTGTTTGTTGATGTTGCTTTGTGTTTTCCAGGGTTGTTATGTTTTGATTTGTCATTAGTTTTAGGTGCTATTTATTTCTTGCTGTCCTTTGGTGTTGTTGGTCAATTGTTGTTAGTGTTGATGTTTTCTTCTTCTATCCCCATCAGCCAACTTATTCAATGGTAAAGCGTATCTATTTGGATTCGTTTCACCTCTGAATCCATTGGTTTCACCTGTGAATCCATTGATCTACGGATTCAGTTCCTGTTGTTACAGCGTTCCTGCTGTATACCTGAGGACCCAGTGGGCTACACTCGCGACGGTGCCACGGCAGACATTTTGATGGGGGGGGAGACGAAGGAGGCGATGCTGCTGATACAGCGTAGATGAGGCTGGTGGATCAACAGCATCAGTATACAATTATATGGTTAACAGGTGGTTTGATCAGGTAGGTTATACTGGTTGGTGGTTTTAACCATGGTTAACTATGGTTAAAAGGGGTTTTAAAATAGTCAATATAGATGAATACTTAATACTAGGGGATTGTAATTATAATGGTTAATAGGGTTTATAACCACTGATAATGGAGATAATAAGCAACAATAGTAGTTAACAAACTATCTGGCTGAAGGTTTCAACCATGGTTAATTGTGGTTTATAAGAGGGAATAATAAGCAACAACAAGGGGTTAAACACCTACTCGTTGGTGGTTTTACACATTTTGCATTTTCCCTAGCAATTGTTAACAGATGGTTGGTTGACTAATCTTTTTGATAGGGTTTCAAACCACCAGCCAGATACCCACTTTTTAATCACAGCCAGTGTTTTTGCTTGTTGTTGTTCTTGTCAGTTTTTCAATTATCATCATGGTGCGAGCCCAGAGGATATCTAGAAATAGCTTTGCGATGTTCATCGGGTCTTTTTGCTCGGTGGATGTTCTCAAGATGGACGGACACGTTGGGAATCCCCAAGGTAATAGTAGCTTTGGCCAAACCAATATATGATTTGTATCCCTGGGTATCAGCTGAATATCAATTGGCAATGACATCAGCTGAATATCTTGGCAATGACTATGGACCCTAAGACTGATATACGGGGGTGCTACGTTATCCTGCTGTTCTTTCCTGAAGACGTGCAACAAGATGTTCAATTTGATTTGCCTCGGCACGTTTAGCATTCCCTTACAAGTTGGACAGCATCCTGCTATGGTTTTTAGTCAACTTCCTGTTGGTTGTTGCACTAGCATGACTGGCCATTATCAAGGATCAAGTATATTTCTACTGGCGGTAGTTTTCCGTTGCTATTGATTGAGGCGGCTACCCCATCCAAGGTCAGGATGCTTACTCTTCTCATGCAGTATGGCTATTATCTAAATGTCATTGTGATCCAACTGGATCCAAGAGAACTTTGAGAATGTTTTTTTTTGCAGGCAGATTCATTTAGACCAGATTCAAACCACAATCTGGTTTGGGTTGCGTCACGCTGATTTCTGCAGTGATAGTTCTCCAATCCTGGCTATTCTACTGTATGTGTTGTAATTACACTGGTGCAATGGCTACTGTACGTTGATGTGTTCTATCTTTTTGAAAGGGCAACTATGTGAGCCCACTTGCAACTGACATGGTTTGACTAAGCTCCCTTGTTGTCCCCATTTTGATACCAATGTTGAATCTGCGGACGTGTTTCACATATCCAAAGAAGTATGAAGAATAAGACCCCGTGCGCAATTGTTGTTTGCATGTTCTTATTGCTCTAATCTTTTGTTTTGGTCATCCCACTTAGTACCTAGCTAGTAACTGTGGTTAGTAACCACCCCAAGTGGCTTATACCATTGATAAAAAAATGTCAAAACCATCGTTACTAACCAGCAAGCTGTTGGTTGCTGGCCATTAACTAACCATAGTTACTAACCATACTTACCAACCATACTTACTAACCAAAGTTACCAACCATAGTTACACACCAGCTAACCAACCTAGTGCTCTCCGTGCTCTCCTGATTCCAGCATGTTGGTTGACCTCAGTTGTACCCGGAGAGGCTGAAACACTTCAGGTGACATCGAGACCTTCAAGCGCCGAAGGGAGACTGAGATCAAGCACGGCCGTGTGGCCATGTACGCCACCATGGGTTGCCTGGCTCCGCTGTTTGGGGCCACGCGGTGCTGCTATGTTGAACACAACCCGTTGCCCGTGTGTGGAGGATTTGGGATGTGAACTCTTCACTTCGCATCTACCTTAAAAGCTTTGCAGGTTGAAGCTAGCATATTTTTTTCAACTTGTGATGGGATGAACAAGCTTTTGTTTTTTGCGCTGCGTGTTTATCCTCATTTATTTGAGGATGCATATCCATGCAGCAAACATGTAGATGAACATGCTGATGTTGAAGACACACTCTTGGTAAAAAATACCAATGTTATGTCTTGTTCCAAACAAATGATATGATGATATGGATATGATTGTTAATCTCACCTCCATCAACCATCATCAACTATCATCAACCATCATCAACCATCATCAACCATCATCAACCATCATCAACCATCATCAACCATCATCAACCATCATCAACCATCATCAACCATCATCAACCATCATCAACCATCATCAACCATCATCATCCATCATCAACCATCATTAACCATCATCAACCATCATCAACCATCATCAACCACCAATCATTTATTGCTGTGATTTGATGTGTTGGTTTCTCACCCCAAGCCGCAGTGAAGTCTGGTGCTGAGGTTACATTGTCCCTGAGTACTTCAAGTGGCCAGGCCGGGTTCGACCGCGCTGTTTTTTTTCAGCAGATTTTGTACAGCTGCTTGCTGAGAAGTGCGCTGCAGTTTCATGTTACTACATGGCTGTGGGTCAATATAAACCAACCAACTAATGGAGGATTACCAACAATAATAAGGGAAAACCATGGTTAATGATGGGGAAGCAGGGTACGGGGTTTTGACCCACAGCCACATGTTGTCATGAAATTGAGATATTTGAGAATCAAACTTGAGTGAAACTCATTGAACTGCTAACAAACCTGAGTGAACCGCTATGTTCAAGAGTATCATGTTGTAATCAGCTAACACCAGGACATTTTTTTGTTTCCAATCAATCTCCAGGATTGCGTGAAAGTATGAGCAGACCTCGACAATTGAGCTGGCAGTATCTTTCAACCCAAAGTCAACGAGTAAATCCCAAATTCACCGGACTTGTGTACTTCCAAGGGTGCCTTCCGTTCAGGGAGGGACCTTTGAAACATGGCCAAGGGTGCTAAGTTCAGGGAGGGACCTTTGAAACATGGAGCGATACATGTTCCAGTCCAGCGAATGGCTACCTTAGAACAAAGGTTGGGTCACGGCTGGTAGCTACGCCTCGCCCCAACAGTTGAAGTTATGGCGGTCTCACATGGGAAAGCAGGCACACACGCAACATGTATTGCTTGATGTCTGTTGGATCTCAAGTAATTAGTTTGGATACAACAACCAGGTTAGTTTACCTGTTTACCTGTCCATTTTTTGGGTTGTTTGGATATTTGGTGGCTTTGCTATTTGGTGCTATTTGGACTTGGTCCTTGGTGGTTATTGTATTGAGGGCGTGTTCACTTTGTACATGATTTCACTATGCTGGGTTTGGGCCCTTCCTCATATGTGTGTGCAGCGCAGATTTTGGTGAAGTCCAGCTATTTGGCTCAATGTGGAATCATTTGTTCATTATATCTCCCATTATGACACGATAAATTGAATATGTATGTTATCTAGAAACTCCCATTTGTTCACTAGATATCCCACTTATCACTTATCAAGTAGAAATGCCTCACACTTAGTATGATCCTTTTCTGAAGCAAATCCAGAATTGTTGCTGTAATAAATAAACACATCCGAAATATGTCAACATTCAACGTTGCAAAGCAAATCATCAGATGAATCCCTTGTAACCGAAATCCACAAGATATACCCTTCGGTAAACTAACCTGGCAACGGAAGATCCACCATTCAAAGCTGGTTTCCCAGGTGACCGTTCCCAGGTGAGTTTACCAGATGGTATATGAGTACTTTCTCCTACACTAACCTGGCAATCTTTTATACCAGATTAATTTACTACAGGTTGATTTACTAACCACATGATCATTTCCCAGACAGTCCTTTTCCAGATTGTTCGTCTTGTTTGCTTGGTGGTTGATGATGCTTGCTCATAGTTTACACCAGTCTTGGTTAACTACGACTATAATAATGAGTTTCTGCTCATAGTTCCCAGATGGTTGCTGCACCAGGCTTTCTGTCCCCTTCCATGGGCCTCAAGTTCGAAGACGTGCCAAACGGCTTGGCGGCCATCACCAAGGTGCCACGGGGGGTAGGTGACCTTCGCCTGGTTAGTGTACCCCCCTAGCCATGGTTAGTTACGCCCGTCATGTTCGGCAGCTGAACTAAGCCCTTGAAACCATGCGAATTGTGACCACTGACCTTCGCAGTGGGTGTGCACATCCAAGTATGGTTGATCCCTATTAGTACACACCGGAAATATTAGACACCTATAGTCTTTCATGTTAGGGGAGGGTTTAGTAACAGGAAGCGGGGATAAAGGGCTTCATAGCCACCATCAATCATTTGTTTCTTGGAGATTCACCTTGAGTGGGGGACCACCTGCCATCCCCAGGATAAGAATCAGACTAGCGACAAAAGCAACAACCACCATTGTCACCCATTGCTTGCTGCTTATGTGAACCACTGGTTACCGCTTATTCGCCACTATTGGTTGCAAACCATGTGATGGTTTCTCAAAATAGGGTCCCCCCCAAATAGTCCGATGTCAAATTAATGAATCATCCATTTTTACGGTCTCTAATTTTGAGAAATGCCCATATGTTGCCCAGATTTTCAGCATAAGTTTTGTTCATTAACCATATACGAACCACATTGACAATTAACAACTGTTGATGTTTCAAAAAACAAATATATATATATATATTTATATTTAGATATATATATATATATAAATCTATTTATTTACTCACATTTACATCAACCATCTCTTCAACCACTATAGCAAGCCTATCTTGACCTCACCGGTTACCACTACAACCCGTGGGCATCTCTTCCTCCACCGCAGGTGCCCAGCGCCGGGTGGACTCAGATCGTGGCCTTCGCTGGGTACTACGAGCTCTTCGTCTACAAGTACAACGGCACGCCAGGCGCAGCGGCCGCCCGGTGGGCGCCCCGGGTGGTTGAGGATGGTTGGAGGGGAGATGGTGGTAGCAATGTATATGTTAATGTATGGCGAATGTATGGGTTTTATATGGTTAGTATGCTTAAGTGAGATGGTTAAGGTATGGTTAAGAGATGGTTGTGGTGAGTTGATTGTTGATATATCATTGATATTTGATTGATATTTGGTTGGCGGAGCAGTGGTGATGCGGTGGCAGCCACCGGGGATGTGACTTGGGACATGGCATCCGCAGCGATCATGATCATTGCAATCCTGCTAGTCTATCAGCCAGTGAGGTTGGTCGTTCATGTGCGTCCCCGGTTGCCAGAACTGTTGTTTTTTGTGGTTTAATTTCTGTGGTTCCATTGGTATGGACTCTCCTTACTTTCTGAGGGCATGGACCAAGTGTGCGCAGCCATCATGAACCATCATGGACCATCCTTAATTATTGATCACTAACCAGTTTATTAACCCTCATTTACCAACATATTGGCCATCATCGAGCATCATTGAGCGGCTTGTTACCATCAAACCATCATGAAACCGTCGTCATTGTTTTTCATTCATCATCATTGACAAGCTTCTTCACCATCACCATCGGTAACCCTCATGAAAATCCTCAATAAACAAGATAAAACCACTATTGATCACTATCAATTAATCATCATAAACCAGTCATTCATCAACAAACGTAGAGCATCATATCAACCAAAATTAACCAGCTTGAAGAACCACCTTAACCAGCTTATGACTACCTTACTGACGCGTTGCTTAACCATGGCTGTTTGCCCATGGCAGCCATGACGGGGGTAGGGGGCCCTCGTTGCAGGTGACTACGGATGGAAAGCCATCAGCTCCGCGGATCCGGAAGCCAAGAAGCGCAAGCTCAGTGCCGAGTTGGCCAACGGTCGACTGGCCATGTGACGTGGCAGCAGAACGCGGCGGACCGGGGAGGTCACCAGGTGGCTCATAGATAGGGAAAAGATGGGGGAAGGGTAGGCTGAATTCAAGGATGGTTGATTGGTTAGATTGATGGTTCATGGATGGTTGAGTGGTTAGATTGATGGTTGATGGATGGTTGAGTGGTTAGATTGATGGTTCATGGATAGTTGAGTGGTTAGATTGATGGTTGATTGATTGGTTAGATTGATGGTTCAGGGATAGTTGAGTGGTTAATTAGTTTGTGGATAGGGTAGGGACTGGTGGCCAACTCATGTTTGATTGATGGTAGTTGATAGGGGTTGACTGGTGGCCAGCGATAATGGCCAGCAATTATTTGGTTGATGGTTATTAACCATTTTCCCATTTTTTGGGTTGCTGCTTCTGTCCGTTGCATTGACTTGTATCATTCCAAGCCCTAGCTTGATTTTCCCTTTGATGTTTGTGCTGGGTCTTCCCCGGTTGTGTTAGACGGTTCGGATTTCGCTGGGGTAACATGGGAAAGAAAACTCTGGTTGCCAAAGCATCCCTAAATTGAAACATCGTCCAGTCTCAGTTTCCTGAGTTGTATCCATTGCCGGTCAAACTTCATGTTCAATTTCATCAGACCTATGAGTAAGAACTTCATGTTCATCAACCTATACATGGTGGTTTCTCAAGTCATAGGGATGACCCTAGTCATCATCCAACTTACTTATCATTTTTAGTAATAAACCAACCATAACTTGTGGGTACCCCTATGGCTTGAGAAACCACCACATGAGCTTTACATCAACGATTCAGTGTTCATACCATAGCCTGACCAACATGGCTCTCAACCAATATATACCATAGGTGTTCAGACATCAACCATGAGCGGTGTTCATCAACGCCTGCCTGACCAACCTGACCAGCTCTCAGGATGGCCATCATCGGCATGTTCTTTCAAGATGGCCTCACAGGCATATGGGGCAGTGGTCGTTGCGCGTCGCGTGCGTGCGTTTGTGCTGGTGAATGGTAGAGGTATCTTGGGTGTAACATGGTGGACCTTTTCAATAGTAACAATAGATAACAAGAGTAATTAATATATTGATGAAATAATATATAGTAATGATAACAATATTATTAAACTATAATTATGATAATGATAATCACGTAGAATGGTAGAGGTACCTTGGGCATACCGAATTCAATGATGGTCAGGCCTTCGTTTGTGCTAAACAGTGCATCGTGATTGATTGTGTTATACTCAGTTTGCGATTCGATATGCACGGTCTAATAGAGATAGGGAAAGATCGAAATCGCAGTCGTTTAACATTAATGAGGAGTAGATGCAGAAACGTACGTATTATAGAGACTGGTATGTATATGCCGGACAATCAGGGTCAAAACATGTGTCAATCAATTTAGTAGGAGGGATTGCACACGCCATGTGCGGGAAAAAACCTACACCTGTGTTTACATTGCATGATACATGTATTCACAACACATGTATGTATAGTGTAATTGATATGTTTTGCTAATGCATGATTTGTGTTTGTTTGTTTACACCATGTGTCCTTGCAAGTTCGTTTATGTATATGTGTATATACGGAGTTATATACAACGGCTTCTCCAAATAGGGAACCCCAAAGCTATTGTTGGTTTACTAAACATCATTAACCATGAATTAACCATTATCAACCATGGATTTCCTATGATTCACCATCAACCAGTCGCAGGTTCCGCATGGGGTGACTGGTCCCTGTACACCGACTCCCCCTTGCGCGCTTTCGAGAACGAGACCGGAGCCACTTGGTTGGTTATGGTGGGTTGGTTATGGTTGGTTGCTTGCTTAAGGTTGGTTGAACTTGGTTGGAGTTGGTTGCTGAGATGTGGGAAATATATGTAGGGATATTTGCCATCGGTTGCAAGAGTTAAGTTGGATTTCAACTCATGTTGATTGTTCTGACTGGTCCACCCAGGGATGATTGGTCAGCAATGATTAAGTAATTTCCAGGTTTCATGATTCAAATGGATTGGTTGTTATCCATAAAGTAGCCATGTTAATCAAACGGATTTGTTGTTCCATGATTCAAATGGATTGGTTGTTATCCATAAAGTCGCCATGTTATCTATAAAGTAGCCATGGATTGGTTGTTATCTATAAGTATAGTGTTATCTATATACAGTAGCCAGGTTGCGATCCGGCCAGTGCATGTCCAGGTTGCATCGGCGCCGGCTTAGCCTTGATCGCTGGGGCCGGCGCAAGCGCGGCTTAGGTGCAGCCTCCCGTGGGCTTTTGGGACCCCTTAGGGCTGTCCGTGAGCGGCAACCTGTCGGAACTTCGGAGGCAATTTGAGTTGTGCTTTGGTGCCTTGGAAGGATCGAGGCAAAATGAGAGTGATGATGATGATGATGATGATGATGATGATGATGATGATGATGATGATGATGATGATGAGGAGGAGGTTATCATATATCTGTTTTAAACAAGAGTTGTGTATAAGTATACATATATGTAATTATATATATATAAGTAGATGTATACAGCTGCAGACATTTCATATATGTGGTGATGCATTTGAGCTGAGAGACAAAGTAACAATCGTGATAAACTAGCAGGTTCAGTAGCAACAATTACAATGCACTGGATACCAACTTTGTAGAGACATGGAAATGGGACGGGAATGAGAATTGAGTATAACAAAACAATGTGAGACCAAGACCAACCATTACCATAGCGAGAGCCATCAACAGGATTCACACGCGGGTGTCACAACTCTTGCCTTCTGGATCTCTGGATCCCTTTCCAACCAGTTCCAAACACGACCGACAAATCACAACTCAGATTAGTAGTCACCAGCCATCATTATGCATGGTCAACCTATCATTTTTTTTTCAAGCAGCAGCCATCATTCACAAATTGTTGTTGGCTCTTAGCCCTTATTAAGCCCTTGTTGTCAACCTTCAATTGAGCAGTGCTCGCATTTGTCACGTACGAGCCATTATTTTCTTTCAGTCATAGCATGTCATAGCCATTCTAAACCCCACAATGATGATCAATGATTAATCATAGCCATTCTAAACCCACATGAATGATTAACAACTGCTTTGAATCAACCATTGTTGAGGATGGTAGCCATCGGGGGGCCATGAATTTCCATCGTTAAAGGCATTTTGGGAAGCCATCATCACTTCTTGGATGTGCACCCCCACGGCTCGTAAGTGGTCACAATTCCCATGGTTTCTAGGGGTTGCAAGCCACCTTATAGGGCGTAACTAACCATGGTTATAAGCGTAGCTGCACATCCAAGTAGTATACTGGTGCAACTAATCAGTTGATTGACTGCACAGGTATTAACTGGTTGGTGGTTTCAATTCTTAATCAACCAGCAATAATTAACCATGATTGCCTGTAACAAACCAGTAGGCATTACAAAATATCAACTGGTTGGTGGTTTCAACCCCTTTGAACAAACACTAATAAAACCAACCCTTTGTTAATAGTGACATCCAAGTTAAGCATTGCATTGGTTCACCACACCTTTCACCACAGCGTCCTGCCCCCGTTTCCGTCGGTCCGTTGCTGTTGCGCGCCGGGAACCCAGGACTACAAGCGACGACGAGAGGTGGAACTGAAGCATGGCCGAGTCACTGGGCAATGGACCTGGGGGTCCCCGCGTCGGCTTGGCGGTTGATAACAGCCGGGTGGATATGGTTATGGGTCAAGGCTTCAACCACCCAATTTCATGGGGGACAGTGACCAATCATAAGAAGGGAAAGAATGGTGAATGATAGGGGAACCAGGCGGACTAAGGGTTTTGACCCACTGCCATATAGCCATGGAGATAACCATACCTAATAGATACATATAGATACAACCATAGATTAACTATGGTTCTCTCTACCATGAGTTGGTGATATCCAGGCAAATGTTATGACTATAGTTAAATGGAGGATCTTCATCAACCCACGTGGTTGGGGGCCTTACCTTCTATTGGGGATTCCAAATAAGATCAACGGATGCATTGCCTGTCGGGTACACCTCAACAGCATCAGCACTCGATACCTCTCGCCCATTCCCAAGTCATAGTCTTGCTGAGGAAACTACCCGGTCAATCTCAAGGTACCACCAGTTCTGGACACGTCCATAAGCCAAGAACCATTGCCACTGGTTAGAGTCCCTCCTTATCAACTCTACAAGGCAACTATAGCCTGTAGCAACTGAATTGTTACTGTAATCATAATTGCTTAGTTACAGCTAACCAGCCCTTTATAGACACGTATCACTGGTTTGCACCTGCAACTCCAAGCTGGTTAGCTGTAAAGCACCAAAGCTTCACCAGATGTATTGATTACACAGCAGTGAGCAGGGCGAGTTATTGGCCAATGGCTGAGGTTGCCATGTTCGCCACCATTGGCTACATCCTGCCAGAGTACTGGAGGCGGCCGGGAGGATGGCCCCAGTGAGTGTTGTTGATCCCACCATCAATCGAGTTTTTGTTACAACAATCACCATTACCATCACCATCACCGTCACCGTCACCATTACCATCACCATCACCATTACCATCACCATCATCATCATCATCATCATCATCATCATCATCACCGTCACCATCATCATCATCATCATCATCATCATCATCATCATCATCATCATCATCATCATCATCATCATCATCATCATCGTCATCATCGTCACCGTCATCGTCACCGTCACCATTACCATCACCATTACCATCACCATTACCATCACCATCACCATCACCATCACCATCACCGTCATCATCATCATCATCATCACCATCATCATCATCATCACCATCATCATCACCATCACCGTCACCATCACCATTACCATCACCATTACCATCACCATCACCATTACCATCACCATCACCATCACCATTGCCATCACAGTCACCATCACCATTACAATCACCGGCACCATCACCGTCTCCGTCATCATCATCATCATCATCATCATCATCATCATCATCATCATCACCATCATCACCATCACCGTCATCGTCACCATCACCGTCACCGTCACCGTCTCCGTCACCATTACCATCATCATCATCATCATCATCATAATCATCATCATCATCATCATCATCATCATCATCATCACTATCATCATCATCATCATCATCATCATCATCATCATCATCATCATCATCATCATCATCATCATCATCACCATCACCATCACCATCACCATCACCATCACCATCACCATCACCATCACCATCACCATCACCATCACCATCACCATCACCATCACCATCACTCACTCTACTATATTTCCCGGACTTTCTCATCAACTCCCCGTCCTCACCGCTTGGCATTGCAGGTTCCCTGGCTATTTGTCCAAGTTCCTGGACATCAAATTCTCCGACGTTCCCAACGGTCTGAGCGCCTTCTCCAAGGTCGGCCGGTAGATTTCGTTGCAGATTTTGTTGCGTTTGATTCCACTGGTTAGATTCCAGGTTATGACAAATAAAAAATCAGCTATGTGTTGGAATCCACTGTTGATTTCACTGGTTGTGATTATTGCATGTGGTCATTCGTCTCAACGATCTTGAGTTATCAACAGTGATCATCACGTAGTATTGGTGACGTTCCCTTAGCATTGATTCCTTACACGTGATAGAAATCTTTGCCCTACTTGAATATATTTCTCAATCATTACTTATTCAAGTGTATGACTCCTTTGAGTCAATTGCTTTTTACAATCTTACACATTTGTCACCAGAGCATAGGCAGATTCTTACACATAAATCATTCTCATTCCGTTGATTCTCAAAAAAATCCAGAAATCCCAGTTGACCAGCCATGGACAACAGGACCTTGCTGTTGACCAGCTAAACAACCATTAACCAATTATGAAACACCGACTCGTCACAATTTAATCAAAGTGACTAGTGGTCATAATTAGTGACTACAGTATTGACCAATAATAAATTGCAGTAGTGACCACATCGTGAGTGACTGCAAAGCAACCATTATGGTTCAAAACAGATTATGAACTATTAGCATTGACTATAGAAATTACAATGTGTGATTACATAGCGAGCATTATGCTTTCAATCATGAACCGACCTTATGAATCATTTACCATTGCTGGTTCAAAAGTAAATTATGAACCACCTGTTCGATTATAACTGAGTAAAACTGATAATGGTTCTGAACCAATTTTGGTGAATTGAATAGTAATCATCAACCAGTCATGAACCATTAATCAAGCAAAAACATTATTCATTTCAAACCTTTGACATTATCGTTAGTAGTTGTCATACTAACTGGTCAGGAATAGTTAGATTAAGCATTAGATAATCATTCACCAATCATTTGTCGTTGGCTAGTTCAACATTTGTCACTGACCTCAATCATTAACTCAATAATGGTTACTAGTAGTTAAGCTCAGTACAAATCATAATCATTAACTCAATCATGAACCTCAATCACTCAATAATTTATCGATAGTTAATCTCAATCATGAACTCAATCATGTAGTTACAACCATGAACCAACCATGAACCAAACATAAACCATGAACCAAGCATTCCCTTGTACAGTACAAATTCATTTCACAGTACATGTTGCTTAATTCATTAATCAATTGATCCATTGGTTAATCCATGTTAATCAATTAAGCCATTGGTTCCATTAATCTATTAACCTGTAGATTAATTCTATAGCTAACCTATAAATAGCCTAGGTTAACAGATTACAAAGTTCTATAGCTAACCTGGTCCTAGGGTAATCTATTACCAAGTAGAATCTGTTAACCTGTTAATACTATAGCAAACCAAGTAGACCCTAGGGTAATTCTATACCCTAACTTGCTAACCTGTAGAATCTATTAATGTTAACCCAGGACGAAGCTAAACCCTAGGTTTATTAATTGGGGGGGTTACCATTCTAATGGGAAACCAGTTGGCGAACTTGGGGGATACCCCCTATGATCATCAACCAGGGGGTTAGCTTCATCCTGGGTTAACATTAATCAAGATGCGCGCCACATGAACCATTGGACACGTCGTCTACAATTAACTATAGATTCATGTAGAACTTGAATGCCCCCTAGATTAACCTGTAGAATCACCAAGTTCTATAGTTTGTAATCAGTATTAGCTAGTACCCTAGGTTAATACCCTTGGTCATACAGATTCTATAGCTAACCTGTAGAATCTATGTTACCATTGGTAATACCCTAGGTTAATCTATTAGCCTGTAGAATCGATTACCTAGTAGTTAATACCCTGTAGCTAACCTATAAATACCCTAACTAACCTGTAGTTCTATAGAGCTAATCTATTAACCTGTTAGTTAATCATTACTAACCCTATTAGTTCCATTAATTATTAACCTGTAGAATCAACATTACCCTCTGGTAAACTAACATAGCAATGGAAAATCCACCAAGTTCTACTAGTCATCATGACCCCCCCGGTCTCTTGCAGGTCCCTGCCCTGGGCTGGCTGCAGATCGTGGGCTTCGCCGGCATCACGGAGCTCAACGTACGCCACGGGTTGCGGCGGTGGTGGGTAGCACGGGGGGCCGCCTTGCCCCAAGGGTGGATCCAAGGCGTACAGTAAGGAGATGGCTTTTGGATAGGGAAACCATGGGATTTTCTATGGAAACCATAGGTTTTGTAAGGAAAACCATTGTTTTTTTTGGAGTTTTTGTAGGGAAACCATAGGATTTTCTATAAACACCAGAGTTTTTCTAGGGAAACTATGGGATTTTCGATCTGTTTTTTGGGGAAAGCATGGTAATTATCAAGAAATCATGTTTTTTTTAGAGAGAAACCATGTTTTTTTCCAAAAGGGGAAACCTTGGTTTTTGACGGGGAAGCCGTAGTTGTTTTAAAAAGTGATGGTTAACGACTTGGGGATCTTTACTAACCAACCCATAGTTGAAATTTGTGATGGTTAGTTAGTTATTGTTTGATGGTCGCTTGATAAAATTATATGGTCAATTCTATGGTTCGCAATGGCAATGCAAAATCCTCCAATTTTTAATGGTTCCCGCGGTTTCTCTATAGAATCCAGCAATTGTCCATTGCTATGTTCGATTACCGGAGTGTAAACATGCGGTTGTATAGCTGTTGGGGATGATCGACAATAAAAGACAACAGATGATTGAAAAGTGGAAGATGGTGAATGGTTGGGTTTATTGATGACTGGTGATGATGGTGAGGATGATGATGATGATGATGATGATGATGATGATGATGATGATGATGATGATGATGATGATGGTGATGGTGATGGTGATGGTGATGGTGATGATGGTGAAGATGATTGTGATTTTGATGATAATTTTGGTCGTGGTGATTTTTGATGATCTTTGATTGTTGACGATTGATACTTGATGATCAGCATGGAAAGATAGTTGTTGGTGGATGATTGACGGTTACTGCTTGGTTGTGGTAAATGCTTCGGGGATTCGCAGTTCAGGATCCTTTGTTACCTTGTTACCCTTTGATCATCTAAGAATCTAAGATAACAAGAACAAAACACCATTTCTAGCCGATTTCCCAGGGTTTCTTTCTGAAATATGGTATTTGTTCCATGGTGTTCCCATTGTTTTCCTATGGCTTTCCTATGGGTTTTTCCGATGGTTTCTGGATTCCATAGATCAGTGTACTCATCGTTCTTTATGAGATCCAGCTGCTGATGGCTCTACAACTCTAGGCTGGAGATTGCTTCTGGTGAAGTCAGTGCAGGATCCTATAAACACAACTTGTAATGTAAGATATGTTTGGTTATGTCTAGGTGGATGTTAATGTTTAGGTGGATATTTCGGAAGTGGATAGGTTGTTTAAGTGGATATAGAATCTATTTGTTTATGGACAGTTTGAGGGGTGGAACATGCAGACCTTTTGCCGTTGTTTTTTATTGGTGGATAGAAATCAAGGAGGTCATAAGGTTCTGCTCGCGGGCATAACACCGCGAGAAAACGACTGTAATTCATGGATTGGATTGGGTATTAATTTGCATTGTCATTTCAGATCATTTTTGTAGGGA
>VSDK01009747.1:115473-260095 GCA_009767595.1 Symbiodinium kawagutii
AGGGAAACGTTGAACAGAGCGATAGGAAAGCATGCCGTGGGTGCTGCTTTATTTGGGAATATTGTACACTGTCCCATCCCATGGGCCACGGTTTCGCCCAGCATGGGCTTGGCACCAAGCGGTAAACATCGGGTTCTTATCTACACAGCCTTGAAATATGCTTGCATGTTTGTCCATTTGAAAAAAACTAGAGACCATGATGGTTTTTTTCTTGGGGCATTGCTCACAGTGAACTGGTCGGTGGTTTCAAACATTTGTTATTTTCCCTAGTAATTATTAACCATTAGTTGGTTGACAAATCTTTTTCATAGGGGTTCAAACCACCAACCAAGATATTGCTCACAACCAAGATTTGTTGCTGCCGCATTGGCCATCCTGTGAGATCTACAACGAGCAAGTGAACGATGAGCCTGGAAACTACGGTGCAGGATTCCTGGGATTGAGGCAGGGCCGCTCTGCGCACCGGAAACGGTCCAGAAAATCCCATGCGATGGGTTCACCCAGCTATTGTTTTTGGAGTGTTGTTGCTTTATGTTGTTTTATGTTGTTTTTATGTTGTTTTTATGTTGTTTTATGTTGTTGTTTTGCTTGTTTGCTACTTCTGTTGTTTCGGCGGTGATTCATACAGTCTAATGAGGTTTTGTGGAATCAACAATTGGTCGGAGTGCAAACCGCAACCGATGCTTGGATCCATGAAAAAGAGCCAATGTGATTTTTTTGGTGGATGACTGTAGTAGCACTGGCAAAATTTGCCAGTCCTTGTGTGACCAAGGCTTTGTGAAGTGTACCAGTTGGCTTTTAGATAGGTTGCAACATGTTCCAACCATTATTTAAAAATAGTAATCATGGATGAACATGGACAAATAACAACCAACATTTGCATACGCTGGATTGCCCCTCACAAAGGCTGTGAACTTTGTTAGGTTGTGGGTGATGCTCACGTTGGGAACCTCACGTACCACCACTTGTGGGGTTCAATCTCATCGGTCCAGCAGCAGGTCCGTTGGCGTCATGAACTCCGGCATCGAGGATGCTGAGAAGCGCAAGAAGAAGCTGAACGCTGAGCTACTCGGCACCAAGCGTGGTGAGCCATGCCAGGTGTCTAGTGAAGACCAGCTCCAGCAGCGTGTGTTCCATGAACCAAAGATGACCTATGGGCTGGTTCAGTTGTTGCTAGTCAGTATGTAGTGGCATGTTTGCCGTTGTTTTTGGATGGGTGTGTGGTCAAACAAATGATAACAAATGCAGATCCGTTGGGATAAGAGTGAGGGTAGCATGAAACCCACCTTGGGAAGCGTGCCATAGATTTGCCAGAAGTGTGATGTCCATTGATGGTGTCAAGAGCTTTAATCACTTGGTTCAGTGCATCGAGGGATATTTGAGGTTGGTCAATTTTGTTGGCATCAACGACATAGAAAAGCATGATTCTTGAAGGGAACTACGTGGAACACTTTGGAACATGTTCCGGCAAACAAATTGACTCAACTTCAATTGTCAATCAGACGTTCACATCACGTCAAAATTGATTATCACCCTCCATGTTTCAAAATCAGTGGGTGTGCAATTACTTTTGTCAACACAGTTAGAGCACACTCACTGACTTAGCAATTAATGTTGGTTTCTGATTAGTAATTATCTACCTGTTGGTTTCATCTATTTTCATTACTTTAGGGGGGTTACACTAATCAGAAACCACCATTACTACCTACCTAAACTATCCTAAACTTAGACCCTCTCTGGAGGTGGGTTGTTTTTTTTTCCTTTTAACCAATGGTTGGTCACCTCTTCCATTGACAACACCAGATTACAGTGACTCATTGGTGAACCTTAAGGAGGACAACCTTGAAATGAAGCCTAGGTTTCCTTGTTCGCGGTGTCAGGTTCACACAACCAATGGGAAATCACTCCAAGTCCAATGACTTCAGGTTGGCCAACGGCCGCCTGGCCATGTTTGCCATCATCGGCATGTTCTTTCAGGAGCAGCATCTCGGTGGGTTGGGGAGTGACCGGTGCAACCAGAAATGCCACCCTTTCTCTTTTGATTTGTTTGTTGGGGTCATGATTTTGACTGACCAAATTAGTCAACAGGTCATAGATTCGGCTTCTTGATAGCCAAATTAGTAACCTTGTTGGGGTCATGATTTTGACCCTATGACCAAATTAGTACTTCGGTTACCCGCTGAAGTATGCAACGAATCGTTTGCCCATAGCTTCCCCAACAGGCCAAGAATTACGACCCGATGTTTCTGGTGTCCACCGCTCGAGCAGTGGTGAGTGACTGATAGTTTTCCTAATTCTACGAACATGCTACGACATGATTCCCACAGTGTCCCTCCTTGTGCAATCCTGACATATGTGTTTTTTGTTCATCTTTTGGGATTACTATTTGCTTGACAGCCACTTTGCTGTGATGGGGCAACTAATCCAACCAGACTACTGTTCCACGGACAGAAGCCATTCCAAAAATTGAACCCCTTTGGTACACTTGGGCCATTCGTTTGTAGCCTTTATTGCTGTTCACAGAAACTCATGACAGTCGCCACTGCAGCATAAATGAGCTATGTTCGATCTATATGGTTGCCAGCGAAACAGAGATGGTCATCCGACCGTGGAAAAATGGGGAGTTTCCCTCCAACCTTCCCGTGGCTTGGACCGAAGTAACACTCTAAGGAATCTAACTGGGGAAAAACTGACCGAAACAGCTGATTTTGGCCAAAAGGTAAGCAGGACTCATGATGAGTACTGCGATGAAGGCATCTTCCGCTGAGTACTGCGAATGCGTACCGCAAAACCAAACTGATTCAATGCCCCGGCACATCGGACAAATACACCGAGCATCAACACTCTGTTTAAACAACAATTCCATGATTAAGCATTAGTAGCCAAACAGCATGAACCCCAATGCCATTTTTCCCATTTCATTCATCACTTCACCACTGTTAACCAACCACCTTTCATTGTTCACACAGATTTTATTGCCAAACCATGTCTCATCCAACCAACCAATGGTTCAACCCACAATTGTTCACCAACCACGGTTCATGCAAGACTTACCATACTTCATTCAACCAACTATAGTTCAACCAACCAACCAACCATGGTTCAACCCACCATGCTTCAACCCACCATGGTTCAACCACCCCAGCTGAACCACCCCTGGTGGAGCCACCGGTGGCACGCAAGCGCCAGGATGGCCTGACAGGTAGCGCCTGGGGCGACTGGGCCAACTACACGGATTCGCCTCTCCGAGCCTTTGAGGTACCGTGGTGGTGAATTGCTGGCAGAAGAGGCAGTCGCAATGACCAACTGGTTGGTCCCTAGGTATATAGATAACTGGCTCAACTGGGGTGATTTCAAACCATGGTTAGTAAGCCAACGGGTTGGTGGTTTGAACTTTTAACCATGGTTAGTAAGGGTTCATCGTAGGGGATCATCACCAAGAGGTTGGAATGGTTATACCCATCACTAATGGTTGATAGTAGGGGATCATCACCAAGAAACTTATGGTTGGTTGGAATGGTTATACCCATTAATAATGGTTAATAGTAGGGGATCATCACCAGAAACTTATGGTTGGTTGGAATGGTTGTTGGAATGGTTAGCACAATAAGCAATAATATTTACCAACAGGTGGCGCTAGCTATAGCTATACTGACAACTACTGCTTGGTGGTTTTTATAGGTTTTATAATGAAGTTATACCCATTAATAGTGGTTAATAGTAGGTGATCATCACCAAGAGGTTGGAATGGTTATACCCCTTAATAATGGTTGATAGTGGGGGATCATCACCAAGAAACTTATGGTTAGACAGCAACTGGTTGGTGGTTTTAACCAGGGTTAATAAGGGTTAATACTAGGGGATAAGTTTACCAAGAATAGTGGTTAAACAACTACTGGCTGGTGGTTTTTGATATTTGTTGACTGTTATGTTTTTTTTTTTCTAATGATCGTAACAATTGATATTAACGATAGAATGAAAGATGGTGAATCAAATCAATGATAATCAATGATAATCATTAGATCTATTATTAAGACACATGTTAGTCGTTGTTAATGACAATCAATCATGATAAACAAAAATCATTATATTTATACTGATAATGAATATTGATATTAATGACACAATGATATATTGGTGAATAATTAAGTGATATTAAACATGCAATGTTGGTGAGTTCATATGGTGATATATGATGAATATTATGTATTCTGCTATAGAACAGACATGCCAGAATATGGAAAATTATGTGGTGAGTGGTGAATTGAGGATACTCAATATTCATGATAAACAGGTGAATGATTAACATGATATGTGGTATACATCAGGCAGAAACATGTTATGTGAGGTGAATGATTTTAGAAGAAACACAAATGGTGAATGATTGAGAAACCATGGTTGATAATAACCTGGCCATGTGGGATGAGTTGTTCTTTGGTGAGTGGTTGATTTGACCCACTGATAGGGAACACTAATGGTTTGCAAAGGTGAATATTAAGCAATACTAGGGAATATCATGGTGAATGATGGCGCCCTTTGTAATGGTAGTGATGGTGAACAATGGTTGATACTGACTAGGCAATCACAATGAACAATAGTAGTTGGTGATGACTGTTGGCAATGGTAGATCCAGCTCTCACTAAATCACCATCCATTTACCCTTCAATATCTTGTGATGACCACTAAGTATGGGGGTTTATTGCTATGAATCCAGCATTTGATAAATCATGATGTATCATGAACTATGATATGTTTCATTTTTCTATCTATAGTTGTGATGATTATGGTCCGGTTGTGATTTATGATTACCATGGTTTGATATAGATTTTTTTACACCACAATGGCAATGATTTTATTGCCATAAGTTGATGACAGCAATGCTGCTGGACTTCAATCATGGTGGATGATTAATGACGGTTAATGGCCACAGGTCAATAAATACACAAATTGAGGGTTGATGGTTGATGATGTTTGATAAGGCGATGATGGTTAGTTGTCAGGGATTAGCGAAACCATGGGAACTATGGCTGTTCATGGATAAATGATGTGAAAAAAACATGGACATCAATGTTTGAAACAAGTTTAGGCCTTAATCTATCAAACGAACGAATTGATGTTGCTTCGACCCAGCTACATTTTGGAGGTCCCATTCTACTTCAAGGAACCAAAAATCATCAGTTTATAGGTCAAACTCTTCTAACAACAGCATGATTGACTAGTCCAAATTCGCGATTATTTCCTGTAGTAACATCTAGTAACGGATGGTTGGCAATATAGATAGCAACATCCAGCAATGGATGTGCAAACAATGACCAACAATTAGCAATCAACGACTGATATCTATTTTTGCTGCTCATGTGTTGCCCAGATCTCCAACCATTCACCATCCTTAGCACCCAGTTTTCCTACCATTCACCATCCTTAGCACCCATGAGTTTCCTTCAACATTATTGGTGGCGGCCAGTGATCCCCTGACACCGAACTCAGAACCCCGGGCAGCCCGCAGCCCGCAGGATGAGCTGGGCGTCCAAGCGCCTGTGGGCTTTTGGGTGCTGCTGACATGTCATCGATGCGAAACCCGGGTGCCCAGCAGTGGTCCAGCGGGGGCAAGCGCCCGCTCTTGGGCCCCCGTTGAGGAAACGATGTGAACAAAGTGGTTGGTGTTTTCAAAGATTTTTCATTTCCCCTATTATTTATATTTTTCATATGGGTTGAAACCACCAACCAGAAATACGTGTTATTTCATGGTTTGCCCCGGCCATGGACTACCACACTGACTAGGTGAGGCTACTACCCCGGGGAAACGATGCCAGGATCCTGTGGGCTACACCCGCGATGGTTGCTTGGGCAGCAGGTAGGGAGGCTGTGTTAGTTCATGAGTGCTGCTGGTTGGTAATGATAAAGAATGGTGAACCTCATCCAATGACCCATGATATCCCTTGATAGATGGTTATTTGATAGTTAATTGACAACAATATTGATCGTTAACGATGGTGAAATAGAACACCACAATATAGTTGATAATGGTCAACAGTCATTGAGTCATTGATAAAGGTGATGTTTACTCAGCCGTGACATATCTATGAATTCTGATGTTATGGGTGTGTTCCAGAAAGCCAGAGGAACCCCAAACGTCGATTTCGGTGTCCAACTCCGGCCATGTTGGGATGCTCTACAGGTCTCACAGTGACCCATGGTGTCACGCCGAGCCGTTGATTGGGGACCGTGACACAGCAAGCTGAGAGCAAACCTGGATGACTGTATTTTGTGCACATGCTACCCAACCCGAAGTGATAGTTATTTATTGTTGTGGTGCTTTGATTCTTGTAATCTTGTGGCAAAGAATCATGTTACATCACTTACTCAATTGCGTACGCAGACTTACTATGAAATCTCACTATACGACGTACTCAGTAACATTTGCTATCCCCTATTATTCACCATTGACCAGCTATAGTGAACTATCAAATGGCTATGGGTCAAAACCCCTGTTCCCCCTGGTTCCCCATTGGTAACTATTGTTTTCCCTATAAAGTGGTTGGTTAGTATGCCCCATGCAATTGCTTGGTGAACTGCTTGACCCATAGCCAAATATAGCTGGTATATCCCCTACCATTGTTGGTTATCATCCCCTACTATACACCAGCCAAACCAGCTAGTTGACCATTAACCAGCTATAGTTAACTATGACATCACCGCAATTACTTCCTCAGTCTGCACAACTTGATGCTTGGCCAACTTGGCAACTTCCTCAGGTGACATCGAGACCTTCAAGCGCCGAAGGGAGACTGAGATCAAGCACGGCCGAGTGGCCATGTACGCCACCATCGGTTGCTTGGCCCTGGCTGATGACATGGGATTGTCCAATGTCCAATATGGTGGCTTCTTAAGATGGGGGGTACCCCTAGGTTGAGAAACCACCATGATATGGTCTATCCCCAAGCCCAACACTCATGATTTCACAGGGCACTGTTTTGTTTGGGATGCCAACTACTAAGCACGGGCGGGTTTTTCCGGGCATGGGAGATCTCACCCTTGAGACATATCGGCAAGATCAACGTTGGCGACAAGCAGCATCCTTTCCCCCTAGGCCCTGACCCTCCACCAAATAGTGAGCACAGTGACCTATTTTTGCTATCAGGTGGTGTTTTAAAATATCGTCATTGATATTGCGCCAACACCTTTTTGAAGAGTCATCTCCGACCTTGATCTCGGAAGCGCTGAGGCTACATCGTGCCTGAGTACTTCAAATGGCCAGGACAGTCGAGACGTAATCGCGCATGCAAATGTCTTTGTACCGACTGAACGATCAGTAGCTTTGACTTTCTTCAATGTCTTTGTTTTTTTGTAAGATTTGTAAGTGATGCATGCACGTAGCAGGTAAGCTGACCTTTGCAATGCAAACACCTCCAGCTTACTCGTAAGTGCTGACGATTGCAGGATTCCTGTCCCCATCCATGGGCTTGAAGTTCGAAGATGTCCCCAATGGCTTGGCGGCAATCACCAAGGTGGGCTTGCTATGGAGCAGTGTGAGGTGAACATGTTACAATGGTTTGTGATTCTAAACATATTTTCTAATTTTTGCCTGGTATTCAAAAATGATTGGTTGGTTGACTAATATGTTCCATAGGGGTTGAAACCACCAACCAGACCAATCATGATTGCTGATTATGCTGAATATTGATTGAATCGTCCTGTTGAATGGTTTACGAAGGTTTGCGATGGATAATGTCCGACACTGATTGTCACAACCACACCTGTTTTTCTCCATGATCAACCACTATTGACCATATACCAAGCATTTACCAACCATATGCTAAGTCTTAGATATGGACCATATACCAACCATATGCTAAGACTTAGATATTGACCATATACCATATGCTAAGTATTATCGGCCATATATCGACCTTCACCATATGTTTTTAACCATATACCAACCATACATTGACCTTTACAACGCCACTTGGTATTGCTATAACCAGCCGTGGTTACCCGTTGGCATCGCCAAGATGCGCCAGGTGCCCAGCGCGGGGTGGACTCAGATCGTGGCCTTCGCGGGGTACTACGAGCTCTTCGTCTACAAGTACAACGGCACGCCAGGCGCAGCGGCCGCCCGGTGGGGCCACCCTTGGGGCCGCGCGGCACGAGAATTGTTCGTGAAATGAGGTGCGGATAGCAATGTATGCGTTGAGATATGGCTATGGTTAAGATGTGGTGAATGTGTGGTTAAGATATGTTTATGGTGAGTTGATTGTTGATATATGCTTGGTAGTTGATTAATATGTGGTTAGTATATGGTTGGTATGTGGTTGATGGTGCTGATCTAGAATGGTTCACTGATAATGACTGGTTCAGTGATGTTGATAGCAAGTATGACTGGGTTCTTGTGATTGATAGTGATCATATTGTAAAAGACTGTGTTGACCCTTCTTAGCGATTATATAGCTTATAGTTCGGTACAGCAATGATATTGATTGGTTTAGATTCTTTGTTGTCAAGATTGTTGGTTACTAACCAACAGTCAGCCATTGTATTTCCTGTGATTGTTGCCTATTTTGCTAGCCATTATCACCCAACAATCAACCATCAATTAACTGGTAGCCATAAGTCATCATTTTTCGTAGTGGATTCCCTAACACTGCTTGTGAAACCCATTCAGGCATCATTAAGCAGTAGCCATTCATGATCATTGTTCCTATTGTATTTCCTGTTTCTGTTGGTTAAAGCCATTGAACCATCATAAACAACCACGAACCGCTCATCTAGGGGATTACCAAGTCATCAATAAATCATCACTAAACGATATCATTAGCACTAGCCAACATAGGAACCTATTAGTTCCTATCAGTGAATACATTATATTAGGTGGATTCCCTATTACCTTCATTAACCATCTCTAGCAACCCAAGATTGACCATTCAACTACCATTAAATCGTCATCAAATCATCAACCATCATGAACCAAACCCACTGCCGTTGGTTAATTATTAGCAATCCTAATATGATGGTTTCTCAACATAGGGGTACCGGGTACCTTAAACATGGATGGTTTGTTGCTAAGAATGACCGATAGGAAGGATGATTTGGGGGGTCCCTTAATTTGAGAAACACCCATAAGACATGCTTGGTTGCCCAGCCCAGCTCCAGGTGACTACGGCTGGAAGGCCATCAGCTCTGCGGATGCTGACACCAAGAAGCGCCCCTCAGCCGCACCGGGCGGGGCCTGGTTGATGACCCGACTAAGGTGAAGTGACCCGTGTGACCGTGATGAATGTTGCCAGTTGGCGATGCAAATTTGGACATTTAATGAGCTGTTTGGATAATTGTTATCAAATATGTTGAGTTTCTGACAGCCACTTATCACACGTCGAATCCTAGTGGGCTATGAATTTGGGTTTGATGGACTAACAATCGTTGATCATGGTGGTCGATACAGGGTCACAGATGGTTAGTATGATGTTGATATATGTTGGTATTGTGGTCAATAATGGTGATACATAGTTAATTGTGTTTTCAATATGGTTGGTACTTGCTTGGAGTATGATTAATATGTGGGAGATGTATTGTGAGTGTAACTATGGCGAATACACGGCTGATATGCGAGCGATATATGTGGAGGACCTTTTCAATATATATACAATATGTTGATATGTGGTTAATATACGATTAATGTATGGTTTTATATATGGTTGACAGACATGTCTACATGATTGATACAATGTTGACGTGTTACAATGTGTTAAGAATAATAGCGATCAGTGGAGAATTCGTGATGACAACTAAGTCGCGTCAGTGGAGGTTGCAAACCATTGTTAACCCTGTGTTCGGTCATGCAACTTGCAAGGAGCAATTTCAAGCTGGCTACACGTCTAAACTTCCGATGTTTTAACAACTGGACTTTGTTGGGGCCGTTGGGGTGTTTTGAAGGTGATTCATGCTTCCTATAGTGATAAACGACTATGAATGCTGATAATCGATGAACAACTACTGTGAGTGAGCCCTTTCTGAGTTCTAGAAATTATCAACTACCTTTCTCACCATCTTGAGCAGTGATCAATTAGAGTAGTATGAACCATTCACATCCATCGACTCTTGCGTTTCTCACCTGACCTGACGTCAGTGGACAGTTCCTGGGTGCTCACGAGCCGGGCTGCCCAGGTAAGTTGAGCGCGGAGTTGGCCAACGGACGACTGGCCATGTAGCTGGGCAGAGGTCGTGATGAGGTGAAGCTGATGGGGTGAAGCTGGTGATAGGGGATCATCAGGTTATGGTGAAATATAGGGGATAGTGATGGTTGATTATATGGCTATGGGTCAATATTCACTAACCAATGAAGGTGGTTATGAACCAACCAATAATAGGGAAAACAATGGTTAATGATGGGAAACCAGGGGTACGGGGTTTTGACCCACTGCCATATTTCACATAATCACTGACCCTGGGGTTAATGATGGTATTTACTAGTTCATTATGGTTGATTGTGGGGGATCAATTAATGATCAATGGTTTATTGTAGGGGATGCATTGAGGGGATACATGGTAGGGAATACATTGTAGTGGATACATTGTAGGGAATACATTGTAGGGGATGAACATCACTAAGAAGTGTATAATCATTAACTAAAAACTAACAATGGATTATACAATGGGTAATGACTACGCCTATACTCATGTCAGCCCGTTCCCGGTTTGTTCACGTCTCCAGAGACAGAGTAGGTCACATCCATATTCACACGTCATGTTTGGGTTCGTCTCTATGCCGCCTCGCATGGTGTCGCTGGGTCAGAACCAAATTACCACACGGAAAAGGTATACATATGGGGGTTTCTCAAAATAGGGGTGCCCTCAAATCATCCAGTTTATCAACCATTTCATAGAAATAAACTATCAATTTTTGGGGGGTCTTTTTTTTTTCGAGAAACCCTCATATACCGTGAACAAAATCTCATCAAAGGTTGATGCCCTGGAATGCCGCATGTTCAGCTGTCATAATTTTGGCACGGCATGGCTCAGGATGGCGATCATCGGCATGTTCTTTCAAGATGGCCTCACAGGCAGGGAAGAATGACTTTGGGAAGTGCACATTGTGAAGGTACATGGCTTTGTTTGAGATATGTAGGGTAGGAAACCTTTGGAAATGTTGGGGTAAATATCCGGGGTATCCACAACGTTTGATTGCACTTCCAGAGATGAGCTGGGACATGGTGAATCTTTGACTGTCACTGGATAGAATGCTAGTGTTTTGTTGATTTCGTGCGTACAGCGTTGGAAATTGTGGATTCTTAGAATCACTGCAAAGGTTGAAAACTTGCTCAAGGAATTCCAAGCTGTTCAGCTGACCAAAGGTATGGCAAATTCAATGAGTGTTTCCAGGGAGCCTCGGTTCGTTGGTCTCGGAGGATATGCTTCGGGCTGTCTCACTACTGGAGGATGTCGTTCGGGGGCTGGTGGCTTGTGGAGTTCCCCCATGGGCCTCGTAGACGGCTCAGTCACAAGGCTATGCTGGCTGGTTGGGACCGGAGCCAGAGTATTCCTAGATCCCTTGGAGATCGTTGTAGTGTTTCGCTACCCTGACTTTGTCAGGGCTTCGTCTCGGCCCCCGGACATCTCTGCGCCAGAGCTACCAGGAGTGTTCCAACCAAATGATACTAACTATTAACTATTACAAATTCAAGTATTGGTTAATAGTTAATCATAATAGTTGATTAACCAAGTTAAACTATTAGTTAATTCAACTATTATAAAATGATACTAACTATAACAAACTACAGTTTTAATCAACTATGAGTGGCTGCTACAACCATGATTCCCTACCACGTAGTTTGACCTGCTTGCAAGGCTCTGCATGGGGAGACTGGTCCTTGTACACCGACTCCCCCCTGCGTGCCTTTGAGAACGAGGCTGGTGTTGCTTGGCTTGAGAATTTGGGGCAGTTGGACTTAAGGACACTGGGAATTCTACTACGTGGCTGTGGGTCAATATTAACCAACCAACTAATGGAGGATTTACCAACAATACTAAGGGAAAACAATGATTAATGAGGGGGGAACCAGGGGTACAGGGTTTTGACACACAGCCATGTGTATATCCATGTATATCCTCGTTTTGCACGAAGATCCGTTCGCTCATTACACACTTTTCTCAACACAGCGGATAGCGTGTCAGCTACCCCATTTTGTTTAAGTGCTTGCGGCATTGGAGGGATGCCAGCACTTGTTGCCTTTCTATCCTAACCATGATAAAGATATGCGGATGGTTTTGAACCTAGTACTCCTGGGGAACATCCGATCAATGGCCAAGCTCATCTTTGTTGGGATGTTCATCCAACCATTTTCTAGAATATTCATTTGTGGAATTCATCCACAAGAATATGATGAATATGGAAAAGGCCATGGAAACTTGTAACCGAAATGGTAATGAATTACATCGGGATGGTTACGGGTCTATCCTCGTGGCGGTGGATATGCCCTAATGTGACTGATGTCTTTTTGTAAGACGAAGGAGTGCCACTCCACTTCAGGCCACAAAGATGGATGCATTAGGAGGCTTGCATTGAAAAAATATGTGTGCGCGGAGTTTGACCGCATTCAAAGCTTGGTGGTTGTCCAAAATTGGTATAAAACCCAGAAATGGTGGTTTCACTATGACTTGCTATTTATGATGGTTAGTAGGTACCACCCTTTGTGGAGGCAATACGTGGTGCCAGTAGAAAACAATGGCGCCACACAAATGATCCGTGATTCAAACTCAATGGGAATCAACGACCAGCTGGTAATCGATCGCTGGGTGCGATTTCAACAATCACCTTCTGTTGGCAGTACGACTTCCGCAAGACATTTGGAGTAAACAATCATATTATGCACTTGGGGGATCAAAAGCTTCTTCTAGGACTCCTGAAGAAGGGTAGATGTTTGATCATTTTACAAATGGAGCGAATAGGTAACATGCTGTTCGCATGTTGGCCTCACAGTTCTTAAAAGATAGTATGGTATACTACCCAGAAATGGTGGTTTCATTATGATTTGCTACTTATGATGGTTAGTAGGTACCACCCTTTGATTACTCTTGGTTCTCGCCCACACCAAATCCATCATCAACCCTCTTTAGCTATTAGTAATCACCTAATAGCAGCCAAACATCAATCGTGATCAACAACTTTACCATTACTGAGCAGTTTTTTTAAGAGATGGCTGGTTGGTGGTTTCAAACATTTTGCATTTTTGCCTGTAATTGTTGACGAGTTGTTGGTAGCTGATATGTTTGATACGATCGAAACCGCAAACCAGATGGTCAATGATTGTACCAAACAGTGTGGGCCATCTGTGATCCACCAGTGGCAACAGTGGCAACCCCTTTATTGACCCTTGCCAACCATCATGCAACCATCGTTAAACCGTCGTTGAACCATCATGCAATCATCATAAAAACATCGTCAAACTATTCTTACAACATCATGGAACCATCATTAAACCATTAATAAAACATTTTGAATTAAACATCGTTAAAACATCATTAATGACACACTATCACTAAACCATCATTAAAACATTCTTCCTTGATGATTTCATGACCCACCAAGGTTCAGAAACCACTTGGATTCTGGGACCCCCTTGGCCTGTCTGTCAGCGGCAACATGTCCGTGTCTTGCCGGCAAACATGCTCTCGTAGAAACTACACGTGTTTATGTTTATGTATGTTTGTATGGTATGTTATCTTATGCAACGTTGGTATTGTAATGTACTGTAATATAAGGTAATGTATGCATTTTTTGTACTACTGGTTGGTTGTTTCAGTTTCTACTGTTAATCATACCTGGCATGATTTTATCGACTGAATCATATATGTGGGATGGGTTCGATTTCAACCATCGACCAAAGTATATATTGCACACATCATTGCACATAGATTATCCGCTTGCACTACATGTATGCAGTATATGCATTTGGGCGATGTGGTGCGGCACCATGGACGTTGTTAATTCGCTGCTGTCCTTTCTGCCTATGTAGTTAACATTTCGCATACAATGAATTGTTTTTTTTTCATTTCTATGTCTAAACAGTTTATACTGCCTATTTTTTTTTACTGCATGTTGCAGAATGAAGTTGGTGCATTCTCGTTGTTGGTCATTATCCATCGTTATTTTCTGAACATAACCATCCTGAACCATCGGGTAACCATCAATAACCACGGTCTGAACCACTATAAAATCCTTACAACGAACCATGACAATCAGCACAAATCGTCCTTATTTTACCATGAATGAAGCGTCAGTGGCTGAGGCATCAAGTCCTTTGCCAGAAATCATTGTACCCGGCAGGCTGTGAGTCACAACCCCGTACCCCTGGTCCCCCCATCATAAACCATGGTTGTCCCTATTATTCTTGGTGATTATTCACCCATGAAAATTGGTTGGTTAATATTGACTTATAGCCATGTGGCTATGAGTCATTATCCAAAGTAAGTGACTGCATGTAGATCACTCCAAGCAGTTGGAGAGTGCGGGGTGAACAGCCAGCTTTGAGGACTCACGTTGATGCAGACCTGTAACAACAACTGGATTTTATGATCCCCTAGAATCAACGAGTAAACAGCTTGTTATCCACTGGTCATCAACCGTTGGTGATCAGAAGTCATGACCCATATATAGCCATATGATTTTTAAACACGATTAGTTTCTTATCATGATCAACCATTGTTAATCGTTATCAACCAGTTAATAGTTAGTTGACCTTTGTTTTTAATGGTTGATCCTGGTTAGTTCATAGTCAGTCAACCATTATTAGTCATTACTGTACCGTCAGAACCAAATACTAAGTTAAGCGTTATAATCATGGTTTGATTGATCATAGTGAATCATCAATTAACATAGTCAAAAACCAGTCGTCATTGTTAATAACCAATCGATCATAATTATCATGGCTACTAATCAATTCATAGTTACTGAATATGGTTTATGCTGGTTTGCGAGGGCTTATAGCCAGCAACCAGATAGTTTCAACCATTGATACTGACCCATCTCCCAAATTATTAGTTCCCACAGCTGGACACTGCTGATGAACTGTCCCCAGGACTTCAAACGCCGCCGTGAAGTGGAGCTGAAGCACGGCCGCGTGGGGAAACCCAGGTAGGGATTTGGCGATGAGTTTTGGGGTATGATAAGCTGCTTAGTAAGCTGATTAATAAGGTATACAAGCTTACCAATACCCATTGGTAAGGGCTTAATGGTTTGTAGTGGCTAATATAACCAGCTTGGTTTAATAAGCTGGCTAATGGTTAATAAGGTTCATCAAGCTGGTTTATACGAGCCATTGGTTAGTAAGCTGGCTAATGGTTAATAAGTTTCATCAAGCTGGTTTATACTAGCCATTGGTTAGTAAGCTGGTGAATAAGAGACTTTGATGATTAGGGTTTGGGTCAGCCACCATGGCCTCACTTGTTGCTTTGTTACTTTCAGTTATCATGTTTGCTGGTAGCTCTTGTCATTTGTCGCTTCAACGTCGCGACTGTTGTGGTGATCCGGGTATCAAACCCTATGCTTCCAGTCACCAGTAGTTAATCAGCTAGTTTCTAGCATCATTGGTGGGGGTTAGTTACCTACTACAGTGGTAACTGGTTGCGCATAGGGATCACCTCATGGCCACGGGTTCTACCGAGCCAAGCAGTGCAAGGAAGTCGGTTGAGGGTGTTTGGTGCTACTGACAACCTCAGTTGCACAGCCGCTCTCCAAAAGACAAGCTACAGTAGCACATACTCAACACATGTTGATTGTTTTATACTTGTTGGGTATGTGTTCGAGTTGTCATCCACATGATCAACCGGGTAGCCATTGAACGCAAGCGAGAGGACAAGTTCTAACAAGGATGAGATTGGAATCGCCTTCAGGCTGTGAGTAACCAGGGAAGGTAGTTGAGTTGTAGAGTGCACAGCGGCTGTTGTCAACATTGAGTACAGCGTGGTACCCACTTGGTTATAAGTTGGTTTACAACCCGGCAAAGAAAGTATAGTCACATCTACCCTAACTGGTAGTTACCCTAGTAACCTAACTTAGCTAACTCGGGGGTACCACCCTGCTAGCGTTGTTAATCAATCCTCAACCAACCCATGCAACGGCTGTTGGAGGTGACCTGGGTTGGAGGTGACCGGGGCAGTGAGGTCGCTATGTTCGCCACCATCGGATACATCGTGCCGGAGTACTGGAGGTGCCATGAACACGCCCAGGGGGTGGCCACGGGTGGTGCCCACAGGGCACGCTGGATATGACGTTTTCGCTATGCCAACAAATAGGGGCCACACAAAAACTGCTATTCGCAAAACAAAAAGCAACTTGTTTGGAGTTGATTCAATCATTTTTAAGAATAGCGATGAATGTATCCGTTGCACCCATCCAAAATTACTGTTTTCCTTTTGGTCGTCCCTCTTGAACAGGGGTGTTTTTTAGTCTGCGGGTGGTCCATTCATTCTGGACCCACCTCATGTGCTTCAGCGCTGCTATGCACTTCCGAGGTTTGAAATTGAATGCTTCATGCATCAGCCATTACTCATCGTGGTTCTTATCACTATAGGTGTCCCTAAATGGTGATACCATGTGATACCTCCAACCATCCCCAAATGATATAAGGAAACCCACCAGCTGTTGGTTTGTCCACCATTCATCGACAAAGCCAAAGAGTGTTACTAGCTGCCCATGAAAGAAGCCGTCGTCAACCATCATTAATGAGTAAACCATTAAGTTGTTTAGGTATTTGTTTGATAGGTTGCTTAATGATTTCACCATGAACTCCCCACAAGTCCAAGGCTCAAAAACAGAAATCTACCACCGTGGTCGCAGGGCATAGGGAACCCTCAAAAAGTGTGGGTTCTTTACACTAAAGATGATGAATATTGGATGATTTGGGGGCACCCCTATTTTGAGAAGCCACCATGTGGGTCTTTCTGAAGCCAGTTTGGGGACCCCAAAGTTATGAGTGTTTCATTGATTTGTATACATGATTCATATACAGGATGATAACCGGGGTACCCCTATTTTGAGAAACACCCACATAGAAAAAGTATACGTATGTTCTTGTTCCACAGTTTCAGTCATGCATGAATAAATGAATATATGAGATAGATATATGCGCTCCCGAAGATGTGGCCTTCCAAGACATTACCACCACAGGAAAACCCAACCACTTCTGGGACGAGAGCAGGGCGCCCGTCCTGGTCTCCGTCACCAAGTTCCAAGCCGCCACCCCAGTGACCCATCCTCAGCGGTTCCCTGGATATTTATCAATAGTCACTATGAATAGAACTATTTGATGATCAATCACCGTCATCTATCATCATACTTACCCATCATCTATCATTATATTTACCATCAATTTAACATCATCATATTTTCCAATCAATAATTCTTTTGATAAATAACGATAGTACCAATCCCAGATTATCATAACCGGCGTCGTCTCCCCAAGTCTCGGCCGTGGCTGCGCTTGCCATCTCCGATGTGGCAGTGGGTCAAAACCCTGTACCCCTGCTTCCCCACTATTTCACCATGGTTTTCCCTGTTATTGTTGGAGGAAATCCCCCATGAAAGTTGGTTGGTTAACTGCTTGACCCATAGCCATGTGGCGCCCTGCAGGTTCCCTGGATATTTGTCCAAGTTCCTTGACATCAAATTCTCCGAAGTTCCCAACGGTCTGAGCGCCTTCTCCAAGGTCAATCTGACGGGGGCACAGGGGGTCCGTTTGGGGGGGGGGTCCTGGGGCTAGCCCATGTGGCATGTCGACCTCACCATTTGGCGCGCTTGGGAAATGCTGGGGTGACTCATGGGCTCCCGACTTTTGCTGCTGTTGTTGCCAGATTTTTTCTTCTGAACATTTTGTTTCGTTGATTTTCTGGCTTTTCGAACCTACACATATCATTGTGCAGTGCAGTGTTGTGTCTTCCGGGGTTGATGCTGGCAAGTCTATTTCACGCTGGCTTCGGAAGGGATGCTACAATGAATGTGATGACTCGTCAGCAACGCTGGTTGTCTACCACGATCAATCATTGCAGTGAAAGTATTTCATAGCAAATCATTTCTAGTCACTATTGACAATCAACAAGAGTCTTCACACATTTCTGTTTTCTAACACTATTACTATAGATATCTAGTAACTACTATTAACCACGAGCTACTTCTAGTCAACATTCAACCCAGTGGCAACATAAGCCATTCATCTCCTTTTTCCATTCCACTCATCACTAGCTCTTTATGAGTAATTAATCATTAATGACCAATCTTTGAGATTAAGAAGTTACTGATAGTGATGAATGGGCTTGTAACAATCGGGCCACTGACTCAGAGTCATAGTCATAGTCATTATTAGGATACTACAATATGATACACCATCAATAGCCATACTTACAAATCATGGTTTTGAATCCGTTCCTATAAAATCCACGCTTGCGAATAGCAACTTCTAGCGATAAACAAGTTCACTTCTATGATTATGAATACGGTATAATACATTGATAATAACGACTATCAATTGATTTATAGATATTCCAGTATTATTTCGATAACAAATCCACATCATTCACCACCACTATCAGTTGATTTATTTTAACAAAAACACTTCTAGTGATCAACAAATCCTCGATGAATTCATCGCCCAGTTCAGAGCCAGGGGCCGTTCCGACTGGCCACGAAGCTTCGGCAGGTCCCAGCCCTGGGCTGGTTGCAGATCGTCGGCTTCGCAGGGATCGTTGAGCTGAACGTCGCCCGCCGAGCGATGTCGTGGCGGCTTCGGGAAGCCTTGGCGACGGTGGTGACTCACCGGTGGATCTAAACCAGGTGGGCCCCCAACCACTTTGGTGACGGTTGGTTTATAAGGACATGCATAAGATCATGTTTTTGCTGGCAGACTGTTTACCGTCCCACGAAAACGAGACGAACATGCTTCTCGTGTTAGAGATGATGTCTTGTACTTGCGCGTCTTGCTTCCAGGGGGGGGCGCGATGGTCACCGTGCTAATTGGGGTGGGGTGGGGTGGTGCATCATGACATGATGTCTTGTACTTGCGCGTCTTGCTTCCAGGGGGGGGCGCGATGGTCACCGTGCTAATTGGGGTGGGGTGGGGTGGTGCATCATGACATGATGTCTTGTACTTGCGCGTCTTGCTTCCAGGGGGGGGCGCGATGGTCACCGTGCTAATTGGGGTGGGGTGGGGTGGTGCATCATCACATGATGTGTTGTAGTTGTTGGTGACTTTCACGGGTTGGGTCTGTGCTTCATCCAGTCTACGCAATGGCGTTGGGAAATGTCAAGCTTGGACTTGTTGTTGAAGATTGGAAAAGCTTTGAGCAAGTTGTGACTTGGTGTCCAAAACAGTGACAACGAATCCGCATCGTTTCGATAGCCAAAACGAAGGTAATTTAGCGATTCCTGAAAAAAACAAATGAAATTTGGATGCCATTTTTGAAGAGAAAATCGCGTTGGCGCCTCAGCCAAACAACGAAAATGACGAAATTGTGGGACAGAGAAAAGTCCGCCGGGATGTTTTTGTAGCTTAGGTGGGGTGATTTCTACCAGTAATAGGGGTTATAACCCAACTTACAACCCGACTTTGTACGTACATATAATATATATATATATATATATATGAATGTATAAATACATAAATGAATAAATACACAAATAAATACATGGATGAATAAATAAATCAATACATAAATATACATATGTATGTGTGTGGTTGAAAATTATTGCTATACGCTTTGTGACTGTTGGTATTGTTAATCATGTGGTTGGTGATCTCCACCCAGCGTGATTGGTATATGATTTTCTATCCGATGTTTACTTATTGTTTCATATCGTTTTCCATGTATCACTTTTCGTCATTTTGCATGTTTGAATACGTTTTATTCAGCATTTTTTTTTTTAAATGGGGTCCCTCCTCCAGTTATGATATAATTACTCTTTTATAGGTTTTTCAATGAATAACATGTTTTTTTTTCACTGGTGTCCTTGTTTCATCTGTTTACTGCCTGGGCTCGAGGCGGCCTTTTTTCAGTGAACGACTGGATCAGGGCATGTTTGGGCGACTGGTGTTTTTTTCGATGGGAATCACGGTGGGTTAATTGCTATAAATGGTTTATAACTAGGTGATTTAGGGAATCATTGCCAAGCTTAAAGGGTTTTCAATGGTTGCCACAGACCATTGTCGTAGTTGGCGTCTTTCTATCACACACATTCACAGTTCCAGTATGTTTGAGCCAAACTTGTATGGACTTCGTACGTGTGTGTCCGCGTGGCGCACTTATGATTCACATCAGGTGCCAACCTCTAACCCTCTTCTTTCCAGGTGTGGCCAATTTTTCACAAACATCCTCCCGACATGAGCACCCAAGGTTTAAACTGAGGACCTGAAAGGACAGCTGCTACCCTGAACCAACTCACTGAATTCAAGCTGTTCAAGCCCGTGGCACCATCAAATCGTGGCACCCAGATCTACAACGAGCAAGTCAACGACGAGCCCGGCAACTACGGCGCTGGCTTCCTGGGGCTCAGGCGGCACTGACTGACTGACTTCAGGAACGCTGGGGTTTGCTATGGGCAGCGATGGGTGAGTTGATCTATCCTTTAACTCTAGAGTCTAATTGATGGATATGGCTATGGGTCAATATTAACCAACCACTTATGGGGGATAATGACCAATAATGATAGGGAAAACAATGGTGAATGATAGGGGAACCAGGGGTACGGGGTTTTGATCCACAGCCATATCATGAAGGTAACTGTCAATGAACCGGTTATAATTTATGGTTTGTGCTATCCATCAGTTTGACATTGATGGCTGATATATGTTGATATGGTTTTGTTGGGATTGAACATTGATGGTTGACAGTTATCTTTTTTTGATGGTTTGCTATGGTGCATTCTCATCAATGGCTGTGAACCATCGGCTATCATTGAGTATTGATGGTTGAGCTATGGCAATGAACCACCAATATTGAATCATCAATCATAAACCATAATCGCTCATGGCAGTTGAGGGTTCATAAAGATGAACCGTGTACTTTACACTGTATCGTCATTGTCGCTTAAGACTGGTGATTGTTCAAGGCACTTGATTGTTGATGATGCTTGATGATGGTTTGTGATGAATAAGAGTAAAGGTGGTTCAGTTTTGCTAATCATAGTTCCGAATGGATGCCCATCCTTCATGAATAACCATTCGCAATCAAAAATGACCAGTCACAACGGTGTAACACTGGCGCACCAGCCATGACCATGCCCATCACCATAGCATGCCACCTGATCCATACAGTCACCAGCAATGCAACAGGTCCGTCGGCTTCATGAACGCCGGCATCGAGGATGCTGAGAAACGCAAGAAGAAGCTGAACGCTGAGCTCCTCGGCGTCGTGAGCCATAGCTGGAGCAGGGTGTCCAACTGCCGCCATAGGGGACCTATGTTGGCTGGTTCAGTTGATCTAAGGATGCCCCAGGGCCGTGTTGTTCAAGCAGGATTTCCACAGGATCTTGGCACAGACGCCATCATACGGCATTAACGATGTTGTTTTCTAATGGTATACTAACTACTTAAATATAATTACGGGCAGAAGCCTTCAAGGAGGTTTTCGAACAGTTTATTTCGAGTGATGGTTCCAAATCAGGTTTGTAGTTAGTTGATATTGGCTTACAATGGTTCATACAAGGGGATATTATATATTAGGCAACAGAAGCAGCAATACGAAGGTTGACATGGGAATTATGGACCGTCAATATTCGACTGGCGCTTGGCTGATCTTGGAATTTGGTTGATCTACGTACGAGTCAAGATTTGAAGTATTAATGTGTTCTGATGGACAAATACCCTGGTTGGTGGTTTCAAACAATTTTATTTTCCCTAGTCACTATTAGAAAATAGTTGGTTGACTATGGTTGACTAATATTTTTTCATAGGGGTTGAAACCACCAAGCAGAAATGTGTTCCGATGAACAAATACCCCTCTAAAGCTATCACAATCCAAAAGAGGGGTCTCTTCAAAGTGAACTCATCAGAACACAACATACGGCCATAGCCAGTAACATCACCAGTGAGGATTCACAACGCAGGAGATCTTTGGGATTTAGCTGGGCACCCCAAACCATCCCAACAGGATTCCTTAAGCGTTCCAGAGTCAACAGGGTGGAACTGCTTGAGTATCAGAGCTCAAAAGTTGGGGATCCATGATGAGCCTTGCGGGTCGTGACACACTGCCGTTGAAGGAGATGATTTTGTCCATGGGAACCTGGGAACCAGTCACAGTGAGTCCCTCAAACGTGGACACCATCATGAACACATCCCCTAAGAAACCAACACTGCCACTCTATAGCGCAACCCCATGTTCGAAGGCTGGGATCATAAGCGACCCAGGACTCACCGAGCCCTCTCTTGTACTTAGTTGGGTTCCAATTTGGCTATGGGTCAAGCAGTTAAAGCAACAATGGCTTATAACAACCAACCAACAATAGAGAAAACAATGGTTAATGGTAGGGGAACCAGGGGTACAGGGTTTTGACCCACAGCCATTTGATTGTCTTGACACATTCGTTGAAGCATAGCGTGGAAAACATGAACCATGACGTATTGCCAGTTGAGAATCGCTACTGGGTTGATGCATGTCCCCTGTACCAGGTTGGCCAACGGCCGCTTGGCCATGTTTGCTATCATCGGCATGTTCTTCCAGGTGCCAAACAAACCGCGCTGTGTGTTGATGTCACCCAGGAGTGCCATGGTTCTTGAACCACAAGAATTGCTAAGAATGAAACTAGTAGTGATCAAATGAACAAATTACCAGTAAAGATATGTGTTGTTTTGCAACCATTAAGGATTGATTAATGATGGTTGACGTTTCATAGCGGATAGTAAAAAGGCAAACTCTTTCAATGATCAACTTTGTTTGTGATTGATCCAGGGTGCTCGGCATTTTCAGGTCACAGTTAGAAGTTGTTTTTTTCAGGCCTGTGCAAGCTCAAATGTGGCGACAAGTGTTTGCCCCTGCGGGAGAAGATACATTTTTTAATTTCAAGATTTTGGCAGTATTTGAACGACTTAGTGGTCAGAGCGGTTGCATGTAGTCCTGGGTGCTGCGGGCTTGGAGACAGTGTTTTTTTTGACACACCAAGTACTCCGACTTCTACCAACAAAATAATAGCCTACACATGCTGGCGTCCTGGAAGCAATCTGGATAGGGGAACGTTGACCTCTTGCCCTAACTTGGGTTGTTGATCATCCGGAGAAAAAGGAGCCTTTTTTGGGATTTGAACAGCAGGGGAGCAGGGTAAATAATTTCCCCAAAACCCATGGCCCCAAAGTGTCGGCCATGTACAGTATATCTCAGCGCTGATCCTTAAAGTCTGCCATATTTGTAGTCGTTTTGGTTCCGCATCATATTATTTGAACCATGTCAACATATTTTGAAACACCCGAACCAACCCCGCTTTGCTGTGATAGTGGCAACTTGTTTGCTGTCTCCAAGAAGTATCAGATGTTGATCAGCCCCGACCATCAATCATTGCAAGATGGTATGAATCGGCAAAAACAAGTGTTTGATCATCACTTGCAGTTATCATTGTCAACCATTATTGACCAACATGACTCAACTATGATTAGCCATTGTTGACTATCATTAGCTATTAACCACTATTGTCTATGATGAACTATGATTAACCCCGACCATTAGTAACCAACATTGCTAAACCATTACTAATTATAATCATTATCAACGATGATCCACCATTGGTGGCCAGGACCATTGTTTTGAACAGTCTCAGCAACGGATGTCTCCAACGTTGTCCATTTTGTCCACGGAAGTATTCTCATGAGGAACACTTGTTGGAGGAACAGGCCAGGATGACTTGTTATTGTTCATCATTAACAATTGTTTCAATATGTTAACAACCAATTGTTACTGTAATGATGAACAATAACAAGTACAACCAATTGTTGTTAACCCATTGTTGTTAGCAACGGATTGTATTGTTATCCACTACAACCAATCTTGTATCCAATTGTCCATTATCAACCAATTGTATCCAACTTCCACGGTTCATCGATGTCTCCAACGCGTGTGGGAAGTCACGAAAGGACGGCTTGACGGGTTCTGCCTGGGGCGACTGGGCCAACTACACGGATTCGCCTTTGAGGGCCTTCGAAGGACGCTGGGCTGCGCATGGTGATGGCGCTGGCTGGTGGTTGGGAGGTTGTTGGAGCGGTTCGGGGTATCCCGAGCTTGCCCTTGAAAGGGGGAGCAGTGCCCGGAGCTACCAGGAGTGGCCTAACCAAATGGTTGATGCTTTGAAATCTGGAGGATGTCTGGCGAGCTGTGCGCAACAAGAAACTACGCATCATGAATGGCAACTGTCTCTTATTCTTTTGAGTTTGATTTCTGTTCCTTTTCTTTGTTGCGCTGAACTCCGATGCTTAGGCGAGTTGGGTGTGCAACCCCCCGTGGGTTTCTGGGACCCCTTGGGCCTCTCTGCCGACGGCGATGCCGAGACCTTCAAGCGACGTAGCTTGGTGGCAAAGCTCTTGAATACTGGGTTGCTTACCACTAAATGATTGATCATTGTTTGATTTGTTTAAGAAATGATTGATTCTTACCACTATAATGATTTCTTGTCTATCAATGATAGCTTGATTAATTGCGTAGTTAGAAAAGCCACCAAATAAATGATCATTGTTTGTTTACCCACCTTGGATTCATTTCAGGTGTTTTCCAACTCTCAGTAGGACATTGATAATAAGTACAAGTTGATGTTTACCAATAGTTGATAATGATGAGTATGCACCATTGGCAAATAAATAATTGATGATGATAATTGTTGAATTGTTTACCTATCTCTCCTAAATAGGTGTCAGTGGTATTGATAACGGTGTATACATTTGATGATTGTACATACCATTATCAATTTGTTTGTTTATCAACTATCACTAGCACATAATGGGTTGATCATGGTGTATAATCATCAACTACTATTTTGATTGATTGGGAGGTATACAAGACTGTCAGTACTGATTCAAATGGTATTGCACATATTTTATGGCAACGCATAAGTGAATATGATGATTTGTGGTTTGCTTTGGTGGGGATGGTTTGGTGAATTGGGATATGTCTGACAAGCAGGAACAACAACAGTGAAATCAAAACAGAAGCCGAAGCAATCACGACGACAACTAGAAGAACAAGCCAAGCAACAACGACTGCATCAACACCAACCCAAAGGACAACGGCCCAGCCGGAATAGGAAACATAGCGACCAAGCTCACGGCCAAGCCATCGCATTGATATAGCCTGCTGATAGGCATCATGTACCCAACATATAGGTCAACAGCACGGGTGCAGTTGTCACCAGCAATCACATACCTGAACATGGTAGTGCTTGTAGTTGGAAGTTTACGTATTTGAAGAAGTTTCGCTTGGGTGCAACCCACGTGCCATTCTGTGAGTCACCAAAAGAATAAACATACCACCATTTCCAACACATGCACGATGCCAGCAGGACAATGATTTGTTCTTTCTTAGTCTATCGGGGATTTGTGCCTGTACTTTTTGTTGGTTGTCATATTGCTGTGTCCTAACTTGGACTTCAATTGAGTGGCTGGCAGGGTTCCTGCGTACAAACCTCGGCACTGGTCCATCATTATGAATCATCTTCATCAATCACCATTAGGCTAGATTACGGTTGACGATTTCAGATTAACTCTATTATTGGCTAAGTACTACCGGTTAAGTACAAGTGCTTTACTACAATCAACCATTGTTAACAACACTTAATAATAAACCAACCATTGGTTAATAGATAGATGATCTATGATTAAGCATAGTGTATCACTAGTTGACCATTTGGTGGTTCCTCGAGCCATAGCAGAAAGTAAACCCCAAGTTATGGTTGGTTTGTTACTAATGATGATTAACGTTGGATGATAACTGGGGGTACCGGGTAACCCCTGTAACTTGAGAAACACCCACCTGGTAAGTGGCTAAATCATGTTCAATTAATGACTAAATCATTACACGTATTTAACCACTCCATGATTCAGGTCCACATATGGATCATGTAGCGGTATATTCCCTGCTATTTGTGAGTGAGTGTACCATCAGTTCACCATATATGGCAGTGGGTCAAAACCCCGTACCCCTGGTTCCCCTATCATAAGCCATTGTTTTCCCTATGATTTGTTGGTCATTAAAAGCCATTATTGATGGTTAACTGCTTGACCCAACTCGCCATATATAGCTTGTTTATCCCCTACTATTGTGGCTTATTATAGCCTATTATTACCCATTAACCAGCTAGTTAACCATTGGTTGGTTGGTTCATATGTCACCCATCTTCATTGATCACCCGGACGCAGCACAGCGGTGCTACCGCGAAGCGAAGCTCAGGTCGCGAGGTGGAGCTGAAGCACGGACGTATCTCCATGTACGCGTGCATCGGAGCCTGGGCGCCATGCTGGACCGCACTGATGATTCGTGGATCTATTTATATAGGCAAAAAAAGAGCACACAACATTGGTAATACATGTGTACAGATAAATTTATATATATATATATAGACATATTTTTGTATATAGATATATGTATATATATATATAGACATATTTTTTGTATATATACAGATATATATGTACATGTCAATGCATACGGAATATGTGTATATGTATACATGGTGAATGATGTACTACAGGATATTGTATACCAAGTTCATTGAATCTATGTTGCATGTGTTGTCCACTTGATTGTTTGATCTCTGTGCCCACACCCACATATTTGTACATAGGTACTCTGAGTGTATCCTGCACATGAAGGATTGGTTCAACACTTGCACACATTTATGCGTGTACGATATAGAGACTAGGATTGGCTCACCAAGGGGCGTATAATGCAAACCAATCTCATCCTTAAAGGGAAACATAGCATAGCCATGGTTGTTTTTCTTTCCATCTACATGAGCCATATACAGCCAAGAGTACGTATGGCAAATCAGGGGTCGTATTGGGAGGGGCGTAGGATTCGGAAATCGATGTTAAGAAATGAACAATCAATAATGCACGCATCAAAAACGGTAATGCACTAAACCAAAAACGATAATGCACTTATCAAATCTCAATGGCCTTTAGCCAAGAAGTACAGATTTATTGTCGTTCACATGCCATGGCTACGAAACATGCTTGTTTTTGGACATTTGACCCAGTGATCAAGAACAATATTAGATTAGATCATATTGGATGTAATATCTTAGCTCTCACGGCTTGTGGTGGCTTGCTGTTGCGTACTTTATCCTCCTTGATATTGTACGTTGTTTGACTGATGCTGATTAGCATCTCCAGGAGCTATACCACCATCCAGGTATCCACTTAGATTTCTTGATTTGGTAGGGCTGTCCCTTGCATGCCCATCGCTGCCTTCCAAGGATACATCGTGCCTGAGTACTTCCGCTTTCCTGGTGTTCCTTGGCGATGGAAGGAGTTCAATGCACAAACTCAAGGAAAAGCATATTTGGTCACTGGGAGATTCGTCGCAGTAACCGAGGAAAAATGTTGTTGGGCATTCAACAACAACATTACCCAAGCTATTTGTAGTGAAACCGATAAGCATGCAGAACGGTGCAGAATCTGCAAAGACGTTTTAGGCGGGGCTTGCTAATGGGAAATAGTGTGAAGGGATACACCATGACTGGCTGGTGGTGGGGAGGACGTTAGGAGCTAGGAGTATCCACGTATCCCGGTAAAGGGGGAGACAATGTTTCGTCCACGTGCCAGTTTGCATCGAAGCATTCATTAAACATTGAGGAATTTCGCTGCATGTTTTTGCCACAAATCTAGCTAAATATAGCCAGTCCGCTGTGCAGCACGCGAATGCCAGAACCCAGTCAGCGACCATGGAAGCTTGTCCATGCCATTACACGATCTCAATGGTCAAATGTGTTGGGTCCCAAGCTTGCATTCTTGGCGTGAGTCCCTGTACTTCATGGGAAAAAATCGCCCAGTTGATGGTCAATTGCGGTCATGATCCTACTGGAAAAATCACGAAGACCAGACTTTTTGACAGCACCATCTGTGATACTACCCGATATAGGGCCTTACCACATACCAGTGAGCTTTGACAATTATTCTCTACATAAGCATCATAATTGTCGGACCATGAACCATGACTGATCAATTTACAAACAAGTTCCAAACTTGGTTAACCATGAGGGTCAATTGCTCAATGTCCGCCGATGGGTTAAAGCACCAATGCTATAGGCTGACCATTCTTCACCAAGCTCCGGCTGGCCATTGGTTGATCAAACTAGCAGCATTATGAAGTTTAACTTAACATAGAGGGCCATACTCCAAGAGATGCAGTAGATGCTTCAACCTTTTCAGTCAAGCTATGGCGCATAAGCATACTAAATAACAAACACCTGGCGCATAAGTATTAAAAACACCATAGTATACCTTGTTTAGTTCAAACATCCACCGAGTAAACCTAGGCATATTCCGAGACGACCATGGGTCAACCTCCTTGGTGGTTCAGCTACGCCATGGCTGGTTGAACTCGTGGCCAGCACTGGGGCACGCGCTGGCGAGCCGCCCGCCGAGGATCTGTCTCCCAAGCTGGGCCTTAGCTTCGAAAGCATCCCCAACGGCCTGGCTGCCCTGACCAAAGTGCCAGGACGGGACACGATGGCCCCCGGTTGGGTGACGCGCCGACATGGATGGATCCACCGCTGTGGTGGACTGAGGTTACCGGACAGGTTGGTCATGGGACATATGGTGGTGGTAGGTTGGGTGATGCTGGTTGATGTTGGTTGATTTCATTCGTGGGACCCATCAGTGGTAAGATCGTACTGAAAATGGTTAGAGATTGGAAGGTGTTGGAAGTGGTTGAGGGTGGTCGTGATTGCAGGGATAACCTTGACTGATTTTGAATGGTTCTGGTTGATTACGCGGGGTAATAGTTGGTGCATAGTTGATACTTCCTCATGGCCTGTGTTCGGGTTTCATCAACTGGATTACTCTATGACTGACGATGAAGAAACATGGGTATGGATGAGCATGGATCGTCCCATTCATGGGTAGAACATCCCAACAGTTGGACTATCTTGGTGTTTTTGTTGGATGTTCAGCAGTGCTACTAGGTACCCACAGTCACATGGCTACAGATGTGTCCATCAATCAATTTGAAGTTCAGGATGATCACCCTAAGCCTATCCAGAGAATTTAGAATCACCCATCACCCTGAGTTACTCTGCACACCCACTTCATCCAGCGGGTTTCTCGGATGATGGAGGCAATGCCGACAAGTGGATGCCCCCTTGTATCTCCAATGCGGATAAGCCCAAAATGTGTCATGTTGTGTCTATCGTGAATGAAGTGCATTTAAAAAAAATCTTCGTACAATTGGGTGAGGAATCCTCGCTTCATTTATGGCATCTTCGGGGTCGTTTCAACGGATCTTGGGCACATTGCAGTAAACTGCATTGCCTGGTGAGAACACCCGTCCGTGACATGGGGTGTGAGGGTTGCGTCCACAATGGGATGAGCTATTGAGCACCAGACGTTTGTCGGTCTTTCCATTTGTACCCCTCTCCCTACCAATCCATCCTTTTTAGGTTTGACGTGATTTCGCATGGTTTGACATGGTTTTACATGGTTTCACATGGTTTCACATGGTTTTACATGGTTTCACATGGTTTCACATGGTTTCACATGGTTTCACGAAAACAGGCAAAAGCATCATGTTCGTTGGGTACATTTGTGAAATATCACGTTTTATTGTTGGTCCTATACCCATAGAGCCAAGATATGGGAAGCACCCAGCGACCGTGAGGACAAGGATGGGCTCAGATCGTTGCCTTCTTGGGAACCTACGAGCTCTTCATCAACAAGCCTGTGGGAGATGAGCCTGGAAACTATGGCACCTGGTCGTCCTCAACGGTGTGTCCATGGATGGTGATATTTCGAACCAACACTGACGCTATGTTTGTTTAGGATTTGGGAAACCATTTAAGTTGGGTTTCAATAGGGCAACCATCAGTCGTGTATACGACTACTGGCAACACTAGCTATGAACAGTTCAGGCGGTCATGATCACAGGCCATGGGTCAATGTCAACCATCCAAAACATTGATCCAACATGCCTGGCACCTTGTCTCGAGGCAAGGGCAACCTTGGCCTCGGCTTCTTGCCCTCTGTGGCGGACCCTGAGGCGGGCCCCGGTGGCTTGGAATCATGCGAAATGATGACATGGTGGTTTCTCAAAATGGGGGGTCCTCCAAAAATGGCTGGTTTATTACTGTAAATTACTACTAGTGGATGATTAATGTGGATGATTTGGGGGTACCCCTAGTTTGAGAAACAGCCACATAATAACACACATAAATGGTAGTACACCCCCACTATATCGTAATTATTATCATCGAAAAGGGTAACCACCCCACCACAAGGGTGCATCGTTTATCACAGAAACCATATACTGATATATACTGTACATTTACGATTGAATCGCAGTTGAACCTGATACATATTGATAGATGTTAAATGTGTATCTATGTGTATGTATGATGTATGTGTGTATACAGGTACACTAGTAATGTACATATATATATATATGTATACATATCTATCTATCTATCTATCTATCTATCTATCGATCTATCTATCTATCTATCTATCTATCTATCTATCTATCTATCTATCTATCTATCTATCTATCTATCTATCGATATATTTATATATATATATATATATATTCAGATTTAGATTTATACACACATGCATATACTTACATCTACTTCACACGATGATCGGTTGCAAGACTCCGATGTCATCAAACTTGGATTGATGCAGATATTCAGATATTGTGAGAGCAGCCATATACGTCATCATGTAGATAATATACATATATATTTATTTATTTGTTTATTTATTTGTGCATTTATACATATATATATATATATACATTTATTTGTGCATAGATATATTTACATATACATATACATATATTTATATGTACATATATTTATATATATATATATATTTGTGCATTCATGTGTACGTATATATATATATATATGTATATACATTTGTGCATTTATATGTACAGAAATATATATATATATGTACATATAAATACATATTTGTGCATGTATATCTATATGTACATATATATATATATGTGAATATGCATATACATTTACATCGATAAGGATCACCAAACATATACCTCACTGACATGATGTACCCAATTAACATAGATGTGCACAATGTATAGTTTGTTGTTTTATTTGATAAATTTTCATATATGTTCGCATATTAGTTTAAATGCATGCACTTTGATAGGAGTTTAAATGGATGAGAGACTCCCAAAAAGTTCACTAGGGAAACAGTAATTGGCTGTTATCACCATTTCAGGCAACATTATTTGGGTTTGTTTATGTTTTCTTGTTGAATCCAATGCCAAGCTTCATCCCCATAATTTTCTGGGATGTGGTGGGAAGATCACTAATCAATTCTGAGTTCCAACGTTTTGGTTTATCAGGGTAGACTGAACCATTTCTGGCTTGTTGGTTGCTTTACCTAAGGAGGGCCTGCGAAATTTGCCAACTATGGGAGTGCTGATCTCCACCCACCAGCATGAAGAAGACCAGACATGACAAGGCCCAACCTCTCGGCCCAAGCTCGAACCAAGATAAGAGACCACACTAGCTACGAGGTATACCGGAACAACACGTATGAATGAGACCTAGGACAACAAAGAGATGTGGGTGCTTCCGTCAGTTCCATCGCATGGTGAAAATGAGATCTCGATGCTTGTGGCGTAGATACAAGCATAGTGGTGACACGGAGCAAACACAAACATAGTCAGATCCCAAGTCTTTCACTTCCCCAGCAGCGGGGCGCAACTTTGGAATTGTGCATGAGGCAACCCCTAACTGCTCGAAGTTCTAGTGAAGCCAAGGTTTTGAGATGCCACAATGGATGGACAGCCATGGACAGCCCATTTAAGGCAATTCTTAAAGCCGAAATTTGCAGCTGGGTGTGAGTGTGTTTGAACACGCCATGCCGCGAACTTCGTACCCTCTTCCGGGTGGAATCGGCAGCTTCAGCGAATTTTGGCCCCTCGCCAGCAAGGGAGCATCCGCCGAAGGTTTAGATACTCGAGTAGTGGTCCAATCATGCTGCGGATGACAGCTGGTGATGTGAATAGCACGGGCTTGTGGTCATGTGTGGAACTGTACCAAGGATCTACATATGATGACCTTTGGATGACAGCTCTTGCTAGACCAAGAAATTGCATCAGGCCACTGGATAACACACATCAACCATGATAGTACAGTAGCCCTGGAAGTAAGGAATCATAGTAATTTCGCGTAATTGGTCTAAATGGCTGATCATAATACCTATCATAAAATATTCATGGTGGTTACCATGGGCGACATGACATGCAACCTGAAAACACCCTCCATGGTTTGAGAAGGATGTATGCTGCTGGTAGACTGTAACAGTTTTCCCTGTTCAAAAGACCGAACAGTGCTGCTTTCTCAGCATTACAATTGCACTATGGCAGCACTCTCCAGCAGTATTGCCTTGTTCAATGACCTGGCACTCACAAAGATTAATAGTAGCCACACGCAGCCACAATAGACAATTCCTGAATTGGCTTAACCATGATTTGTTGAACAAACAGTCAGATTCTTCCTGGACTCTTCCTATTGTTCATTGAATGGCTATGGGTCTGGGTCAAAACCCTGTACCCCTGGTTCCCCCACTATTAACCATTGTTTTCCCTATAAAATGGTTGGTTATTATCCCTCATGAAATTGTTTGCTTAACTGCTTGACCCATGACCAAATATGGCTGGTATATTTCTTATGATGGTTGGTTATCAGCTCCGATTATGAACCATTAACCAGCTACTATTGGTTGGTTAATATTGACCCAGCTCGCCAAATCCTGAATTTGCAAAGCTCGAACAACCCACAGTTGACTCCACAGGACTCAGCAACTCTGCCCAGCTTTGTCATCAGCTCTCGGTGGTCCGTGGTGATTTTCCTGGCGCTTAAGATGGCAGCCATGGTAGGGGTGTCCCCCCTCGCTTCCCGAACAACAGTGGTGATGATACCTGGAACCCGAATGACCCTTGTTTTGGATGGTTCACCCCCAATTTTGTGGGTCAAACCTGCCAAAACAAGGGTCTTAGTCTCCAGGTATATTTGGTAGGTTCTGAAAATAGGGGTACCCCCAAATCATCCTGGTCTAATCACTATAGTAATTAGTAATAAACCATCCATTTTTCGTGTCAAACCCCCATCAGTTTCTTGGTGATTTTCTATGGCCTCAAGGCCCTACTACTGCCGGGAGCACAGCCTTCGTGCCAACCGCTGGCTGCATTTCTGCGGCAGCCTCACAGGTGGGAGCTGATTTGGCACCGCGTTGCGCTGTGGGATCTTACCTTTTGAGGTGGTCCTATGTTTAGACTTGGTGTATACTACCAGGGTCAGTCATAGTATACTATAGTAAACTGGTAGTATGTAACCCTGATAGTATACTATGACAGACTATACCAGTACCAGTATGGTTAGTACCTGGTAGATGTAACCATTGGTTTAAACTGGTAGTATGTAACCCCTGGTATTTGCTGAAGTAGCATCTACTCGTGTTTTACTTGACCGAAGAAATTACCTCACACTTGTTTTCGTATCCACCTTATTGGGTGGTCCGATGGTCGTGGGGAAACGATCATGCTGTTGGCCATGAAACGCCAGTAGTGGGGGTTGAATCAGTGTGTACTCTTTTGTTTTTTTGTGTGGAAGCATGCTATCATTGATTATCATTGCCATTTACAATTGATAATCCAATCCATATAGCATTGATTATCATTGCCATATATATATATATATATATCATCCCACGTTGACAGATTATCATTTTGGATCATAGACTCATCCTCTATGTGCGATCCAAACTGATGCTTTGCCCGTTGAACTTCAAACAATTTCTCGAGCGCCGAGTCCGAGCAGTGTCCCGTCAAGTCGCCGCTGGCAGGTCTGTTTTTGCTGCTTCACACCCTGCTGACGGGTGCAGACAAGCGCCGCTTGCCGCTGTGCCCTGTCATCGGCTACGGTTGTGCTTGGATCGGCCATTTCTTTGTGGAGCAGAACAAGCCAGCCAGCTTCAAGTACCCACTGTGCCTCGGCTGAGCTTGGGAAGCAGAGTTTGATAGAGCAAAACAAGCAAATGGGGGGCCGTGCAATCAAAAAATGATGGTTGTGAAGCTGGTTGATGGCTGGCAAGGTGCTTAGCGGCTTAGCTATTGATGATTAATAAGGCAATCAAATATGAGATACGTTATGATTAATTCGATGATGATTGATACTTATAGCTACAGCCACCACCCTCCCATTAGTGATGATTGATTAATGCGGTGCAATGCCAGCCATATCATCTTTTTCTTGAGGTCGAAATTTGAAGAACTGCACTGCGATTATTTGTCATGAGGGTATACCAACAACATGTTCAAGAAAATGTAGGTTGACAACATTACTAGGAGATGGATTGGATGAAATGACCAGTGCACAGTTGAGTGCTCAACCCATTAGTCAGATCACACTCATGATCAATGGCTGGTCAGTGGATGAACAGCCCAACCACCATGGGCCTATCACCAGCCACCAAGCAGTGACTACACCTGTGACTCTGATCGCTGCCAGGTACTCCTTCACTGGAGACTGGGTCATGGTCTCCTGGCCGATCTGGGGAAGAGGTAGGTAGACCTGAGCATCGCATCTATGGCTGTGTTGAAGGCTACTTTGTTTCTTGATGTCTATCATTAATCAACCATCATTAACGAGGGTTTTGATGAGGGTTATCAATGATGGCTAATGATTGTAATTTATGATGGTTAATTAATGACAGTCATTCAATAGATGCTGAGGTGAAACGAAGTACTGTGAAACACCAAGCAGCATGCTTTGTTGATCTATAGCTGTGTTGATCTACTACTATTTTTTCATGGGGGTTGAAACCACCCAACCAGACATATTCCTCAAGTATCCTCAAGTGAGAAGAACTATTGGGGTGCAGAAGTGCCAAGCTTCGCATACTCAATTGTGCAACGGCACTATTTCATTTTGTTTCTTTTTTTCAGGGATAAAACAACTTTTGTGGTAACGGCCCATGAACATGTTTGCGTTGAACGACAACGTTTGACGATCATGACGCATTCTTACATAAGTCAGCGTATACACACACGCATGGGAGTTTCTTAAAATAGGGGACCCCTAAATCATCCAATATTATTCATTTACAATAATAACTAAACATTTTGGAGGATTCCGTATTTTAAGAATCCCCCATATACACATATTATGGATATGTGATGTCAAAATAGGGGTACCCCCAAAACCACCGGTTTCCCTGCGCCAAATGATCAGTTTTTGTGGGGCAAATTGGTTATCCGTCATGGCTTGGAACCTATCAACATGGTTATTTTCAGCTTCCACGGTAGTTTGCCAGAGTGAAACCTCAAGTTAACTTATCATTTCTAGTCATTATCATCCATTTTGGACCATTTTTCAACCATCATTACAGCCATGTTAGGCTACCAACTAGTCGTTGGTCCCTAACATCGTAGGTGTCCAACACTCCACATGGATTGGCTATCTCTGTCTCTTTTGGAATCATCACCAATGTAGACCACCGATCCCTATGGTGGTTCCAGCCAGGTTGTTGCTCCACTGTTGGCAAACCACCGGTCGTTGTCAAGATGGGTTAATAATAGGACCGACCGTGGTTAATAGTGCTTAATCATAGGGGATAAGAAGCAACAGACTTATGGTTAAACAACTGCTGGCTGGTGGTTTGATGGACATTTGGCTATGGGTCAAGCAGTTAACCAACCAACGTTCATGGGGGATAATAAGCAACACTACTAGGGAACACAATGGTGAATGACAGGGGAACCATTGGTGCAGGGTTTTGACCCGGAGCCTTATATGGTTGACATTGCTGGTAAGATACTCCAACGTTATCATCTCAAACTATGATTGAGCAACTATCATAGTATCAACCTGTTTGTTGTGAAAATCATCAGACTCCAATACCTAAAACTGTCCGCTGCACCTTTTGATATCGTAAAATAACATGAGACAAAATTACTTCCTGCAGGGTCCTTATTTTTCGACTGAGTGTGGTTTAGTGCAACCAACCAACTCAACCAAACCCGCCAACTAAAGGCCAATGAACTAACCAACCAAACCAACCAAACCAACCAAACCAACCAAACCAACCAAAACATTATGAACCAACCAAACCAACCAAACCAACTACCCATCCAGCCACCCAACCGCAGTGATCCAGTGATCCAGCGCTGAGGTCTGGATGATGCTGTTGGGACGCATGGATTCGGAGGTGCTCTCAGCACACAAGAAGCTGGGAAGCAGCCAGCCATGATCAGCGAAACGCGGTCGAAAACGGAGCGGTGCGCCAGGGTGGCCCGCCATGGTGGCCTTCGGCTCTTGAGGAGGGAACGTGTGGAGATATGGGAGTGCTACCATGGAGTTATCAACCAGGATCTTTTTAGGGAAGCCTTGTAGAGCAAACCAATGAACTAATTTACTGATGATCATTATTGTGGTGCCCAATGGTGGTTCAGTAGTCAACAGTTAGCAGATGTTACGGCTTAACCGAGTATCATAGTGGTTCATGGTGGTTACTCATCAACAATCATCAGTGAATCATCAACAATCAGCCGTCATCAGTGAATGGTAGCAATTCATCAGTAAATCATCAGCAATCATCAGTTTATCCCCAGCAATTCATGGTGCTTCATCCAGGTTCGTTGATGGTGAACTGATGAAGTCTCGCGCTCGGTGGTCGTGCTCGCTTGCGCTGCCCTCGCCAGGCGCGCAAGAAAAAGCTCTCGGCGGAATTGGCCAACGGAAGATTGGCGATGATGGCCATCATCGGTCCCTGGGCTGCGGCTGATCACAAGTCACCGTTGAGAAGCTGGATATGTTGACAACTCATGTGTGAACCCTATGCTTATGCTAGGGAATCAACCCCGCACAACAATGGTAGGAATCAGCTGGTTACCTACTATAGTGGTAAGTATGGTAAGTGGAAGCATAGCAGAACGATTATTGGGAATCTTGATTTTTCCATGTTCGTGTAGTTGACAGGGAACTCATCCAATCCTGGTTTTGGCTGGCTTCCCCCAGAGCAAGATGGTGTGATGCTGTGTGTTCATTGGTTCGATATTTCAATGTGGAGGTACACCGGAGAGAACTCTCAGAGCCCCGGGCTCTGTTATGAAAACAAGCCTGTGGCAATCCCCTTCGCGATTTGCAAGCTGAGTTTTGCTCCGCTTTTCTGATCACCTAAGGTGGGACTAGTTGTAAAAGAATTGCAAGAGTTGATGATCGACTGTCATCAACGAGTGAATCCAAAATCGAGCCACCAAGCAAGCATTCGTACGAATTGAATGACAGGATATCGGATCCACAAAACAACCAACATCGTCAGGGAAATCGTTGTATTTGAAAATCTGGTTTGCTACTTGCTATTGGTGACAGTAGAGATGTTTCATGATTTCATGGCTTAACCATCATCAACCACTACGAACCATTTTCATAGCTTGATTGATTATTGGGCGGATCACGAAGTCACAAAGCCACTGAGTCACGAGTGAGCTGGTTTGGTGATGAAGATGGCATAGCTGTTGGGTCAGCCTTTTGCGGTGGTAACCGGCCAGTGGATTCGAGAATTATTCACAGAAATACCAGCCAGAATGAACTGCTGTTGTTCAAGATCAAATGTCATGAACCTCTCTGATGGTATCAACCATTATTATACAAACAACCATTCAAATTTGTGAAACATGACTAAACCACTTGATTTGTGAACCCAAATGATATGACCCACCTACGAATCACGGGATCAATATGGTCGATTCAGCTTGGTTTAATGATTCAGGTTGGTATGACGTATGTTAGCGCTGATTCCATGTGATACGTTCGTGGTCGATCATTCTTCAGAGTTTGATCCATTGATCATTGAAAACACCCAGTTGATTGCTGAACTTCTCACGTCTGATTCTTAATTCAGAGTTTGTTTGATCGTTGGAAGCATCCAGATGCTTAGCCAATTAGCCACCATTAGCCATCAATGATTCTCAGAATCACTTGTATAACCACCAATGAACCATTAACCATCAATTCAAATTCTCATTTGAGAGCTCCATTAACTAACCATGATTCAATACAGTTCGCCATGAATCATTGGGGAAGTGGTAGGTAATGATTAAATATCAATTCCCATTGGTTAACCATTGATTTAACATTTGCCATCTAAATGCATGTCTATATTCCACTGGTTAACCATCAACCACGACTCACCATGAATCAGTCACATAGTAGTAAATTAACTAACGATTAACTTACCATTAGCTATCCATTTGCGAACCATTAGCATGAATCTTATGGGCTGGTGACATTTGCCATGATACAACCATTAACCAACCAATAGCTATCCATCAACTAACCATTAGCATAAACTAAAGCTTAACTATCCATTAACTATTCACTAACCATTAACTAATCATTAAGTAACCATTAATTAGCAAAAACTAACGATTTGCTATCCATTAACTAACCATTGACTAACCGTCAACTAACCATTAACTTAAGTAATCATTGAGCAACCATTATGCAACCATGAATCACTAGCAGATCGTAGGCTGCACATTCTCAGGGCTGCAGGTTGTGACGACCGAGGCATGTTCTTCCAGGACGGCCTCACAGGCAGCGCCTGGGGCGACTGGGCCAACTACACCGACAGCCCCTTGAGGGCCTTCGAGGGCGAGCTGGGAGTCCAGGCACCTGTGCCTTGACCGAACAGCTGGGATGTGCCATGGCAAGTTGTTACTGATGTGCAAAAATGTATATGATGTTTATGATATGTATATTGTCTATAATAATATATTGTCTATATGATATAAATATATATATATATATATATGTTATATGTATATGACGTTACTTGCATTATATATAGCATTATATAGCTATATATATATATGTGTATTGTGTTAGTAGTATGTATATGTGTATTTCAATATTTATATATATATATATATAGATATATATGTGTGTATATTTTTTGATGACCAAAGTTACATATACATTTAATGCATTTATGTAATTATTTCTGTGTGCGTTCATGTATAACATATTCATATTAATGCTCATATTTATGTTTGTTGATGTGTATATTTTATGTATGTGGTTGATGAATAAACGGCTATTTGTCAATGATGATAAATGGTTCATATGGCTTTTAAGAATGGCATAGAATGTCTACTAACTAATAAATATGCGTCGATCATGCTCAAGAAACGGTAAGAATATGTAAAGGTTGTATCACTGGTTGTTACCCATATCGTGGTTTCTGAACATAGGGGCACCATAAATCATTTAGTATGAACCATTTTTGGCAATAAACCAACGATAGTGAGAAATCCCAATCTATCTAAGACCACAGCTGGCTACACCCTGTGATGCGTTGGCTACGCTGCGCCGCCCCGTTGGTTGATACCTCTTCCAACGATAAAATGCCAACTGATCATGGGCTGATCAACTCATGGATATGGGGTTGACCTACTTGCCATGGTGGTACCTACTTGCCATCCATCAGCTGATAGCGAAAGCACCAGTGACTTGGAAGTATAGATTTTTTGTTTGGCAAAACCATATGGGTGTTTCTCAAAATGGGGGTACCCCCAAATCATCCACTTTTAATCATTTCTAATAGTAAACCAACCATTTTTGGGGTACCCATATTTTGAAAAACAACCATATGGGTGTTTTTTAAAATGGGGGTACCCAAAAAGCGGATAGTTTACTTCTATAAATGATAACTGTTGGATGATTTGGGGGTACCCCTATGACCTGAGAAATCGCCATAAGCAAGTAACCGACAAGCCAGCTGTGTTTTATCAACAAACAATTGGATCCAGCAAACAGAAACAATTGGCTGCGTCTATGGTGGATCCTTGAATTGGATTGCTTAATGTTCATGTATATCTATCTATGAAAAAATATCTTGCACCCAACTAATGTTCGTGAATACTAACGAGTGTCTAAAACAATGAACATTGATTTCCAACTTATGTTACATCTCATGAACCAAGGATATACTTAAAACAGTTGGTTTCAATATATCATAAAACATCATGTTCTTTAACAAACAATCAACTTGTTCAATACATGATGATGATATTGTCATCTTGTCTAGAGCATTTTTCCTTCAGTTTGATATCACCTCAAATCGTTTGGAGATGTGAAAGTTGACTGCTTGATGGTTTTAAACCATGGTTAATAATGAATGGTTGATAATACGGGATAGCAACAAATTATAACCTTATCATTAATGATTTTCACCATATGCTGTTAACAGATAGATAATATTAAGGTCATAAATGGTTGATAATAATGAAATCATCATTGTTGTTAATGACAATAATGATTAAATGATGGTCAAATGATGCTTAATGGATAAGAACGATAAAATAACTATCATTAACCATTATTAACCATGGTTTAACTATTGTTAACCAGCAATTAATATTGTTAACCATTCATTAATGAATTCCAATCCGCCTCTCCTAGGTGGGTTTCTGGGACCCCCTGGGCCTTTCCTCGGATGGCGACATCGAGACCTTCAAGCGGCGACGAGCCGTTGAACTGAAGCACGGGTGAGGTGGCCCAGTTGAGGATGGAAATCCATCGTTTTACGATGGACATAAAGCCATGATCACCATTCAGGGGTTGAGAATGGTTAAGCATATTTACAGTGAGGATGGTTAATAGCTGGTCAAGACTGATTAACCGCTGGTGAAGAATGGTTACACTCCGGTGACATAGCAAATGGAAATCGCCATATGTTCTAGAGAAACCCAGGGAAACCATGACTAGTGGATTTTCCATTGCTATTTTAGATTATCAGAGGGAAAAAGCTGGTTGGAAATGGCAAATCGCTGGTTGGGAATGATTAGGAATGGTGAATCGCCGGTAGTGGCTAGTTCATGTTCAATAGCTGTTTAACCGCTGGTAATCATTCGGAACGTGTGATAATTATCGATCATTCCAGATGATTAACAACAATATTGGAATGGATCAATACCCGATGTACGCAAAACCATGGGTAGGTTCAGTTCACATCTCAACAGTTGGACCAACAGTAACAGTCAGGTGTACAGGGTCGCATGTGAAAGTCCAAGTTGAACATGACCATGTTGATCGGAGTTGCAAGTGAAATTCTAAGGGCTCCATGGTAGATAGGACGCTGTAAGGCGGATACAACCACCGGTTGGTGAGGCTGGATACATCATGGGCACTCACTAGGGGCTGCCCATAGATTGCAGAGCTGGTTCCCCCCTGTGTCCTGTGGGCTGACATGACGTCTGAATTAATAGGCAGTCTGGTCCCCTGCATTCAGGCGCTCATTGCTTGAGATTCAGGGGTGCCTCTGGATCTTTGGTTGGACCTTGGAAGCCATCGTCAGTAGTATATAGACTACGATAGTTTTGCATAGATTTACTACCAGGAAACGAAAGCGCTCCCACTCATTATTTGCATCACAAGCTGAGATCGCGAGCTGGTTCTGATTTCAGGTGAAACCACGATGGCTAAGTAATGTTCATGTAATGTAGATGATAATATCAACCTTCAAGCATGGGGGCTGCCATGCAACAATCTATCGATAGTATCAGGTAACACCAACCATCAAGCCAACATGATTCAGGTTCAGAAGCATGCCAACCAGAAACTCATATAACATCATATGACTGATATAGATGCCAATATCGTGTATCAAAGTATCAACCATCAAGCTACCTCAGGCTTTCTGCGGGGGTGGAACCAGCCCGAGGCGCATCTGCATGCTGGCGACCATTGGATACATCGTTCCGGAGTACTTCCGATGGCCGGGCTTCCTCTCCCCTGAGAAGGCGAAGCGCGAACGCCTTCGCGACGACTGTGGTTGTGGTGAATCGCGGTGGCTGAGTATGGATGGTTAATGATGGTTCATAGGGCTTAATTAATGGTGGTATGGTGGTTCACTAGTGGTTAATGGCTGTCAACAGTTATCAATGACAGTTGATAGTGGTTTTACAGGTTGATGTTGGTTCATAGGGCTGAACTAATGGTGGTCAATAGTGGTCAGTGGCTGTGAATAGTTGTCATTGACGGTTGATAGTGGTTTTACATGGTTGACCATCGGTTAATGATGGCTGATGATTGTTGATGCATGATGGATAATGATGGTTAGTAGTGGATGATAATGGTTGACAGTCGATAGTCAGTGGTCAATCATGTTTGATGGTGGAGAGTTTTGGCAAATTAAGTGTCAATACGGTAGGGAAGGTGGTGGTTAAATACAATTGGGACTGGTTATCAGAGCTTGATTGTTGGTTGATGATTGACACGTGATTATAGGCTTTGGTTGTAGAAAGCAGTTGCACAAGACAAGAGAAATATGAGCTGTGGCCAATGTGGATGGATACCATGAATGCTCAAACGATCCGGACAGAGAATTGTAACATGTGGTAACAATAGCACCTGCATCATCACTTGAGGAATCCATGACCAGCCCTGCAGTATCTCCGAAAGGTTGACAGGCCGCTTCTTCGTGCCAAGAGGGGAGACCTGTTGAGCATCGCTGGTAAAGGAGTGCCACCAGGTGGTGGAAATACCCAGCTGAGGCTGTCATTTGGTGATCAGCTGCCAAGCTTTGCATCCATGGCATGGCTAATGCATACTTTCCCAAATCTGGAAGTCCCAAGGGCTCAACCATTGGCTATTAGACAACATGTTTGAACAACATTTTTTACAGAGCCCTATGGTAGAGCAACTTTCCTCCATACAGGCTCTGTGAACAGCCAGACTTTGGGGCTTTGATCTCCGTTCAGCTACTGTGCTCGCTGCATGGCCCCATGGTTTTGGACCAGCGGATCCCTGACATTCCATGCTACGAGTCGTTTGTTTGCTTCATCTTGCTCCGGTGGTTTGCTTGTTCGTGTGCATGTTGAGCCAATTGGTGATGATTAAATTTGACCATACCAAGTTGGGTGTTCATTTTGTGCGGATCTCAGTCCAGCGAATGATGTTTCACGACTGTTTTATGTGTTTCATCCTTTTAAAGAAAGTTTGTTGCTGATTCAGAAGTCAAGCTAAGGCTTTGAAGTTAATCATTCAGAATAAGAGATTGAAGAAGGAGGTTCTTGGAGGTGTTGAAACTATCATATGGCGATCCTTATGACTGGGACGCACCCATCAAGGCTGAAACCACCAACCACTTGCTCCAAGAACCAGCAACCGCAACAGGTTGAACATGGGTAGTGATAAAGGGGCTGTTGGGGCGGGTAGTTGACTACTTAGTTTCCTTTTGATAGTGAGGTAGTTAATCATAGTGACCAGTAGGCAATGACCTCTTGATTGGTTATGTTACCAGTAATAGCTTTGTGTAAGGCGTATTGGTTGTGTATTAGTTCACGCAGATTAGTTCCCATAGTAAGCCTAGTACTGATTAATACAGTCATTGGTGCATACTATCAATGATCCTTGTTGCTGGTATAGTCATCAGTATAGTCATCCCCCATGACCAACCATAGAAATCAACCCCTAGTGACCTTGTCGTAGCATCCCATTAAGAAACCCCGCGGGCGCAGGGCATCAAGTTCGCAGACATGCCGCACGGCATCGCAGCCATTGGCAAGGCGCGTTGCACCTTGGTTTGGGGCAGATTTTTCCGATCTGAGCCAAGGCGGAAATGGCTCCATGGCTCCAGAGGGCCTTAAGCGTTCATGAATGAAGGGTTTACTGGTTTACTCAGGGTTTGATATAAGGGTTGTGTGATTGATGGTCATTAGCTTTCTGTGGTTATTGATCTATTTTTCAGGTTGGCAATGATTTGCTCGTGGGATCTCATGGGGCTGTTTGAAGAACTTAATAGCACCAGAAGGTCATTTTAGAGATCCTGCATTTTAATTGTTTTGGAGAATGGTTAAGCAAGACATACCATGATTGAAGGCACAAACTTCCAATTACAAGCAAGTTGTGGCCAAAGCATAGGCATCATGACATCATGAGATTCGTTCTTATCAATACGTTGCTTCTTTTTGCATAGCCTTGTCAGAACAAAAGCAAGCCTGGCGACATCATCCAGACTTGACACTCCTCCAGACTTTGCAATGCGACCTGATGCAACCATAGCTGCCATGGCTCAGTGTAAAACTCTTCTACCGTGTTGCTTTGAAGGTTGGAACCAGTCTCTTTGGGCGCTACATGTTGTACCATGACTGGAGCACCCAACTATCAGCGTTCCGAATTTCAAATCCTGTTTCTCCCAATCTTGGGTGTGAATGAAACTGGTTGCAAGTTCTGTGTTGTTTTCATGTCCCTGCTCCGGAGGATGATTCGCACCCGAAGCAATGCAACAATGGTTTCCCCGGGAACCGTTCAACCACCGTTGCACCGGATGCACCGTGCAGGTACCATTGGAGGGCTGGGTCCAGATCGTTTTGTTCCTGGGACACTACGAGGGATAGCTCCTTGGCACCAGCGCACCAGGACCAGGACAATCACCCATGGGCATGTCGTGTGGCTTGGAATGGATCTTGGTCAGTCTTCCTGCAATTTGCGCTAGTAAGAAGGGTTTGTTTGTTGGTTGGTTGGTTGGCATTGGTTCGTAGTCCTTGTTGCGTTTTTCGGATCTCAGTCGCATGCATTTCAACGTACCAGTTGCCAAGCGCTGAACTGACGCTTCCTTGGTTGGCTCGAAACAGCCATGAATTTATGGGACCATCACCAGGGTTTATACTTTCAGGACTGCATCATCCAGACCTCTAAGAAGGGTTTGTACATGTTTGTCACAGGGCGCGGGGCCCCTCAACCAACAAATAATGATCATTCCTGGAACCCCGAATGACCCTTGTGGATGGTTAACCCCTAATTTTGTGGTTTAACCTGCCAAAACCAGGGTCCTTTTGGGCTCCAGGTTGTTAATAGAGATGGTTTTCGGGGTGTGCCGCAAGCCTCTCAACTCGATCAAGCTAGGGCGACCTTGGGGTTGAACTGGGTCTTACTATTTGGGTTTGTCCATAGCCATGTGGTGGTTTCTCAAAATAGGGTACCCCAAAAATGGCTGGTTTATTACTATAAATGACTATTAGTGGATGATTAGGGGGTACCCCTATTTTGAGAAACACCCATGTGGGTACCTACTTACCGTCCTGCAATAACCATCAATGAAATAGGGAAGCCAGCACTTATGAGGGTACACCATCTTTGGACAAACCCTCTTGGGTGTTTTGGGTTAAGCATATCCCACTGCATAGACGCACGAGTCCGTATCACCATAATCAAGGAATCCGACATATGTGCAACCAGTGTCGGCCATATGCAGGTATAAACCATCATTGACCATTATTATCCACCAGGGTCAACCTTTTCTCATGTGCAAGTTGCATGTTGTAGCCATTGATGCTAACCATCATTATCCATCATTGACATTCATTGACCGCTATGTACCACTATGGATATATCATATCATATGATACACATATGGACATATTTGTTGACTGATTTCTTTGCTCACTTATCATTTATCTATATGTGTATTTTTGATTTATGTGTGTCCTTATTTATTCATCTATCATCTATCGATGTTTGACTAATTTCTTAGTCATCAAAAACACCAGCACTCATGAATGGTATAGACCATCATAAACTACCATCATTCATGAACCAATGGCCGTCATGAGATTCCAACCAGCCGCTGCGCTCAGTTTCTGGCGTCAAGATCCCAAGAGGGCTCCTGGCGACTACGAAGGCGAAACGCGAAGCCCTGAACCATTGCTGTTGCCGGTCAAATGTCGTTGGAACACTGACTCTTTAAGGAGGTTATTGGTCAACCATTATTTGGTTGGTGGTTTGAAGCATTTTTTATTTCCTCTTGTGATTATTACAACTGGTTGGTTGAGTCATATTTATCATAGGGGTTGAAACCACCAACCAGCAGTTATGGTTGGCCTAATGGTCAATAACATGGGTATGATAATGATAAACAATTTACAATGCTGATTCATTTTTAGATACATGGTTATCCCAAATGTACATGATATGGTTACAATAATGGTAAATCATGAACAACTTTGAATAACCATTGAGTAATAATGATGAATAACAACTTGAAAAATACGACTAGTGGTCAATAACGGTTATAGCTATGATAAATACCGGGTACGTTTTGATATTCTCAGAGTTGTAGGGCGCTAGAAGCGGGTCTCTTTTTCGTGCCATCAGGTGATCTGCGGCTCTATCAGTTGAGCATCCATGATGAAGTTCCAACGCTTCCAACCATGACTGTGCTCCAAATCATCATGCTTGCGTAAAAGTCGTAGATGCCACTGTGAAGTCTAACATTTGCCCATTGTTAACTAAACCATGATTAACCATGAATAATCATCATGATTATGATCCATCAGGTCGTTTTGCTTGAGCAACGATGGAGAAGGTCAATTTGTTTTTGTTAGTTCATTGACATTGATCAATAATCCAAGTCCCAAACTTGCCCCAAAGGGTGACGACAAAACCGCACACGTCACCTCAGTAGCGCTCTAGCACCAGGGTTCCAGCAGTCAGGACTTGGAAGACCATCCCACTTAGGAGGTGGTGACTCACCATGATTATTTAAGCCCCCAACCGGGGTTAACCATGGTGACGAAGCAGATAACTTGGTGAGTGAACTCACAGCCGCTGGTTACATTCACTGGCCAGGCTATGGCTTCCTCGGCGCCGGCAAGAACTTCATTTTTAACTTCGACCCCATCGAGTTCAAGGCGTGGCCTGAGGGCAGTGTGCGGCACGTGATGTTTGTCAGCCATGTATCGTTGATAGATCGGATAGATGTATAGATATAGTATGTACGAATGTATTCATACATCTATGTACATATGATACACATATTTCAGGAGTAGCATCCAGTTGATTACCCAAGTGACACATGTTGCCTATAAGCAGGGGAAGTAAAAAGGCCATGGAGCATGATTCTGAAACTATTGATGGTTTCTGGAGGAAAGCCCTGATTCCAAGTGGTTCGAACCAAAATCTTCTGACAAGGGGATGGGTCTGAACGAACCAAGGGCTTTTTTTGTTCACTAGCTAGTGGGCAAGTTGGATCCTTCCGCTTGAGAGAAGAGGGTCGGTCTATTTGCAAAACCATACTGGTCCAGTTGGGTCTGAACCAACCATCCCAGAGAATGAGTGAACCGGACTAGTGACTGGTCATCTCCAAGACATGGTCCGGGCGCCCTCGACCCACAACTAAGTGATGCAGTGGTGCCTTCAGTAGTCGCAGACCGAAGCACCTCCCAGCCAGGGCGTTGAGACTTGATCGTCTCACTAGTTGCAGTTAACGCTGGTCGCCAAGGCATGCCCTGGTGTCATTGGCTTCACCCCCCACCATTGCCGCGTCACGCTACGCCTCCCCGGTGTGTCACCACCAGCTCTCCGGGGCACCACAACGAGCGCGGCTGGGCGCGGCTTCCGCGCCAGGACCCCGAGGTGAGGAAGACCAAATTGGCTGCCGAGTTGGCCAACGGCCGCCTGGCCATGGTGGCGTTGATGGCCATGCTCTTTCAGCACCCCGGCAGAAGCGTCAGAATCGAACCGTGCAGGGCCGGCCGGTGGGTTACCGTGTACCGTGACACCGAGAATCAGCCAGGAGCCCATATGGTTTAGAAGATGGATTGGTGGTTCAGGACTTTTGTTGGATAATGGTGCATAATTTGGTTCGAATAATGATGTTTTTATGGTGGTTGATGATGGTTCATCAGTGGTTTGTGATGGTAAGTAGTAGCGATTTAGAAATGGTTCATGGTGGTTGATGATGGCCAATGATGATTTTTATGGTGGTTAACGAGACGGTTGATGATGAGTACTGATCTTTGACAACGGTTGATGGCTATGGGTGGTGAATTGTGGTTGATAATGTACCAATTTGATCATCATTGATGCGAAATGATAGGAAAGCAAAGATAGCAACCTGTCAGGTTCGAACCTGACATGAGCCAGGATGAAAACTTATGACCTGCCATCAACCAACTGGGCTTCACTGCATGCTTTCCGCTTGCAGTTGGTGAGGATTGACCACCACATATTGTCGGGCAATTCGGCCACACTCTGTTGGCGCTGTTTCTCCTCAAGCCAAAACTCGCAGCTCTTTGAGTATTTTCGTGAAGTCCTGGTTTGGGCAGAGATTCTTCTAGGGAATGCATGAGATTGATCAATGAAGCATGACAGCAACACCAACAATGCCAACACCAACATTGAGAGTAATCAATTACTCGAAGTTTTTACGAGCTGCGTGTGAATGAAATCAATAATGAATCAACCCTTTCGTGGTGGTTGCTAATTTTCATAGCGATTTTCCTGCAATATTTGGAATGGTTGGTTGCTTAACAAGCATACTTTTGGGATGGCAAAACGAACCACCAACTAATTAGGTTTTACCTTTCAAGGTAACTTCCATCCAACGAACTTTTCCCATGGAGATTTGTTCAATCGTGTCCGGGGAACGGCTGGCCTTTTTTGGTGCCGAAGACACCGTAGGCAAATCTGTAAAAGAGGTTAAGCAACTCTTGGCTACTCAAATTGGCATTACCAGGTTTCGGCAACGCTTCTTTTTGGAAAATGGCTTGGTTGAGATTTCGGATGCTGAAATGTTGGCTTCGGGTATCACCAAGATCCTGCTGGTCTGTCTGGCCTTTGACCGAACTCTGGGAGACCCAGATCAGGAGATGATCGAAGCCTGTGAAAACAATGACACAGAGGTGCTTGAAAGCCTACTCCAGCGCCCTTCTGATCCTAACCTCCAATTTCAGGAAAATGGAAACACAGCCTTGCTCTATGCCGCTTTTCACGGACATATTCAACCTGTTCAGCTATTGCTTGAAGCTGGTGCCGACAAAAATCAGAGAAGTACAGTGGGCGAGTCGCCACTGTTGCTTGCAGCTTGGAGGGGCCACTTGGAGATTGTTCGTTTGCTACTTCAAGCTGGTGGCGACGTGAATCAGGTCAGGACAGCAGACGGGATGTCACCACTGCGGGCTGCAGCTGGTAAGGGCGAGCTAGAAATAGTTTGTTTGTTGCTTGAAGCCGGTGCCGACAAGAATCACGCCTGTTCAGACACGGGGAAGTCACCCCTGTTTGCTGCAGCTGAGAGTGGCCACTTGGAAATTGTCCATTTGCTGCTTGAAGCTGGTGCCGACAAGAATCAGACCGCTATGACGGAGACAGACGAGGGTGTTTCGCCACTGTTGGTTGCAGCTTGGAGGGGCCACTTGGAGATTGTTCGTTTGCTGATTGAAGCTGGTGCCGACACGGATCAGGTCAGCACAGGCAAAGGGAGATCACCGCTGTGGGTTGCAGCTCTTCTTAGGCGCTTGGAGATGGTTCGTTTGCTGGTTGAAGGGGGTGCCGACACAGATCACATAACCCTAGACACGGGGGAGTCACCCCTCCTTCTTGCAGCTCTCCAGGGGGACTTGGAGATGGTTCGTTTGCTGGTTGAAGCGGGTGCCGACACAGATCACATAACCCTAGACACGGGGGAGTCACCCCTCCTTCTTGCAGCTCTCCAGGGGGACTTGGAGATGGTTCGTTTGCTGGTTGAAGCGGGTGCCGACACAGATCACATAACCCTAGACACGGGGGAGTCACCCCTCCTTCTTGCAGCTCTCCAGGGGGACTTGGAGATGGTTCGTTTGCTGGTTGAAGCGGGTGCCGACACAGATCACATAACCCTAGACACGGGGGAGTCACCCCTCCTTCTTGCAGCTCTCCAGGGGGACTTGGAGATGGTTCGTTTGCTGCTTGCAGCTGGTGCCGACACAGATCACGTAACCCTAGACACGGGGGAGTCACCCCTCTTTCGTGCAGCTTTCCAGGGGGACTTGGAGATGGTTCGTTTGCTGCTTGCAGCTGGTGCGGACAAGACCCTGACGGCCCACAATGGGTCGTCACCGTTACGAGTCGCAGCTCAGAACGGCCACGTGGCTGTTGCTTCTGTTCTGAGGCTGTCGCGGAAGAGAGAACCAAGGCAACGGCGGAGGATTGGTGCTGACCAGGCCACTGACACTGTAGAAATTGCAGTTCAGAATGGGCGCACGGAAGGTGCTTCTTTGCTGCGGTCAGGGAAGAGGCGGAGACGATAATATCTGTGGTGCAGCCAGCAGGGAAAAAATCGAAGAACCACTGAAACCCGGTGATCAAAACGCGCTGCGCATTAGATGGCTGTTGGTGGAAAAAAGAGCTTTTGGCGCCAGCGACACTGGCCCTTTGGCATTGAAATTATCTTATATGAAAACATTTGAAACCATATGAAACAACAATATCAAAGGGATGACGGTCTTGTCATGATCAAAGATATTGATGAGCAATAATCAAACAACGGTCACGTCGTTGAGTACCATGTGCACTGAATGTCGCTTTAGTTTCTTAAGTGGTATGTGTATGTAATAATTGGGTCAGTAAACCACTATGGGTAGTGAATGGCCATTCAATGGTTGATATATGGGCTTGTCCAAAAATGGAGTACTCCAATAAACTGGTGGCTTCCCTCTTTGCTATTGTTGGAGGGTTCTTGGGTACCACCATGGCCCCATGTGTTATTTCATGTTGTTTTGTTTCCAACATTTCATGGCAGATATGTTCTAGAATAGTTTGACTGATAAGGCCATTCTGACCATTCGTCAATGACCATTTGAAATACCTTTGATGTTAGGCCGAACACCAACTGGATGGCTTATACCCACTAACTTAGGTTTTTGTTGTGTTTTTGGGATATCATGGATTTAACATAGAACCACAAAAAATATTTTTTTGGCAAGGGATCTATAAGCCACCAAGCCATGGCTACTATTTTCTTTGCAAACCTAAGCACCGCCTCCATGACGGTGATGCATTTCCGTGTTACAGTAACAGCCTTCCACCGTTCAGCAGTTCCATCGGGTTCCTGTACGTTCCTGTAACCCACCGGTGGTAACCATATGCCAGGGTTGGTAAAGCATAGTTCCAAGGTGTTCCCTACATTCAATTCCAAGGTCTTAAACATTGAAGATGATTTAGTTTTGTTCGGGTTAGTCACCATCTGAAGACTCTTGTGGATTATTCAAAACCTGAAGCCGATCACATACTGAATGGCTCTTCAAAATAACCAGGAACAACTGCTGTCAATTTTCGATGATTGAGCATAGAAAATGACCATGCTTAATAACCATCGTCAACAACCATGGTAAATAACCATACTTTATCACATTTAATTAATCATCACCATCATCCTTCACCATCCTTCACCATTTGGCCACCCCAGGAACGGCACTGTGGGCACCACTGGTCCTGCTATGTGGCTCCCCAGTGCATGAGCACTCGGTGCTGGCACTCGAAAGAAGGGTCTTGAAAGGTGAAGACTTCGCAAGGTTCATGGGGGATAAGTTCACCAACAGAACTATAGGGAAAACAGTGGCTAATGATAGGGGAACCAGGGGATCTGAATGCCGGCTTGAACTGACCCACAGCCAAATGATTGATGGTATTCTACTCGCAGATGTTTGTTGGGAAAATTTACGTTGGAAAGCCGGCTGGTTGAACCACCAAGCTACCAGGTGTTTCCTGAGTCGATTTTCCCGTCATTTCATGGATTGATGATACTAAACTGATGGTTGAGGGTACTAGCAACCATTCCTGGTAATAGAAAGCTGGGTCAATTGATGGTGAATGATTACCTTGTCGACTTCACATTCAACGGGCTGTAACTATCCATGCATATTTGATGGTAATGATGATTAAGATGTTGGTTGTGCCAGGTTGTGCCTGTATAATCTATGGATTTCACATGATTTAACCAACATGAACCCATATCAAGGTGGCATGACGACGTTACCAGGATGATGATCATGGTGAAGTTCACCTGGTGAAGGTATGTTTTGGTCAGCTAATGATAATAGTTAATACACCATGATAATGCTTAATTAATTAATGATAGGGAATCCGTGATTACTAGCGAATCAATGGTGCAGAATGGATCAAAAAACCTAGAGGTTGACACAACTTGTGGATTTCAACATGGATGGGATCAGAAGAAGAGTGGAACAAATGTCCCAGCACCAGACTTAAAGGGCCAACCAAATTGAATCCACATTCCTGACCAGATTGTGAATCAACATTTATACTGGAAAATCACATTCAAGGCCTGCAAAATGCCAGATTGTGGATCAACTACAGTAACCTTAGTGTGATTTTTGCTTAAACCGAGCGATTGGTATGAGTATGGCTCCCAACAACGGAAGCCTCCATAAAGGCCACTTCATGAACCGGTATTCAAGCATCCAATCACTCTGCTATTCCATGAAACTCCTAATGAATGTCCGAATGTCCATATGGTGGTTTCTCAACCCCCCCAAATCATCCTGTATTAATACTGACCATTTGCAGAAATGGACCGACCTTTTTTGAGGGTTCCCTACATGGAGAAACCACCATTTTTTGTAGCTGCACCGAACTATCAGTTCAACTCGCCAAGATGAAACTCATGAAAGCTTTGAGAAATATGGGCTTTAGCCCATCCTAAAATCATGAAAGGTCGTAGGCAGTTCTACTATGGTTTAGACGTTGCTTGTAACAGTAACTCTTTGGTCAATTATAATGTAACCCTTCACTGGTTTCAAAAACATCCAAGTTGTGTCTTTTGCTTAGGCTCAACACGCGCTCGAGTTGATCATTGATAGCTGTGTCTTCGTGGTGATTGCTACCACTACCCAATAGTATAGGCCTAGGGGTGTAAGCCATAAGGAAGAAGTAATCCATAGAAATCCAAAATGTATTTCCCAGAGTTGTATGAGCGTGGCTCGGTACAAGACCCTTCGAAGGGCTGTTGAACGTGATCATCATTTGATCCTCCCACAGCTTATGTTTATATAGATATCAGTTTGATGTGGCGTCATGCTATTGCAGACGCATGACACGTTTTCACAGTGATTCTTTGTTGCCCTGCACCTGTTTGCAATCAAAACCTTTGTTGAACTACTGCGGCCATTCTTGATATTGTGTGACTCTTTTCTACAGGCCGTTGTTTTACAGGCCCGAGACTGATATTGTTTTTGTCGCAAACTGTTTGCCTGTTGTGCCTATTTTTTTCCCAGCAGGGTAACCTATGCACAGCATAGTTATTAGAAAGGCCATTCGGAAGACTCCATGGCACAGGATCATAGCAATCAGTTCACCTGCTTTTCTTCTCTTGCGAAAATTGAAAAGATGCGGTCAGAACTGCGCCGCAAAGCGTCCATGTGGTGATGTTATGCAAGGTAAACTCACTCACTCACGCCGAGACGTGGTAAGGAACCAATTGTCAACCCATCAAACCAACCTATTGATTGCCTGGTTCAGTTGGTCAAAAATCATCTTTACTGGTGCTACAGAAGCTGCAGAAGCGTCCGGCATGAGGAGGTTAGGGCATGGTGAAAAACGAGAGTTCCCAAACCAGCTGTTTACCAATGGTTATTAAACTTTATTAACCTAGCTGTTACTAGTTCATATTAATGGTTATTAAATGTTATTAACATCATGAACAGATTAGAGCACCGTAAGTGATCGGTTTGGCTGCTGGACTTGCTCGTTGTAGGCTTTCGAGTTGGACCCTGTGAAAAACCCGCCGTGCGGATGTGTAAGTCAACCGCGCCCTGCCGGCATTCCCGGCCGGTTGTTTTTTTTGCAACACTTACCACGACTGATGATCATTATTTGTGCCATGATTTCCCATAGTCAACGATGGGCCTCAACATCGGTATGGTACTTACTGTGTGGGAGATCCAGCTATCACTAAGCGATTAAGGTAAGAAATAGCTTGGGATTTACGATGAGCCAACCCTGGGTGGGTTGGCTCCCTGCTGATCTCCCACGTAACCCAGGAAATTGCTGACCATTGTTCCCTCCCGATCACCTAAGTGAATCTTCATGATAGTTTGTTTAGATATAAGTGTATTTGTTTGATGTGTTGGGTGATTTTTGGGTGATTTTTCCTATATATGGGGTGTTTAATCATTTACTAGTTTTATTATCTTCTGGCTGCCATTTTGTGTGATCTTTGCGATCTAACACGAAGGATGTGGACATGATATGTGGGGCTGCGCGCCGCACTTGCATTCGTCGCTTTATAGCAGCATTCATAATTCTTTCATACTCAACGTACTCAACATACTCACCATCATGTTGATCACTGTTGACAATTGTAAATGATAGCCATTTATTGCTAACAATGATGCTAATCAATGATGGATGATCATGAGTGACAATGGTCAATGATTGCTAACAACGATGCAGATCTATGGATGCTCTCAACCCTGGCTTGTGCGACTTGACTGTGAAGTGCTGAATCTTCGGTTGAGGGCACCAGCATGATTTTCTTTGTCAACACACGTGTTGGTGGTTTCATACACGGCTAGCTGGATCAATATGACCATCAAGTTTGTGGGGGGCCAATTTCAGCAACAAAATCATAGGGAAAACAACAATTACTCATGATAAACGAGGGGTACAGGGTTTTGACCCATAGCCACATTGATGATTTTCAACTATACCTGGGGATGGGATGGAAGATTATCGAATTGACCATTGACCGATGTTTTTGGGGTGGGGGCATCAGCCACCATCCAGATCCGGGGGCGTATCATCAGCCCGAAGAAAATGCTGCCAACAAAAGTACCCAAGACCCTTACAGGGGCACATCATCTAGGACAAACCGATGAGTAAACAACATTTGGTGGTTTCTCAAAATAAGGGACCCCAAAAATGGCTGGTTTATGACTATAGATGGTTAATAACTAGATGATTTGGGGCACCCCTATTTTGAGAAACACCCATTTTTATCAACTACCAGTCATTCTTACCAATGTCTAACATCAGGTAACCCACCAGTCATTGGTAAACCAATATGGGCGTTTCTCAACATAGGGGCGCCCCTACATCATCCAACATTAGCCATTTATCGTAATAAACCAACTAGTAGTTGTTTATCCACTTTTGTTGGTGAACGTATCCCCTATTATGAGCCATTAGCCACTATCAACCAACCATAGTGGCTTTCCATAAACCAACCATCACTTTGGGGGGTTCCCTATGGCTATTCCAACCATATCTGGGGGGGGCAACCACCGCGGACATGGCGCCACTTGGTGGTTTCCCAAGTTGCGTGGCGCTGCAGGAGGAACTGTTGATGGATTTTCCGGAGGCTGAGGCGCGGCACCGCTGAATCAGCTGGGGGTATCCTACCGGTGATCAGCTCAGGTTCGAATGGCTGTGGGTCAAGCTCTTAACCATTAGTAATAACCAACAAGCTGGTAGGGGATATACCAGCTATATGGCTGTGTGGGTCAAGCAGTTAACCATCAATAATGGCTTATGATAACCAACAATGTCATAGGGAAGACAAGCTGGTTAATGATGGGAACCGGGGGTACGGGGTTTTGACCCATAGCCGAATGATTTCCAGTGACCAACCATAACTTGGGGGATCCGAACTTTTGAACAGATTCAAAATCTGGACTCCCAAATATGCCAACCATAACAGGGGCTTCCTACCTGTAGGAAACACTCGCCAGTGAACCCTGGTTGCGCCATCCCAAGGCTGCACACATGTTGCAACGTTGTAAGAATGGTGTTGTAAGAATGGTGTAACAGGTGGGGGCCCTGTGTCGTATGTTTGAGTGAACCTGGATCAACATGGATAAGCAATGATAATCATTGTTTTATTATGTGCATATGTGCCAATCTACATACTTTGTGTATACATCAAATTTTATGAAGTGTTATATTACATGATATTAGCTAATCAACTATGTCACATGCATATCAGAGTTTATGTCCAAGTTCAATTGAACTGATTTGATTGAGGGTGTTGATCAGGCAAGCAGGATGGAATGGCGTGCCAACACTCTTATGTTTGTAAAAGTCCCTTTGTTAAGGATCTGTGCACTGCAAGCAATTGTCAAAAAAACATGTGGATGCTTCAATTTACTGCTTTCATTGGGACCTGATCGATTCACATTTGGAGCACAAAAAAACACAAAATATGCACCATTGATCTCTCGAGTAGAAATACGGGTTGTTGAGGAGGCTTCAAGCCTTGCGATTCAGATGTGAATTTGCTCCTGATGCAATCCGCCATGTTGAACTTGTATACAAAGTCCAAAGATTGTTGGTAGTTTCGAGCATTTTTGACTTTCCCACCTGTAGTAGCAAATGGTTGGTCAGTCGACAAGCAAAATTTTCAAAGAGATGGTTCAAGCACCAACCAGATGGGTGAGCTTGTTTGCGTTCACCTATAGGTTGACGTGAAGGTCGCCCACCCAGGTTGCGTAAGAACCCAGGGGCACATGCTTCTCTACGATGTAGCATGTGTCACCATCTCCATTTGCGGGGGTCTCCAAATTGGGGACCCAAAAAACCAACAATTAGAAATGGTAAATGACAGGGGACAATCAGGAACTTATGGTGAAATAACTACTGTACTAGTTGCGTGTTTCTCAAGTGGGTCTTGTTTGCCAGCCAGTGTGCACATTTACATATTTTTACACCATTTACAAGTATGTGTTTATATGTTGTGCAGGAACAACAGGTATTTTCTCTATGTGCACATATTATTACACTTGTATAGTTTGAAGAAAGTTTACAAGTGTATATTTATATACACATCTGTGTATAGAAACATAATGATCAGTAACTGTACATTGGAATGGCAGCACTCATTGTGACTCGACATATTACAAACAACATGTATGATTCAACAACAATATAGACATTTGTATATCAATGTAAATAGATCTAATTATATAGACATATCAGTACAAACAAGTATACATGTATATGCTTTAACAATTACATAACATCAAAATTGTACATGATACAATGTGTGTATGTTTGTAGTCTATATCATGTATATACATGATCCCTTACAAATGAGATATGTTCATGATATACTACAACATATTTTCTTCATGTAAATGAATAAATAAATAAATATATATATAATTAATTATAGAGATCCAAATAAAGGCTTACATATTACATGATACATAGATGGACTTCTTTTTTGATGTACACATATAATGTATGTACATATGATATAAGTTGCAATATGAATGAAATATGTTAATACTAAACATGTACATATAATATATGGATACATATATAAAGAATGTCCATTATGAAGAATATGTTTTCAAAATGCACATATAATATAAGTCGATATGGGTGTTTCTCAAAATAGGGGACCCCCCAAATCATCCATTATTGATCACTTATAATAGTAAACCAGCCATAGCTTTGGGGTCCCCGATTCTGAGAAACCACCATATGTTATAAACCACCATAGGTTATAACATGTTTGCACTCCTGCAACGACGAGACGGACTGATGGAAGTTAGCGGTGTCCGCGGCAACCAATGGTCGCCAGGTGGAGCCCTGCTCGCCCGGCTTGGAGGTTCGCCCACCACTGGCGACGAGATTCTTCAGCGACCGAAGATGCGCGGTTTCGGATGGTTTTTAGGGGTTTCACATGGTAATTAATAGTGGTTTATAGTGGTAAATAATGGTGATTTGTCATTCTTATAGCGGTTTCTTATGGTTTATTGGGGTTCGTAATAGTGGTTATAGTGGGTAGTGATTAGAATGGGCAGAATATTAGGGTCAAGACTGGTCATCACTAGTGGTTATAGGAGTCAATTAATCATGGTTAAGAATAAGACATATTCTAATGAGTTGGGGTCAATAGTGCAGCACTTGGCATTTATAGCGTTTAACAATAGATAAGATGATTGATAGTGGCTTTTAGGGGTTCAGAATGGTGATTAGTAGTGGCTATAGTCATTCTTATAGTGGTTTATGGGGTTCAAAAGTGGTTAATAGTGATTGGTAGTGGTTATAGGCATTGCGCAGAATTAAGAATGGTTATTTAGGGGGTTATAAAGGTGATTAGTAGCGCGCGATGTCACATTGATTAAGATTAATAGTGCTTGGCACCATGGTTTTCCGGTTGTTTTGCTGGTCAATAGAGGTGATTCATGTGGGTTATAGGCATCCTAATAGAGGTTCATAGTAGTTAAAAAGATGGTTTATAGTCGTTTGTACTGGTTATTAGAGGTGATTAATTTTGGTGAATCATAGTCATCCTAATAGTGGTTTGTAGTAATCAATACCGATTAAGAGGTGGATTCGTATGGTTTACAAAGGTTATGATCATTAGTAGTGGTTAACAATAGGCATCAATAGGCGATCAGAACGAACAACAAGTTTGTCCGGTTGTGACTATTAACCACTACTAATCACCATTGTTAACCTACAACTAATTTTAACCAGTTATGATTATTAGTAACCAACCGGTTAAACAACCAAGTTTGGCTTTGTCCAGTTCGTCATGGCGGTGGCTCATCCCCATTTGTCGCAATAGGGAAGCCAATCAGCTATTGGGGTACATCATGAATGGACAACCCTATCTATGGTTGATGGTTTCAATACTGTACAGGTAGTCATTGATCATACAACCCTATCAACCAGGTATGATATAAGGTACTGATATTTTCAACATTGGTTATTTTGGGTAATTGTCAATGTATTGATCAATGAAAGTTCATGTAGACTACTATTGGATCATTATTAATAGCAAAGTTCAATGGCTTTAGTGATGATTCGCATTGGTCTATGATAGTTGATCGCACTGTAGTTGCTCATGGTGAAGGGCTGCTGCTGATTGATGCTTCGAATTGGTGGCTGACTCATCATTCTGTCATAAACATATCAATGTATAGCTGGAATTCTAAAGCAAGTGACTTTGGCTGATCGGATCAACAGAGGATGACACAAATTGTTTTTCTTTTTGAGCGTACCGTTGTGGGTTGTTTGCGGACGTCATCAGCATTTGTTTAGTTCTTGGATTTTGAGAAGCTGAAATACTGGAATTTCCATGGATTTGTTGATGAGATCCCTAGCTGACAAGGGAGTACTGCAGGACGTGTTTGTCGTAGGTCGCCCTGAGGGTCAGCTTCAATGAGATGGATGTGTCAGCAAACGTTGCGCTAGTGATACGTGTTCTTGTATCACCAGCCTGGTGCATTCATGCGGTATAGTGCACATTTAGTCACCGCATATATCAAAGATTAACCTTGGTAAAACCATCTATGGGGATCTGTCGGTTGATTCATTCTCAACTGACAAGGAAGCAAAAGATGCTAGTTCCCGATGCATCTATAGCTGATGCTTCATTTTTAAAGCATGCATAATCAATGCAGATTCAAATTCTGAATGATCAACCATGCATAGTTTGATGGCTAACTAAGTCCAAATCTAGCAACAAATGATTGTACTCAATCAAAGCAAGCAGCCTCTCGTAGAGACTGTACCATCATTTGATAGTCAGCGGTTCACCAGCTATAGTAGGTGTTTAACCATTGCTGTTGGTGATTATCCCCTATTAATTCCCATTACTAACCAGTGGACCCCCCGGAAAATTCGAATAGTGCTCAGTGGATGCAAGTGGTTCATTAAGAGTGAAACCATTGCTGCTTTGTCGCCGGGAGGTCCACGAGGAGGATGTGGATGATGAAGAAGGAGATGACTTCGCATTCACCGCGGGCGAATATGGACCAGCCATGGTTAGCGTAACTGCGGTTAACAAAGTTTTGATTCCATGAGGAACAGAGGTTGTATATTTAATAATGCAAATATCCACTACGGTTGAATAGTGAGTGCAACCAAACAATCCCTCAACAATTTCGTTGTAATTGACCAAACCATTACCAAAGTTTTGATACCATGACTAGCAGCGATTATTCAGTTAACAAAGTTGTGATACCATGATTAACAGTGGTTGATTAGTTAACAAAGCTTTGATACCATGACTCACAGTGGTTAATAAGTCTACGAAGTTTTGATACCATGACTAACGGTGGTTAGTTAGTCAACAAAGTTTTGATACCATGACTCACAGTGGTTAATAAGTGAACAAAGTTTTGATACCATGACTAACAGTGGTTAATTAGTTGACAAAGGTTTGATACCATGATTCGTAATGGTTCAGCAGATCGAACAGGACTTGGGTCAAAGGCCGCAATGGTAGGTACTACTGGCAGCAAGCGATCCAAAGAGCAAAGATTGTGGATATTCAATACTCTGACTCTACTTCATTATGGCTTTTGCCATACTAGTGGCCTACTTGAATATATAGTATTTTCCGATCATATCCTAGTATATTTACACGTTTGTTAGTTTACATATATATACATATATACTATGAATGTAGTATAGTAGTTAATCATCAAATTCATCACGTACATCCACTTTGCATTGACAGATTCAATTTCAACACAAGCATGTGATATAGAGTCAGGAAAGCGGAAAAGTGCTTATATCTTGTATAGTTTGAAATAATAGGGACACGTACACATGCGTATACATATTCAAATACATGTTCATACACAGATATTATGCGTAATTCATGCACATGTTCTTCAAAAGTTCATATACATTTGCCTTTTCATACACATAATTACTTATATGCAGATGCATATATATATATATATACACCTATACCTGGAGCCTAAAAGACCCTTGTTTGGGCAGGTGTGACCCTTGAAATTGACTGTTAACCTTCCAAAACAAAGGTCACTTGGGTTCTAGGTTTGTGTATATATATAAATATATTTTTAATATACATATATATATGTATATATATACAAATATTTTTGTATATATATATATATATAAATATACATATGCACATCCAGGGGTATACCACGTTTTCCAGCAACGGCTGCAAACTTGGCTCAGCTGGTGACTCGCGGGGCGCTTCAAACGCCGTTGTTTCCGGGGTGGAGCGCTGCTGGGCAGCGAGCGAATGGCGAGCGCGAGGAGTTGACGATGGGTGATGGCTGGTTGATGGCTGGTTAACTGATGGTTAATTGATGGTTAATGGTGGTTAATGGTGGTTAATGGTGGTTAATGGTGGTTCATGGTGGTTCATTGATGGCTACTGATGGTTTAGTGATGCTTCATGATGGTTTATTGATGGTTAATGATGGTTAAAAGTGGTGATGATTAATGATAGTGGTTCATCGTAGTGCTTCAAAGTGGTTGATGGTTGATGGTTAGTAGTGGTTGATGATGGTTGATGGTTCATAGTGCTGATAATAATGGTTCATAATAGTGGTTTTTGATGATGGTTAATTTCATAGTCCTGATGATTAATGATTCATAGCTGTGATTGATTTCTGGGTGATGGTTGATGATGGTTTATAGTGGTTCATAGTGCTTAATATTGCTTAATAATGGTTGATGATTGTCAATGATGGCTAATGATTCTTAATATTGATGATGGTTTACTATCTCCATGGGCTACAAGGTGGGCCCCCAACCAGCTATAAGTTGGCTTATAACTAGGGTAACTACCAGGCAAATGGTAGATCTAACCATAGTTGGATGGCCCAATAATCATGTTGTAACTAGGGTGGCCCAACTTGTAAGCTGGTTGATGGTGGTTCATGATGGTTATATAATGATGATAATCGATGATTGTTAACAATGGTCACTCATGGCTAATCAGCTGGTAATGATGGTGGATGATGCTTAGTGTTGGCGAATGATGGATGATGGTTGCTGGTAAATGTTCATCGGTCAATAATGGTACTGAACAAGTGGCTAAGAATGGTGAATGGTAGTTCATGAGGATGGTGAAAGATGGAGAATGATATTTAAGGATGGTCAATGATGGTCTATGACAGGTAATCAGTATTGACAAGTAATGGTTCAATTCGGGATATATTGGATGGAAAATGTTCGAAACAAACATGGGGGTATCCATCAACGCTGGGTACTCCGCAAGTTATCACCCCTAGCTATGATCGTTTGAATGAATGCAAATGTTGTCTTGAAACCAATTATTGCAGTTCTGCTATTCAACCCCGATGTTTAGTTGTTACTAGAATTGGGGTTGTTACTAGCAGTTCTGCTATTCAACCCCAATTGTTACTATAGAATTGTTCCTACTGAAAACAACCCAATTCATTGGTAGTTGTGACACCCCCAGTCGTTTGTTTGGGACATCCCCAAGCATCCCAAGCGCCCAAACAGAATCGACGGGCTGAACCAAGCTGCCCATGGAAAGCCCCACAGCAGTATTCTCAGGTGGAGGTTTCTTACGCCATAGTGGACCCATCAAAAATGTTGGGTTCAATGCTATAGTTACTATAAATTGTTGATAAACTGGATGATGACTGGGGTTATCCCTATAACTTGAGAACCCACCAGGTGATTCAAGTTTCTATTGATCACAGGTCGACTGCTCAAAACAACATCATCTCCAACTGCTTGGTCCAGCTGTTACTTGTGTCCAATTTGTTGGTTTTCAGGCAAGGTCACGCATACCTGGATGGTTTGATCGTACAGATCTACACCGCTCACGGTTGGAAGTTTCCGCACCATTGAGCTTCCGTAGTGTGCCATGCACGTGATTTCAAACTTTCAGTTGCTTTTGCCAGGTTTTGGATTTTCAAAAGTGGTAGATCTGTAATGAATGACTGGTTGGTGGTTTGATGGACATTTGTGATTTTCCCTAGCAATCAGTAACAGATGGTTGGTTGACCAATATTTTTCATAGGGGTTGAAACCACCAACCAGATAACTAAACACTATCAATTTAGCTATCCACGGCTTGCGATTTTCGATCAGAACTGCTTTGGTGGTTCCTCAAAATAGGGGTACCCCCAAATCATTCCTTATATAATCAATTTTTAGTAGTAAAACGACCATTTTGGGGTACCTCTACTTTGAGAAACACCCAGTATCACCCATTTATGAAGCGCTGCATTTCCCATTGTGGGGGGTTGGTCGGGTTGGTGGTCCAAGGTCAAATAGATGTTCACTGTCCAAGCTGGGAAATGTGTAATATGATGATGTCCAATCAGTGGACATGGCTGGATAGTGTCACCACCCTGGTTCGACCATCATGATTGGTAAGTGTCACCAACTGGGAAGCTGTGATCATTGTGAACATTGCTGGCGATGGTTCGCTATCAATCATGCAGCATCATTGCCAATCATCCTGCCAGGTCTGATGGTTGCAAGGTGGGCCCTGTTCACCAGCTATAGTCGTGGGTCATAACTAGGGTAGCTACCACTTATGGAAGATATAACTACAGTTGAATAGCTGTATAAACCAAGTTATAACGTTTGGGGGGGGCACCTTGTATGGTTCGTTATTCATCCTTGTATGAAGCTAGTATGATCCATACAAGATCTTCTAGCTTGTATGGTCAATTCCTTGTTTGGTTCATGATGCTTCGTAAAATCACCCGTGAACCCATCCTTCAGCAACCCCCTGTGGCACCCGGTGCATCTCAGGCGCTGCGCCATGTATACGAGTCAACCCGGGCAGCCGGCGCCCGCGCCGCAAGCTTATTCGTGCCTTGGCAGCTGATAGCGGATGGGCTTCGGCTGATGAACCCAATTAATCATTGACTAACCATCAATTTACTACTAATCAACCATTAATCATCCATTGATTAACCCAAGGGTTAATCAACAAAGCTCGTTTTTGAAAGGAATGCACTGCCACGGTGCAGCTGAACGATTTTGTGAACATGATTGTTTTGATCAACAGGAGCTATAGCATGCTGTAATCAAGATTTTGATGATGCCAAATGAGTCATCAGGATTATATGCTTGAAAGCTGTATAATCAGCAACCTCTGAGGAAGTAGCAATTCACGCTGTAGTAATTAATGCTGTGATCAGATCCCATGGCCATCAGCCAGTCTGGGATGGGTTAACGCTCATGGACAATAAATTGGACTTACGGAAGCATTCGCTAAACCTAACAGAAGGGCCTCTACCAGGGTTTCCTAACTGATAGAGTCACTCCAATCTTCATTTGGCTGTGGGTCAAAACCCTTAGTCTCCCTGGTTCCCCTAGCATTAGCCAGGCTGTTTTCCCTGTGATTTGCTTGGCCATTATAAGCCATAAACTTGATGGTTAACTGCTTGACCCAGCTCGAAATATCTGGTATATCCCCTATTGTTGGTTATCATCCCCTACTATTAACCATTAACCAGCTAGTTAACCATTGTTTAGCCATTATTGATGGTCAACTGCTTGACCCAGCTCGAAATATCTGGTATATCCCCTATTGTTGGTTATCATCCCCTACTATTAACCATTAACCAGCTAGTTAACCATTGTTTAGCCATTATTGATGGTCAACTGCTTGACCCAGCTCGGATTGAGTGCGCTTAGCCAGGGAAACACCTGGCCTTGTAGCTTTTGAAGTTGCCCGTGGACCCCACCCGGGCGCACCGAGGATTCCAAACTACTCCGCAGGCCCGGCAGTAGGACGTCGATGCAGCTGCAGCTGCAGCACTTGGGAGATGGGTTAATCATAGGACCAACCATGGCTAATAGTGGTTAACAGTGGTTAATAGTGGTTAATGATAGTTTGAAGCATGGTTGTTTAACCATTATTGGCATTTGAACCATGGTTAGTAGTGGTTAACAATAGGGGATAATAAGCAACAAACTATGGTTAAACAACTACTGGCTGGTGGTGTGATGGACATTTGGCGAGCTGGGTCAAGCAGTTAACCAGGATAATAACCAACAATAGTAGTGGGAAAACCATGGTCAATGATAGGGGAATCAGGGGTACAGGGTTTTGACCCACAGCCATTTTGCTATTTTCCCCCGTAAGCAAACTGTTGGTTGACAAATGTTTCATAGGGGTGGTTCAACCGCCAACCAGCAAAGATGCTTAAGAATGGTGAAACATGGTCATAATGATTAATTCGATAATGTGGGTATTAAGTATCTCTGTGAGAGATGCTATCCATAGGTCAAAAATTGCAGCAGTTCTGCAGAGCTCAACCACAGTTGAATTGCTACCTCGCCATGTCCATGGGTTCGCGTTAGCAAGACGTTCCGAACAGTCAACCGGTCCTTCTCATTGTTCAATACTCTGTGTACTTTTTAAAGGCTGTAGAAACGCTGAGACCAGTGCCACCCAGCAACCCACTATTCGACCTCCTCGAATAGTGTGCGAATGAAATCCGACTGGCTGCACTGACAGAGTCAGACAGCAATGCACTGATTCTAGGCACAACCATGTTGGTTTCTCCATCAGTGGTGGTACCTAGCAACCATCCAACAATAGCCATCAATAGGAAAACCACTGGTTCTAACCACCATTTTGGACAAACCCGTATGGTTGTTTCTTGACATTGGGGCACCCCTAAATCATCGAATATAAAGCATTTGTATACTAATAAACCAACCATTTTTGGGGTTCGAAATTTTGAGAAACCACCAAAATGATCATGGTACCCCAGGTGTCTAAAGATACGTGATGAAATTTCCTTGAAGGTGCAGATCCCTGGGCCAAAAGGTATAGTTTCTTCGAACAAATCAAACAAACACGAAAAATCCGAAAAAAGTCAAAAAAAAAAAAAAACGTGGAAAGCGCTTCCTCGGGCTGAGTTCGTGTCCGCTGCCAGGATATGTGCCCAGCATCCCACAAGGAGTGCCCTATGTCCAGGGGCCCAACGGCTACCCTGCCCAGGCCGGGCGCTTGATGACGCCCAGCTGTTGGAATCACTTGGTACTGTGAGGTGCTCATTTGGTTGGTGGTTTCTTAGGGGTTATAACCATGGTCAATTAACAATGGTTAAAAGGGGCTAAGAATAGTTCATACAGGTCAATCATAGGGGATTATAGTGGTTAATAGGGGTTATAACCATAAACAAACTGGCGATAATGGAGGATAATAAGCAACATTAATGGTTGTACTTGATGGGTAAATTGATTATAACTTAACCCTTAATAGTGGTTCATAATAGGGGTGAATCACCAACAATAGTGGTTAAGTAACTACTGGTTGATGGTTTTGAGCATTTTTCATTTTGCTGCGTACCAAATGGTTGGTTGGCTGACCAATCTCTTTTTTACAGAGGTTGATACCACCAACCACTTATTGTTGTGGGAAATAAGGTCATAGAATGGTTTCGACCACTGCACTTTGTTTCATTCTACAGATCTGTACATGTTTCATGACGGCCCATGCATTGGCTCTCCGGCTGAGAAGAGGAGTTTGAAAGGGAGTTGGTATGGATTGTTTACCGGTACACTCCGGTGATCTAACATAGCAATGGAAAATCACCATTTTTCTAGGGAAACCCTGGGAAATCAGCTATAACTGGTGGATTTTCAATTGCTATGTTAGATCACCAAAGGGTGATTTCAGTGTTCCTTTTTGATCTTTGGATTAGACTCCCGGTAATCTTTGATCTTTTAGATCTTCGGATTTGTTGCTTGCTTACTGGATCCCGTGTTCCATGACATGAGGATTCGATTTTGATAAGCCATGCTGACGCTTCATTTCTGTCAGACATTGTCAGACCATTTATGTGACCACATATATTGTACAACATAGAACCATGTCCACGAAAGAGTGTGCCCAAAAACATTAATTATTAGCCATGGTTTAAAAACAAAATAAACATCATGAACCATGGTTTCAAAAACATATTTAACCCATATGACTATTATTAAAAACCTGACTAATAATGATCAACTAACATTTACAAAACATCTCTCGACAAAACCGCTGCAGCCTTTGTCATCTCATCGCCAGGCGATGTCTCCGAACGGCAGGCGTTGGTTGGAAGGTTGTGGGTGTTGTTTCGAGGCCGTTACCCAACAAGTCGAAGCGATTTTGATTGGGCTATGGGTCAATATGGCCATGGGTCAATATTAACCAACCAATAATAGGGGATAATGACCAACCAATAATAAGGAAAACAATGGTGAATGATAGGGGAACCAGGGGTACGGGGTTTTGACCCACTGCCATATTAACCATCAATAGTAGGGGATGATAACCAACGATAATGGTGGGAAAACAATGGTTTTGACCCATAGCCATTGGGGATTTCCATTCTGTGTGGACCAATCCTCCACCAATCCTATCCTTTCATAAACGAATAGTGCTAAATATCCGACAGCTTTTCGAAATACGCAGTTTAAGTTGAACATGTTTGCAGCACGATGTAGGGCTTTGGAATGGTTTAGAAGCACACCTAAAGATTTGTCTTTGAAGAAGCGATGCTGACAGTGGACCACTGTCAGAGGTTGTTTATTCCATGGTTGGCATGGTTTCAATCATCCAAGATGGTGTAAAACTTTGCTGATCAGCACTAATTTTCTATGTTTCTGTTACTATTTTGTCTGGCTGACTGGTTCCCAAGATCGAACAAGATGGAGGAGTTGTGTCTTGTATCATCAGGATGACAACCAATAATCTGACAAGGGATAGTGCATCATACGCAGCAAGAATGAATCCCATGGACCTACCTGGTTTCCACAGGCAATCAGCTCGGCATTCTTGATGCATTTAGTGTTCGCAATCTCCGAGGGAAAGTCCAAGAATGGTGTGCTCCCTTAGCCCTTCAAACTGTGTCATGATTGGTTGGACACGAGACTACCCGATGGATCGACAACCTCAAACAGGCATGCTTCCACTCCATGGCCCCATGCCGACTACAGAGATGCCAGACATTTCAAGGAAGATGTGTTTGTAGGTCGAGATCATCAACTCCCTATTTTGGACGGATGAAATGTTCATCCAGCTTGCCGCACTCAGTCCCCATTTCAGAACGCTTCCCTGTGGTCTATCGATGAATCGAGGCCGGCTGAAGATATGTTTCTCTTTGTGAACCCGAGCTCCGGTGGCAACAAGGGCAAGGCTGGCACCGCGGGGTGGTGAGCTTCGAAAATGGGCATGTGGCTTCGCCTGAAGCTGCGCGGCCCTGTCGTGACAATGTGACAGTTTGCTTGGTGGGTTCTCAAATGTTCCTTCGCCAAAGACATGCATCTACTATAGTTACAAAGTAAAGTACCCATCAATGATAGCAAGTTGGAGAGGAAAAGGTATCAGGGGCACCAGGTACAGTAGCTGTAGTGACCACGTGTTGACTCGTTAATCATGTGAAGCCCCAATTGTTTGCCCCTCTGATTTCTTGGTTTCTCAACAAAAACATGTAGTCAGAGCAGTTCTTGGCAGATGTAGGCATTTGTGAAAGCATGATACAACGAGAAAATATAGTAAAGCTATGAGTCACGTCCAAAACTGCAGGTGATTTACATGTATTCACCATAATTAGCAACAAGCGGATGGTCATCGTGGTCCCCCGAAAAGGGGGTCTTCAGACCATAGCGACCCTGTATCACCAGCTGCCTAAAGGTGCAATCAGTTCTAATGAAGTTGTTTTGCCCTCTACGTCATCATGACTTTTCCCTCGCAATATTCTACTTGGATGTGCACCCCCACTTAGAAAGTGGTCCATGGTTATAACCCCAGCTGCACATCCAAGTAGCGGACACGCAACCACTGAGCGTATCAACTGGGACTGACCGTCACTTCCTCGCACTGATTCCTGTGCTGCACAGGTGTTTTTGGAGGCACCGAAGCCCCTTGTGGTGGATGTCGAAGGTGGTAAGAAGGCGCCGGTTTCTCCTGGTCCATGGCTGGTGGTTGGGAGGGAGCTACCAGGAGTGCCCTATCACCAAATGGTGATCCCCAAACAACTGGTTGGTTGATTGACTGCACCAGCTGGGTATAGCTTGCCATGGCCAGCGCAAGCGCCAGAGTAAGTCGCCACCGGGAACGGGTACAGCTGGCCCTGGCCGTTGGATGGTACCAACCAGAGCTGGAAAGGGTCAGCCTGCGGCTCGCCACGTGTTATGATGTGTTATGTTCATTCTTACCCAGAAACCTGTTGTGAGAGAAGCATGCAAATCGTTTCTTGATGGTAGATTCATTATGGTATTACATGTGTATCTTTTTGCAGTGCAATTTGATGCAATTCGCAACCTGATCAGGTGCAGTTGCACGTCTTCAGTATGTTGGAGGGCGACTCAGGGAACAAGCCAGGCTTTAAAAAGTTGAAGGAGGCGCCATGGGTGCGGTCAGGACATGGAAACCTTGCAGTGATTGACTGGAAGTCATCCAGCGAGAGATTGAAAAAATGATTCAACATGTGAATGAATGAATGAATGAATGAATGAATGAATGAATGAAGGAATGAAGGAATGAAGGAATGAAGGAATGAAGGAATGAAGGAAGGAAGGATGGAATGAAGGAAGGAAGGAAGGAAGGAATGAATGAATGAAGGAAGGAATGAATGAATGAATGAATGAAGGAAGGAATGAATGAAGGAAGGAAGGAAGGAATGAAGGAAGGAAGGAATGAAGGAAGGAAGGAATGAAGGAAGGAAGGAAGGAATCAAAGAAGGAAGGAAGGAAGGAAGAAATGAATGAAGGAAGGAAGGAAGAAATGAATGAAGGAAGGAATGAACGAATGAATGAATGAAGGAAGGAAGGAAGGAAGGAATGAAGGAAGGAAGGAATGAAGGAAGGAAGGAAGGAATGAAGGAAGGAAGGAATGAAGGAAGGAAGGAATGAAGGAAGGAAGGAATGAAGGAAGGAAGGAAGGAATGAAGGAAGGAAGGAATGAATGAATGAATGAACAAAGGAATGAAGGAAGGAAGGAGGGAATGAAGGAAGGAAGGAATGAATGAATTAATGAATTAGTGTTGGGAATATGATTTGATTCAATCCCAATTTTGATTCCCCAATGTTTTCCCATGGCAACAAATCGGTGTTTCTCAAAAAATAGGGGACCCTGAAATCATTTGCATGTTATCGAACAAACCAACCATTCTAGTTGGTATATCCCCTGGTTAGCTTATTATCCCCTTGCTAAAAAACCATAGTAAACCATTTTTAAACACTAGTAAAGCCACCATTTATAGTAATAAACCAACAATTTGCAGGAATAAACCAACAATTTATAGTAATAAACCAGCCATTTATAGTAACACCAACCATACCAACCTGGGTCTCCCAAAGTGGCTAGGTCGAAACCACCAGAGTTGGATTGCCAGCTGCCTCCATGGTCTCCGTTCCTTCAGGTGATTCTTCGCCGCGGTGGTGTGAGCCCTGTCCGTGCTGTGGTGGGTGGCGGTGATGGCACGGTGATGTGGGCGGATTCCGAGGCGAGGAATGGGACAAGGTGGCGATCGACTTGCATGGCGTTGTAAAACAAATGGCTATGGGTCAAGCAGCTAACCAACCAATAATGGGGATAATAACCAATAATAGGGAATTTCCACCAACAATAATAGGGAATACAATGGTTAATGATAGGGGAAGCAGAGGTACAACCAAATCATAGGGAACCAATAATGGCTTATAATGACCAACCAAATCATAGTGAAAACAATGGTTAATGATAGGGGAACCAGGGGGACTCAGGGTTTTGACCCACTGCCAAATGAGTCGCATGAATTAGTATACAATGGGATTAAAAAATGAATTAATTGAACTTGGTTCAATTCCATTTATAGAACTAATTGAACTTCCATGGAACTGTAAACCAACTTCGATGGGATTTGCATAACAATTGTTATTTTTGTTTACTATTTTTTGTTGAAATCAAGCATTCGGTGTACAGAAAAAGTACAGGATGGTAAATAAGCTACTTTCCTGAGTTCTGTCGTGTAAGCCAATCCTACGATGAAATCCACTGGATCTTAAAAGCTTATGTTTGAACATGATTATGGCACCTGAACGCATATAGATTTGATCTATTCATGTTTGTTGTTTTGAGCAGACCATTGTATCAGATGACAGATAGGTACTGATGCCGGTGGCGTTCGGTGTTTGGTGAGAAGTTTGACGAAAGGAGAAGCTGACGTTGGGAATCCTTGAGTTTGGTTACTAATGCTGAATACAATGATTTAGTGCCAATGGAAATCGATATCGAATCAACCAGATTGAGATGTAATTAGACATGATTCCGTACTTGTGATGTATTTACAAGCGTTTGTGTGCAGAACCTAGAAGCTAAATATCACCATTTTCTCAAATGGCAGTGGGTCAAGACCCTGTACCCCTGGTTCCCCTATCATTAACCATTGTTTCCCTATTATTGTTGGTGGTTGTCCCCCACGAACGTTGGTTGATCAATATTGACCCATGGCCAAAAAAGATGAACCATGAAATAACGAATTTTCCACGCGAGTGGCACAGCCGTGCAGGCACAAAAGCATGGCATTGACACTCCCAAGCAAGTCGCGTGCGAAGCCCAGAAAGCCACATGACCCCCCCAGAGTTCCCCACGGTGTTCCATGTTGGTGGATCTGACATTGGGTGCATTGCGGCACTGGTTACCAGGGAGCGTCAACATACCAACGGTGGCACTAATGATGGTAAAGAAAGAACAATATATTAATATAACGTCGATATTGATGCATTTCTTGGTAACTTCGACAATAAGAACCATTGTGACCATAATGGTTGCACCATGAATGCTCAACGGTTTGATCATGGCTTCCCATTGAGTTGATCATCACAAACATGCTGTTATGCTGATCAGGCTTGTGGATGCACAACATGCGAAGCGCATGTTGACCCACGGGACACATGCTGCGCATGGTGCCATTCACGTTTGGTGGTGCAGTTCTTGGCCATCAAATTAAAAGAAGTCATTTGCTTCCCGCAATCAGCGAGAAAGAATGCCAGGATTCTCATTAGATATGATTTGTTTGTTGAGTCATGCAGGATTATTGCAAACCATACTCCGGGTTTGCAGTGACAACAAGATGTATGATGAAATGAAATTGTTTGTTACAGTTGTTTGCAGAAGTAGCATGTGTATTTTCATGTGTTGTTGATGTTTAACAATATTATTGTTGCTTAGATGATATGTTCATCAACTCATGTTTATTCATTGTGACCACTGGTACCAGGAAAATCTTGGTTCTTTATGCCGTTCTTCATGTTCTTCAGTATAATACTGCAGCATGTTCACTTGTTCATGCTGTTCCGTATCCTTAAATTGGTTTCCCTATGGCAAACTAACCTGGAAGCAAACAAAAAAAAATGCTCAAAAGTGAACTAGCACAACTAGCAATCACTGGTGGATTGGCAGCTGCTGAAGTTATTGCTGTTCGCCATCGTCGCTGCCCCCTGAAATCACAGCAGTTCTTAGGGAACCGACGTTGGTGGTAGCTGGTGGCCACATCCCTCAGGTGGGGCATCGTTCCCCTGGGCACTGGCAACGACTTCAGTCGGGTCGCCGGTTGGGGCGGGGGATCCAAGTGGTGCAGCCGGGCAGTGTGGTGAGCCGATGTGCCAATGATGCGGTGCTGTCCATGGATGTGGTGGTTTCCCAACAAGATAAATGGGATGATTACAGATTTGGCATGTTTCCTGACATTTAGGTGTCACCAGATTTGGGATGATTTGGGGCTTTCCCAAGATAGGGGACCCCAAAATGGTTGGTTCATTACTATAAATGGTTCATCGACGATGATTTGGGGTTCCCTATTTTGAGAAACCTCCATATTGCTGAATTCTTGCCTGCTTGGCTAGTATTTGCTGTGATTGACATTTGTTATTTTTCCTGGTATTTTGGACGATTGAGTAATATGTGTGGGATGGCTTGTAACCACCAACTAGCAACAGATGTTACTGGTTGGCAATATCAGGAAGATGGAAACCCACAACCATCGGAATAGTTATTACGACATGTCACAGGTTGACAATAAAAAAGATATGACAACCAGAAATCATCAGCGGAAACGGGTCAGTACCCACTAATAAACTGTGGCTGGGTGAAGCATTCTGTCGGTGTTCACTTTCCAGCGGCTTACTTTGTGGGGCTTGGGGCTTCTGTTTGGCTTTGCCAAGCACAGCTTCGATTTACACCAGCAACCAAGAAACTTGCCACAGGTATCCCATTGGTCAAATCATATACTATACGTGTAAACACATAATATATACATACTATGTTGTTGATAAATTGGAATTGATGTCCAAATCAAATCACCATTGTAACACATTTCAATTTATATCTCTAAATCACTATTGCTTCCATGTCACACACGTGACCTTACCTACAACAAGACCCCTTTGAAACCTGTGGAAACCGGTGGGTTGAAACATCCCAAGACGACCCGGGCCTACAAACTTGACCGAGCGAAATTTTCAGGTAGCTCCCAATACAATCCTAACGCAATGCGCTCGATTTCCCATCCATGTGGTAACAAGCCGGTTAATGGTAAATAGTAGGGGATGATAACCAACAATAGTGGGGGATATACCAGCTATAGAACTATGAGTCAATATTGATTAACCAACTAATAGGGGATAACCATCAACACCAATAGGGAAAACGATGGTTGATGATGGGGGAACCAGGGGTAAGGGGTTTTGACCCACTAACATCTGTAAATCATGCCCAATAATCATGTGACCACCTTCAGCTCAGTTGGGAGCCTTGCACATTGATGCAATTGCTTCATAAACTGAAACCATTTGTTGGGATTAACCATAGAAAAAAACCACTGAAGCATAGCAAACAAAACTGTTTCAGATCATGGCTGATAACTTCTAACTTAAAACCATTCAAAGGACCATTTAACCATGACTTATCACACCATTAAACCATGGCTTCTGACCATGGCTTCTGACCATGGCACCAGCACCTTGCAAGTCGGTGAAGCTGAACCGGTCGCCCTCGGTTCCAGGTGGTGATAACCCCGAGGGTGTCAGTGACAACGACTTCGCCGTGCTCAAGGATTTGGTCGGGGCACCAGGGGTGCCACACGGGTGGCTCACACGGGTGGCTGGGTCCAAAGATGCTCCTCAGCGTAGGTGGTTCAGTGAACCAAGGGTGAGGACCGCCCAGCAATTGTGGACCAGACCCACGCATTTTTCTTCATTGAAAAGGGGTCCCCCATTTTCCCCCTACAGTATAGGTGTTTCATGGTGTTTCGGATGCGGTGCTGTTAACAAGTACTATACATGCATACTAGAAGATAGTTGCTTTTATGCCAAGCAAGACATTATCCTCCAACTTTTTCTTATCACAGTGGGACATGAGTCAAGGATTTCATCACATCCAATCGTACAATACTGGTTGGGATCGAGCCTTCACTTGGTACCAATGCTTGGCCAGTGCATTGAACTGCTCAAGGATCCAAAAACCATCTCTCTCCCATTGCGTATGCTCAGATAGTAGATCAACAATACATACCAATGCATACCTGGAGCTCAAAAAAGACCCTTGTTTTTGGCAGGTTTGACCCGTTAAATTGAGGTTAACCATCCAAAACAAGTCCATTTGTGTTCCATGTATATTTTATATGAATATGTATTAATCTTTGTTTACACAGAGCACATTTGTCCTTACACAATATGTAGATTGTTATGTTTCTTTTAGATCATTGCTGGGGAGCTGGAGGCACTTGCTCTGCCTTGATCGATCGCAAGCTATAGCAACATGTTGGTGTCTCAAAATGGGAATCCCAAAAAGTGGATGGTTTATTCAAGTTTATTACTATAGATGGTAAATCAATCATTGATTTTTAACATATACAGAAGCCTTTTTATAGTAAATCATCCCCATTTATCCATTGATACTACAAAAGTCCATTTATCAATGGATAAATGGCTGTTTCTCAAAATAGGGGTACCCCCAAATCATCCACTAGTAGTCATTTACAGTAATAACCTGCCATTTTTGGGGGTACCCCCATTTTGAGAAACCACCAAATGGATGATCATGCTTACCCATAGCAGTTAATCCAGTGCTTCGTTCCATGATTTGGGTCTACTCCCGGCCAGAAACCAGCGCTGCTTGCGCGCAGTTCTGCGGAGCTTCGCCTCCCCAGGTGAAACAGTGGGCCGCTGCAAAGGTCAGGCACCACGACGTTTGGGAGGCGGAAACCGGATCCATCCGTGGCGGCTTGAGTCCATGGCGAGCTGGGGCAGTCGCAGTTAACCAACCAACAAAAATTGGTTAATGATAGCTGGTTTAGCTGGTTAATAGTAGGGGATGATAACCAACAATAGTAGGGCATATACCAGCTATCTACAGCTATGGGTCAATATTAATCAACCAATTTCATGGGGGATAATAACCAGCCATTTTATAAGGAAAATAATGGTTAATGATAGGGGAACCAGGGGGACCAAGGGTTTTGACCCACAGCCCCATGGCTACTTTTGGGTTCGTGAGTGTCTGCAATTTGGTTTGTGGTTTGATTGACATTTTTTCATTTTCCCTGGTGATCCTTGACAAATTGTCGGTTGACTAATATTTTTCATAGGGGTTGAAACCACCAATCAGACAAGCTATTATTGCTTGGAATTCTTCTACTATTATAGTAGTACCAGGATTTCCACTGCCATATTATACTGTTGCACGACTATTACTGTCACTATTGCTACTGCTATTACTACTAGTTTTTTTGCATTTTTGACCCTGCTGAATCCGTGGGACATCTTAGCTGCTACTTCCCCGTGGTTCCCATGGGAATCATGGGACAGCTGGCACTACCTCCACTCAACATGGCTCCTCCCCACAAGGCCCAGACTGGATTTTAGATGGAATGACAATGCTTAACCATTAGTGTTGGTCATTATCCCCTAGCATTCATATGATATCAACCCTTATAAAACCCTGGATCATTTTTCATTATGATTAAGCATGGGCAAGACTAGGCCAGTTGGAGTTGACAATAGTTTATAAAAGATCCTTAAAAAATCATTCTAGTTGCACTTCCAACCATTAAAAAACCCTTATAACCATAAAAAAAACCCTTAGCCACTTCGAGTTCTATCCAGGTTGCAGGTTGACCTACCCTGCTTCAGGTGTCCGTGAACCTGGACGAGTCCGAGGGAAAGTTGTTGAAAATGGGCAAGACGCAGGTGCCGATCCGCGTGCGGCGCGATCCGCGTGGGACATGGGACCGGCAACCAGGGCAGGTCCCGTTTTGTGAAGTTGGACTCATACTAAGACATGTTCGACCATAGGTGAAAATGGCTGCTTGGTTGAACTGAATCCATGTGCAATCATGGTTAATGACTATGTTACTTTCAAAAATGTTGATGAGCATTGATAACCATGGTTCTTGGTTACATTTGCCATTCGACTATTGGCCATGCAGAGCAAATCGTTGACAATGGTTTGATAAACTGGTGTGTAATGGAGCATGGCAATCAACAAGAAGGTGGCGATACCAACCATTCGCATCTACATGATGTGTGCATTGTTATGTATTGTATTCACGTTTTTTTGTTCGCAGATAAATGTATTTTACATGTCATGCGTTTACACGCATACATTACATTACATGACCTTACATTAGGTTGCAGTACACTCCACTGCACTGATTACAGTACTCACTACTTACACTAAATTGATAAACGGATTACCCTACCCTACCCTACCCCGACCTACCCTACCCTACCCTACCCTATATCACCCTACTCTACCCTACACTGCATGCCTACATGCATACACGCATACATGCATACAAAATCATACACAAGTAACCATGCACAATTATGTAGAATATGTACCGAAAAAGGTTGGAACCAGTCTGTGTGAGTTTCTCTATATGTATAGGTATATTCATAATTTAATATCATACATGTATTGTTTTATTTTCATATGGATTTAAGTACACATGAATACATGTATATATGTCTAAATAGATAGAATTTTAAATATATGTATATAAATATATGTATATTTGTGTCAATGCAAATATATATATATATACATATATATATATTTATTTATCTGCCTTTATGCATCAACATATTTATTTATATATCATATATAAACTCACGTAGACATATCCATACTGTCGACCGTTTTCCGGTTGCTGTTGTGCTCCAGGTTGAGGAGGATCTGCATGTGACCAGCAAGACCTTCCACATGGTGAATTACTTTTCCATAGGTCCGAAATCTGGGAAGTGCTGGGAAGAGGGGTTTGGGTGGTCGGAAACCTGGGAAGCTGGGATGAAGTGACAAAAGATCAATCGAGCTGGCAACTCATCATGGTTCGGCTACTCCCCCAGCTCAAGCCAATGGTGTTTGGGTGCACTTTGTTGTGACTGTGTGAAATTGCAGTGTGGAGTCGTCCATAATTCCTGGCACCAAAGAATTCCAGAAGCCATGGGTAGAGTTCATTAGTCAGATCCATGCAGTTCGATATCCTAACATGTATTCCTCAAACCCTGATGTCCAACGCAATTCACATCCCAACCGTTGGACATCAGGGATCTCATACTCCTCAACCAGGTCGAAAACCCTCCCTTAGCATCAACCAATATCATGGCTTCGTCGGTCCTACACTCATCCAAGGCCTTCTCCCTCCCTGATTGATGGACAGAGCTCACCTGGAGAATGGCTCGGAAGATCATCCCATTTCAAGTGATCCCAAGGTGGTATTTGCTTTCATTCTGAATCAGTTTTACATCAACATAACTTACCAAACATCGACCTATGAAAGCACAATTAAGTATTTGAAGTTCATGCTGGTTCATCCTGTTTAAGTGATCATCCATTCTTACTAAAGTGATGAATGTTAATATGGAATCATCCATTTCATAAGTGGCAGTGGGTCAAAACCCCGTACCCCTGGTTCCCCCATCATTAGCCATTGTTTTCCCTATAGAATGGTTGGTTATTATCCTCCATTATTGATGGTTAATATTGACCCATAGCCAAGTGATCATCCATTCTTACTAAGCATCCATGGTTTGCCCATATGAAGCGTCGTTGTTCGGCTTGCCATGACCTGGATGCCGAGGTCAAGAGTCACAGGTGCAGCGAGACCTGGGGGGTGGCTATGTGTTGTGGTGAACTTGACTGGGATTGTTACTGTTGACCACTCTGGCTGGTAACTAAGGTTACTATGGTTAGATATGGTTCTAAGGGTACTATGGTTATATACAGAAAATAGGGCTGATTGGTTGATTATGGTTACTATGGTTACTATGTTTTGATAAGGTTATTTTGGTTACATATGATCAATAGGGTTGAACTATTAAGTCACCACTGATAACCACTATGGTTGCCAGGGTTAGTTTGGTTATGTATGATTGATAGGGTTCCTTGGTTGATACATGCTGATGACATACTGACCAGTTGCTTTCGATGTGTGCCTTGTTTTGATCCATTCTTGGTATTTATGGTCGAGACCGATCATAAAATGACAATTTGTGGATTAGATTTGAAAACAGTTGCGTGGACTTTGTAGCAAAACATTTCCAAAAGTAGCAGGACAGGTGGACATCCAAACCTAAACAGCACGGATAGGCGGCTAGTTTTTACGGCTGCCAGCAACGTTTTTGATAGCCACAATGACGGCACTAGCTACAACAGTTTTCCTATTCCTGTAGGACCCAGTAGGGTTGATACATCAAGCAACGACTTGTGGGTGTTTTAGAATTTGTTTTCAACATGTTTCATCATTGTTTATTTTCTCCGGTATTAGAGAGTCGTCGGCGGATTAACTCATATTTCTGAGATGGCGTATCACCACCGGAGATGATTACCCTGGTTTGAATACCCTGTATTCCTTGCTAGTGCATCTCAAGATGCATTTGGAGACGAGGACTGGTAAATGAATTGAGTGGGCTTCATCCATGTGCTAGGACCATGCACATTTGTATGGAGGTTTCTCAAACTAGAGGGACCCTAAAAATGTTCGGTATATTATTAGTGATTATTGATAAGCTGGATGATTTGGGGAGTCCCTTATTTTGAGAAACACCCATATAGTCAAGAAATGCTATGACCTCAAACAAATTGCCATGGTTATTGTTTGCAATATACAAGTCATATCATGTCATACATTTATGTGTGCTAAAAAAAACACAGTCGCACTACCTGCAAACCTGGATGAGCAAAGCTTAAGCCATGGTTCATGTCCAATGGATTAGCGACTGGTAGTGCCAACTCTGAAAAACACATTGCTGTCTCTGAGATGGCGCAACTCAAAGAGTCAACTGCTGAGAAAGGAGCCCGTCCAGTGACATGATGTCGACCCTTCGGGTATTTGTTTTAGGCTCCAGGTTTTCATGCGTTCCACTCATGTGGCGAGCTGGGTCAATATTAACCATCAATAATGGAGGATAATAACCAACAATAATTTGGAAAATAATGGTTTATGATGGGGAACCAGGGGTACAGGGTTTTGACCCATAGCCACGTGTTCCCATTCTTTCTGGGGGCGGGTGCACCCACCACTTGGGCTGCTGCTGTAGGTAGGAATGCACTTTGACAAGCACCGGACCAAGAGCCAAACGTGCAACCTATTTGTGTACGGTTCTTTGGATGCACTGGCGGCTGGAAGTAGCAGACCTGGTTGGTGCTTTTGTGTTGCCATGAATAGTGGTAAACACTAGAGGAGAAGAACCAACTATAACTATTAAACAGCTACTATCGCTGGTGGGTTGATTGACATGTCTTATTTTCCTAAGTATTTGGGGATGGTTGGTTGATGAAGGTTTTCAGAGAGGTTGAAGCTCCAGTGGTTGATTTAGCAGCAGATGAGCTCACGGGTGTGAAGCCAGTGCCTGATGGGAGGTCCGAACAAGAAGCAGTTGGGTTGTATCTATTTGTGATCCTGTCGCGCGGTTTGTGCCGTTTGTGTCAATGTAGTTGTAGTCTTTGCCTACACTACAGGGGCTGGTAACCAACCGCAGTTGTGTAATGATGAAAGGAACCAGTTGGTTATTTGCAATTTCAATCTATTTCATGGTAAGTGGAAGCATCCGGATTGTTGCGTTCATCGATTAATCTACCCACTAGGTGACACATAATTTTCATCTTGGAACATGTTCTGCGCAGCAGACTGCTTTTGCTTGTGAAAGATCTCAAGGACACTGGTGTCCTACATTTGTCACGGGGCATTGTTGTGCTCTCAAACTGTTGCAGATAGAAAACATATGACAATTATATAGTTTTACTTTGCTCATTCGACCTTCCTTTTCTTCTTAAAATCAGACCCAAAGATAGGTTCGTCGTAACCTTCAATTGAGAAACTTTCAAATTGCGCATTTTCTGCGTGTAGGCTGTAAATCTCATCGAAGAGCAATCCGTGTGAACCCATCACCACAATAGGGCTTACATTGACTCACTCATTTTCTGATTGGTTGCCACAGTGAGTTCGCAGATGGTGCTTCAACCACCGAGGGAAACATGGGAACCATGATCAATCAATCAGCATTTGCTTCATCATCATGACCGGTTTGTTACTCATCAAGATCAAAGGTGGTATAAGGTGGTACTATTTGTGACTACGTACCGTATATGGGTGATGTTACGTGCGGATTTACCCATTTGGGTGACAGTGATTGGCACTCAATGAAGCAATTTGGATATGATTGATTACAATATCATCACGGTTTAAATAAAGTGGTGAATGACGAGTAGTATCCATTATCCATGATGAACCACTCTTACTAACCACCATTGACTGTCGTTCAGCGCAGCAATCATGCCACGAGCAGTGACATTTGCCCCTGGTACCCATCAAAGGCGCTGACCAATCAACTGCACATCCTGTCGCAGTGGATGAACTGCTGCTGATGAAGTGCTGAATTCAACCAACCCAACCAACTGACCCATCCCAACTCAACCAACAAATCAATCTACCTACCCAACCAAGCAACCAACTAACAGTTGAATTTCGGCTGCTTTCAACCAACCCATAGGTTAGTAGCCCTCAACAGCTCGCTGCCTTAATGGGGCTCGGTTTCGCGTCGCTTCCTCGCTTCCTCGCTTCCCTGCACCGAGGTCTGGCTGGTTGCTTGCAAGAGTTGAGGCCTCACCTGGCTCATGGTTTCTGACGATGAAGCTGTGACGATGAGATCAGTGGTTGCTGTCTAGTGACCACGTGAAGTACCTGGAGCCTGACCCAAAGACCCAACTGTTTTGGCAGCTTTGACCCAACTGAAATTGAGGCTTCACCTTCCAAAATAAAGGTCATTTGGGTTCGAGGTTCTGTTTGTATTAGTTCAGTGGCAAACGGGAACCAGTGGTTGGACGAGTACCATGGCGATCATATCAGTTGTATGAATCAAACACGAACCACGGGTTGTATGACCATCGCATTTGTTGTACTCAATTGTGGATGAATGAACGGTACTGAGTACAACTCAGTATGACAGTCATGACCCGCTGGACTGTGGTGAATTATGTGTTGTTTGGCTATATAAAAGGTTGGCGTTTTTGGTCATTGACCGCAATGGACCGGATCGAATTCAATCATTACAAAATGCAAGCCGACCTTCAACGGTAGAACAGTTGTCACTTTTTGGTGGAAATGTTCTCTAAAAAATGACTAGTGACACTTGAGGTTTGTCAGTGATATTACGCCAGCATCAACGCGTGTTGCGCAGGGAGACATCTCCCCCCGCAGATCACCTTGCCACTGAGCCGCGGCCATAGCCAGGTGTTGGGGAGTTCAGCACATTGGCAACATCGTGGCCAACCTGTATCAAGGTAGAGACAAGAACGGGCCAGGAGACTCAGTGACGACAGCAATTGCTGTGATATGTTCCATTGGTACAGAACATATACGTGTACAACAGATGCATGAAAATATACATGTTTGATGTATGTATGCCTATTGGCTCACATACACATTCACATGTACATATAGAAATACATGAAGCTTTGCACATCTTCGCACATTCATGATCAAATACAATGGTTTTACACACTTGAGCAATCCAGCTATGCTTGGCTAGCTGGTTCATTTGCCTTCAAGCCCTCAGCAGAATCTGAGTTGTGAGCTCACCCTTGGGCCATGTTAAGGATACCTACCAGTTGGTGCCATGTTAAGTATCTCCCCACCGCCCTGGGAACCCGGGGCCAATCAGGTGCTGGTGGTTAGGGGGAAGCAACTTGGAGCTACCGGGAGTGGCCAAACCAGCAATTAATTACTGAAACACCATCATTGTTGATAGAGAATGCAGCACGGCCGGACTCTTACTATCACCACGAATATGTTTGTTGAATTAAGAACGTTACAAGATATTGAGGACTCTGGGAGTAATCATTGGAATGCAGCGTTAAATTGATGACTTGGCTGGTGATTGAAACATCGTTTATCTTCCCAAATGTATTAGCCAATGGTTGGTTGGTAGACTTGCAAATATTTTTCATGGCGCGATGGTTCAACCACCAACCATGCAGTGATGATTAGTGATAAAGTTAGCGCACCAAGCGGCATTGAGTAACCACTTGATCAACCAATTCATCAACCATAAACCTCCATTAACCCACCACTTAACCCATCATTATTACTAAAATTCGCTCACTATGATCATTACCACACACTACTGTATATCACCACTATGTAACCTTTCTATCACCATTCTATAACCATCATATCAGGCGACCACCCACCATTGTCCTCAAGGAGGGAGTTGTGTCGGCGTCTCCAGGTCCCTCTCGCTCCGCACTGGATATCAGGTCTTTGATCATGGATAGCGAGGGCGACCTTGGGGAGCCTCCTGGTAAGAAAAGGAGTTGGGAATGAAAGGATCAACCTGGGAAGGTTCTGAATGGCTGGGGGTACCGAGGGTATCCCTAAATCATCCTTCATTGATGATATTTACCCCTAGATCCTCCTTTATATTCATCGCTTGTAGAAATACACAAACCATTTGTTGGGTACCTCGATTTGAGAAACCACCATATGTATGTATATAGTATATATATATATATATACGTTTATATATACATGTGCTGTATCTACGTACATAATATATACTGTAAATGTATGTACGAAGACAATTCTGTAGTCAGTGATGTGGCTTTTTGTTTGTTTTGATCATATTTTTTTAGCTATACACAGTGTGAAGTGTATGAATTCATACAGTCAATACGTTGATATATGTTTAGAGTCTATATGATTTTGAATGTTACAAGTAGCTGTCCATCAACTGTAGAAGTCAAGACTTGCAGAAGAGCACAATTACGTCCATTTGAACATGGATAGCGAGGGCGACCTTGGGGAGCCTCCTGGTAAGAAAAGGAGTTGGGAATGAAAGGATCAACCTGGGAAGGTTCTGAATGGCTGGGGGTACCGAGGGTATCCCTAAATCATCCTTCATTGATGATATTTACCCCTAGATCCTCCTTTATATTCATCGCTTGTAGAAATACACAAACCATTTGTTGGGTACCTCGATTTGAGAAACCACCATATGTATGTATATAGTATATATATATATATATACGTTTATATATACATGTGCTGTATCTACGTACATAATATATACTGTAAATGTATGTACGAAGACAATTCTGTAGTCAGTGATGTGGCTTTTTGTTTGTTTTGATCATATTTTTTTAGCTATACACAGTGTGAAGTGTATGAATTCATACAGTCAATACGTTGATATATGTTTAGAGTCTATATGATTTTGAATGTTACAAGTAGCTGTCCATCAACTGTAGAAGTCAAGACTTGCAGAAGAGCACAATTACGTCCATTTGAACATGGGAATGATATGGGTGATTTGATTTATGGATTTTCGGGCCTCCTATCAACCACAGTCGCAGCAAGGACGACACGTGGCATCCAAATCGATGTGTTTCCAAACTGGGCTCACTGATGCTTTCAAAGTCCTGATGTTTCAATGCTGACTTGCCAGACACTTTTCGAGGCAAACATCCCAACGAACGTGTCTAGTATGAAAGTTGAGGTCGGGGAACAGTAGCCCAATAGTAGGTGTTTTGTAGATACACGATGGTGCTGCTCATTGTCACTAGGTGGTAGTGATCATCCTTGGCTGCTTGATGGTGAAGGTGACCAACTTTCAGCCAAGGCCACAACTCATTGGCAATCCAGAGAGCCTGATGTTTCTGAACATCAGTTCCTATGCTGGTGGCAAGGCCAATCCGGAGCATCCGGGGGACTTTCGGAGCCTGACAAAGACTGCACATGCACTTAGAAGTCGGTCTGATCCCATGCAGACTAAGCCGGGGTGAAGAAGGTCGGTATTGGATGGACGGGAACCACTTACCGTCGCATGTGGCAAAACAAAGACTTTTGGGGGGGTCCAAGGACACAGGACACCCATTGATTTACAGTATATAGATGTTTAGAATTCAATACTTTTGACATGGATAGACTCGTCAGAGAGCCTGTGGGTACTCCAATGTCCACCAAGACATTTGATTTCTCGTCATTCCTAGGGAGAGGCCAATGGTTAGAGTCATGGACAAGCTGGCAAACCAACCTGGTTGCGTGGAATATCCACAGTTTTTTAATGGACTACCTATTAATTACTGGTGAGCTATTACATGTTATTACCAATTACTAATTACCATAAACTATTGGATCCACCATGTCTAATCGATTACCTCCTGAAGAAAAACTAGTTTTTTGCTTGCAGGTGAGTTGTCCAAAGGGTCATTCCACTTGAAGCTACGGGGTACCCAGGATTGCTGCAACCTCCGTGGGATCAGTTGACTGGGATGGTAGAGTACCACCATGTTTTTGGATCATGATGTAACATGATGTACCCATAAAGTTTTTTTGTACAGACATATACCTGGTGTATGAATATCTATATGCAATTTTGATACTCACCCCCATGATTCTTGTTGTTGCAAATACCAAATCTGCCTGAACATCACTTTTCCAAGGCATTCTTGACGGGTTTGAAGGCACTTACATCTCTCCCATTCACACTTAACGACACTGCGAGGCACATCTTTGGCAGCTAGTCGGGGACCCAGCAACGATGTGAAAAGAGAGCCGCTGTGTGTTACCCAGATCTTTCAAGATTCATGTGTTTTACTAGGGTTGAAAGGTAACATGTTTACCCTCGCTTACCTATATAAAACCATGTGTAGCATTTGTACTAGGTATCTACCATGTGACGGGTATATTTGTACAGTATGGACGTTCCATGCTGACCTACATATAGCAATATCGTACATGGTTTCGGGGCCAATTGCGGGTACATCTATACATCAAAGCATTTGGACCATCAATCGACTCAAGTGCCGACATTCCAAATTTGCCCAGAGCGGGCCCAAATCTGATACTTTCTATGAGGTATTCTTACGAAGTGTTTTACTGATGTCCGTTGTTTTTTCAATATGCATCACATGTCATATTTTTAATTCTCTTGGGGCCGGGCATTTGTTCTTCATTTGATTTTATGCTCGGGCAAATGCTAAATTGATTTGGGTGCTCTTTTGTCCCCATGTGAACCCCGTGTAAGCATTTTGTGAAATGCTCAAGAGTTTCACGACCATAGGGGTTTACATTGCATTGACATTTGTTCATCACAGCCCTCCTATTGGTACTGATGCAAACCAAATTCACATCATCCTCATCATCATCATCATCATCATCATCATCATCGTCATCGTCATCGTAATCCTTAGCCAAGAAAATGGTGGCAACTTGAGATGGGTTTGATGCACCAGTCTCGTTCAAGTAACTTTGAATGATTTGATTCGTTCGGAGCTGTCCAAAGAGAAATAGTTGATTGTTGCAATTGCACATCGCAGATTCATTCGTTGTTAATTGTTTAGCATCCATGGGTTCATACATGTTTATCAATACACATGCACCAACCCAGTCACAGCCCTGCAAAATACAATATCCAGCCGTTGCAAGAGGAAAACGGGCTGGTTGTGATTCATCGCCCACAAGAGTGACGTTTCTGATTTCCATTGGTCTGCAGGGTAAACTGTTTCGATCCTGAGTGGTACCACAGGTTTCCAAGGAAATCATTTGGGACCATTTGATTCAATGAATCTGGTTTCCATGGAAATCATTTGCAGGGAGGTCCATGGAAACAGATTTGTTTAAAAGTTTGATGAACCATCTCTGGCACCGCGCCCAGGAATGCGAACATGGAGTGGATCCGCCCCCTGCCATGGATTCTGTGGACGTGCCGCAGGCCGCGCTGTGGATAATGAGTGGTAAGCAACCAGTAGGGGCTGGCCAACACTTAAAAATTTAGGGATAAAATTGGGGAGAAATTCCCAATATTGGATGATTTGGGGGTACCCCTGTTTTGAGAAACCATCAATTGAGTCTTTAAAACCTCTTTCAACAGAGAACAACCCATGGTGAGATAAGGCGTATAGCCAGTAAAGACTCAATTCTAGGGACTAGAAGTTTATAACTGTTATACCGTTATACCTGTAACATGTCGGTGTGAAAACCATTTTCTAATGAGCTACAATTACCAGGAATAATAGGAGAAACCACAGAGATAGAAGCATATGATGTCTGTATATGTGAATGAATATATGTAGCATATGTAGATGAAATAACACGCTCCAATTAGAGATTCCGTCAAAGTTATCAATGACAGAGTACGCATTGCGGGGACCCTGAGACGGGGGGCTGGCAAAGATACGTTGCCTTTTTGGCCGCACAGAAATCCTGAACAATAATCTGGGGACTCGACTGATTTCGCCATACAAAAATTTCATGTAGACTTATGAGTTACGTGCCTGGCAAAGCCAAAAAAAATGAAAGGCAGATCCAAACTCTCAAAACGTGGATCTCAAGGCAACTCTTAATTCTGGGCATACTACAGGGACCTCTTCCTTGACCCTCTAACGACTGAAGCAGTGGCGGTGAAGCTGTGCAACCCAACGAGTTCAGCTGGCTCCGTACGGATTCTCGATGGTTGCGTGTTTGCTTCCTGGTAGGTTGCGTGTATCTAAAAGAGATTTTGAGTGATGAAGTCTCTGAAATGGCTCGCACACACACACACACATTGACCAATGTAATACTTGTAGATGGACACCAGTACTCAAATGTTGCCATCAGGTGAACATCATCAGCGTATGCTTGCTGTTTTCGATGGAAACTTATCCTTCACTGTGGTTGTAAGATGCTTCCGTAGCAAGTATAGTAGGAGCATTCCTAATCAGCAACATTCATCAACCAAGCAGAGTTTCGTGCGTTGAATTCTTTCAGTCATCAGATTTATTTTGAACTTCTTCCAACTTGGCCTCCCAAAAGACAGATTGCTTGGTTGATTTCTAAGGTTGGCGGAAGCCCAATGACACAAACCAGATCCCAAGTTGTCAGAATTACACCGTTACACCCATGAAGTTTTGATGACTGACCGCACTAAGTGCATCCGAGGGTTGGAAACCCAGTTGGTCGTTTCTCAAATTATAGGGGGACACCCAGTCATCATCCTTTATTATATAACCATCTATAGAAAGAAACCAACCACAACTTGGGGGTACCCAGTGATTGGCTTGAGAAACCACCATATAGTAGTTGTTTGAATATGATGATTGGTGATTGCCACTATTAACCATTACCAACCATTGTCAAACCATCAACCTCTTAGTTTTTGTTGCTATGTCTCTATTTTAGAAACCAATATTGTCTAACCATAATGGTATTACTAACCATTACCCAGGTGCTCCATGTATAGTATATTTAGCTACATTTACCTATAAAACAGCTCAAATGTAGGTAAATATGGCATACATGGAGCATCTGGGTTACCACAACCATTAAGGCCTGAGAACCCCCCCAGTTGCGTTTTTTTCTCCCCCTGGGCACAGGACCCGGGAGACGGCAAGTTGGAAGTCGTCACTCTGCAGGGGGAGCCCAGCGACCAGTTTCCCCGCACCGGTGGACCTCTATGGCCGTGGTGGTACCCCCCTGGTTGGTCCCTCTGGTGGAAACCAACCAGCTATAGGGGTACATCATGGCCATAGACAACCTGCCATAGAAATGTTGAAGAATTGATCCTTCGACTTGGAAATGCCGATGAAATGGTCATGGAATTCAGGGCACTGGGAGCTCCAGCAAGTTTGAAGGGAACACCCATGGTAAATCACCAGCTATTTAAAGGAATGTGTATCAATAAACCCCTATATTTGACGGAAAGTCACCAGCCATTTTTTTAGGAGACACAAATGGTCATTTATATATGTTTACATACATGGATCTCTCATTACATGATTTTGATTGTGGTGCATACTTTACATCTACGCAAGCAGGTATACGCAAAATACCAGTAGCTGGGGTAGGGGAGCCCGCCATAGCCTGCCAGGGGCCACTGGGGACTGGTTGGAGCCCCATGGGTCACCACCTCGTTTTCGCATCCTTGGTTGGCGGCCAAGTCCCAAGGCCCTTGATCGCAAATATCGCCATGGACAAGCTTGTCCATCAGGCAGGACGATGTGCGCTTCAGTGAGCGAAAAAACATGGATTGGCTTATGAAGGAAATTTGATTCCATAGCTTCTATGGGATCTTTTAGGCATTTTTTCAAGGCAACATTTAGCCAACCTGTGTGAGGGCATTAGGGAACTCTGATTCAGGCTACTTCATGCTCATATTGTAAACTTGTGGCATTTAGTTGTTTGAGTTGTTTTTCTGTATTTTTACCATCTGACTTTGATGCGTCCAGATGGAATGACTTCTGACCATTGGCCACGAAAAAGTCTAGCAGACAGTGAGATCCCCGTTGCCCAGCCATGTTCACCAACTGGAATCTATTGGGCTGAACGAAGGGGAATTTCCCCAAAAATGAGTGGGTTCCCCCAAGAAACCTGGTGTGCTTCATGGAATTTATGGGTAAAACATCTCGTGGACCACAAATGATTCGACATTCATCCCCCCGCCCAGCAGGCGCGAAAAGTGTGCTCTGGCGGTCCATATTTCCTGGAGTATCTTGGCGGCCAGAGCCGAGGTCTCACCAGCAGCGTAGATCATTGAGATGCGGCCATGGATAGTCATGGGCAATATGTTGGTTTTGTTGGGGATTGCAGTGGTTAATCATAGGGATAACCAGCAATAACGGTTAGACAACTACGAGTTGGTGGTTTTAATCATATGTTTTTTCCCCACGCGTTCGGTGGAAGACCAGAAAGGCGGGAAGACCCGCAGTGTAGAGAAATCCATATGATCGGGGACTGATTTGACATGTCCGGTGGTCTTTGACATTTTGTTGCTTTCCCTGGCCATGGTATTTGAGATGGTTTGTTGATTTGCTATCAGCCAGTTAATTACTATCCCCTATCATCAACCACTATTAATGGTTATAACTTGGCAACATAATCCCCCTACAACCATGGTATGTTCGCTCATATATTTTTCAGAGGGGTTAAAGCCACCAACCAGTTGTTTCAGGTGACGGGTCCGCTATCACTGCTACTGATGGCCACGTTGGGCCTGCTTTCCATCAGAAGATCAGTAGCTATAGTGAGATTCCGGGACGTCACTGGCCCCACGAAAAGCAACTGGCCCCACGTGGCTACTGACTATCAAGCTACCATGGTTAGTTGATAGTTAGTAAATGTGACGTTCCGTACTATCTGCTTGATTTCTTTTTTGGAGCGATTCAGAGCCGCTTGGGACGAGCCAGAGGAAATAGAAAGCAGTTTCTTGGAGCACTTAGGATATGGCTGTGGGCCAAGACCCTGTACCCCTGAGGGACATTACATGCATGAGCAGAATGATCTTTGGAGTTGGGGATGTTCATCCACCAAGTTTTAGGATCAATGATCCACAGCCACATGTACCCTACCGAGGTATTTTCACGCTGAAGATGGTGGAGAGGTTCATGCCTTCTTTGAGGCAGCAGTGTTGTGACGCTTGCACTTTGGGATCTCACACAAGAGAGGTGTCAAATGACGGTTGTTTGGTATTGAGGCACATTCATGGATGTAGAACAAACTAAGTGTGGGGGGGATAAAACTCATGAACTCGTGAGTAGATAAAGACCAAGCCCGAGTTTGGAAAATGTAAACATTCCATATGCTTCCAGTTGTCATGAAATAGTAGGTGACCAGTCCTTTTTTCTACCATTGTTGCAACTGGGGTTGGTTACCAGCCCCTATTTCATGGTAACTGCAAGCATAGTGATTCATATCTTTTCTTGGTAGTAGAAGGACAGCACACTTCAGATTGATATACAATCGCGAGCTGTCGGTAGCATTGGCTCGTAGTTGGGATGACTCCCTAACTCCACCGGGTGAAACATGTGAATTAAGCAAACAGGTTGGTGGTTTTATATTTTTCCCATTGTACTACCAAAAGGTTGCTTGGTTGACAAGCATATTTTTCATAAGGGTGGTTCAACCACCAACCAGATACACAATCAAGCAGCCTCCTTTGCTGAGTGTTCAAGGCTCCTTTTAAATCCTTTAAGGTGCTTTTGTTGTGAGTCGGAGTGGTGTCAATCGTCAGTGTTGGAAATCCTAAATCCAGTCTCTTTTTGGTTCCCTAGAATCTCCGTAACTACAAATTAAAAAATGAATCCGTTACTATCTCCCACAGCGCTGGCATGTCTTTGAGTGGCTTGCAAGGAATGTGAGCTGCAAACAGGTTTATTTTGACACTGAGCTTTCCCACACTTTTTTGTGTGGGACTGACCGTCCGCGGTTTTCGTTTCCAAATTTACTTCAAAGTTCTGAACCAGCATGTTCGATGTTGTCCACAAACCCATCACTCTGCTAGACCTTCTTCCAGCAACATTTCTGCAGAGAATCTGGTGAACCACCAACCGACTAAATCCCTCATTTTCTCCCCAATCCAGATACGCCTGTAGTATACTTACCTGCAGTTGGGTCATTGTCTAGGCAAATGGAGGCATGCACTTTGCACCAGGACCGTGGAGCATCTCAGTGGGTGTTTCTCAAATTGGGACCCTCCAAATCATCTTGGTAATGATCATCATTTTGAATGGGGATCCAACGCATCATGATTTTTTGGGACTCTCCAAAAAATCATAATCATTTTTTGGTGAAAATCAACCATGAACTAGGGCTTCCCTATTTGGCTATGGGTCAAAACCCCGTACCCCTGGTTTCCATCATTAACCATCGTTTTCCCTATTATTGTTGGTTATTATCCCCCATGAAATTGGTTGGTTGATATTGACCCAACTCGCCATTTTGAGAACCCCCAAACGCTTGGTGATTTGCAGAGCATTTCACCGTGGTGGCGCTGCTAGGTGGATGGTGAGTTTTATCATGCGATCAACCCTGAGAGCACTGCAGTGTACCTCTACAAGAAGCTGCAGGTGGGGATCCTGACGTCCCTGAAGTCCACGCTTCTCTGGGCGCAACAGCGTAACGTGCCACAAGTGGATGCCGAGCATAGTATACTTCTAGACCGAGCCGTGTTAAATAACTTAAGTAGCTATAACATAAAGAGATTCTTAACATTTGTGGATACCACAGTTAGATGCCTATGAGTTGTGGATCTTGTTTTTTATTCATGTATTCATGTATTCATTGATTTATTTATGTACTTGGGAGTTTCTGAACATTGGGACCCCAAAAAAATGGTTGGTTAAATATTGTAAATGATGACTATTGGATGACTTGGGGGAACCCTGATTTTAAGAAACCACATTTCTTTTTGCTTCTAAACCACTCAACAAAGAACTGCATCAAAGGATAGTGCCGCCGTGGAAAAATTGCGATTATCGGCTTTTTGGGACATACCAAGTGGCAATTTATGCCCAATATATGGAGCACCAGCAAGAACCTGGTGTCCTGGACGAACCTGCGCACCATTTCAACGGTTGATTGAGAGGGCTGGGAGAATAAACAACAAAGTTATGGTCAAAACTGGGGATCTATTAATCAACCAATTTCAGGGGTTTAGTATGGTTCACTGTCAATGGGATAATAGGGCTCCGGGCTAGTTATGGTTCAAAACTACTGGTGGTTTTGAACATGTTCCCCCGTAGTCATGATTGGGGATTAACTTTTTGCATGGATTAGCCGCTTAGTTGGAAACCGGATGCATTGGAATATTCATCAACAGCCGTCCCCAAATATTCACTGCTTCCCATTCATCAAATGAGCATCTGGGGATGGTTGGAGGATACCACCATTCTCATAGGGCGGCGTTTCACCGGGTTGTATTTTTTGAGCTTTGGGACATACCTGACGCTTTGGAGAGATTGGATGATCACCATGGGTTTGAGTCATAAAGCTGGGTCATGGTACCGTGCTATTCCCTTATATGGGCCAAACTCCAGTGGGCCATGACCCATAGCTTCGTGGCCATCTACCTAACCAAACGATCATCAACCATTAACGCTTCACAGTTTCACTTGCCCGATCCTGACTCCGGAACTGTGGGTTCCTATGGTTTTTCCTATGCTTTTCCTATGGTTTTCCTATAGTATTCCTATGGTTTCCTGGGAAAACCATAGGAAAACCATGGGAAAACCATAGGAAAACCATGGGAAAACCATAGGAAAACCATGGGAAAAACATTGGAAAACCATGGGAAAACCATAAGTATTCCTCTGGTATTCCTATGGTTTTCCTATGGTTTTCCTATAGTATTCCTATGGTTTCCTGGGAATACCATAGGAAAACCATGGGAAAACCATAAGTATTCCTCTGGTATTCCTATGGTTTTCCTATGGTTTTCCTATAGTATTCCTATGGTTTCCTGGGAATACCATAGGAAAACCATGGGAAAACCATAAGTATTCCTCTGGTATTCCTATGGTTCTCCTATGGTTTTCCTATGGTTTTCCTATACTTTCCCTGTTCATTCTGATGACTCACCTGGGGCTCCTTCCATGCCGTGACTTTTTCACGACGAGTTCAGCACCGCAGGTGCTGCAGAGAATCCCCACGGGCGACACCTCTGACGAGGTGAAACCGGAGCCGGTTCTGCGTGGCTGGGGAAGGCTGACCACTGGCTGACCAGCTGGCCTAGTGGGCCAGTTATCAGTTTTATGGCTATGGGTCAATATTAATCAACTAATGGGGGATAATCACAGGCAATTTCATAGGGAAAACAGCTGTTTCTGACCAATCAATGGTCAATAAGAGCTAGTTATTGGTTAATAGTATGGGATACTAAGCAACAATCATGGGGAATATACCAGCTATATGGCGAGCTGGGTCAACATGAATCAACCAACGTCCATGGGGGGATAAGTTCACTAACAATTTCATTGGGAAAAGGAGCTGGTTGATGATAAGGGAACCAGGGGGACTAGCCGGGTGAACTGACCCACAGCCTTATGGCAAAAGAATTTTGGGCGAATCAAGTCGTCGAGGCATTGTCAACCACGTGTCATGAGCACCTGGATGTGGTGTGCCGCACCTTGGGGGTCCAACATCCACGAGTTTTCAGAACCGGTCGCCGGGTTGTTGGCCTCAGCCAAGGCCTTTGTTCCCTTGCTTGCGTGGTGGGTGCTGAAATTTGGGTAGTTGAGCGCGGCTTGGTGAATCAATATATTGGTACTGACTACTTTGTTGATTGTAACATATTTGAGGTTCCCTTTTACTTCCACTTCCTATCCATCGCCCACTATCGTTTGGCACATGGTAGCTCTTAATACTGCTTGTCTGGGTATCTACTAGGTCCGCACCAAACAAATAAGCAACCAAAACTGCAGCGTCAGAGAACCTTACTAACATCTATATCATTCCCTTTTACTCAGTTTGCATGATGTTCTCATTTCTAGATGCATGCATGTACTGTATGAACATGTAGATGTATCTATAGGTACTGCATGCAGGTGCATGATATGGATGCAGTGCAGTACCAACGAGGTGTGGATATTGTAGTTGTTTCTCCTTAGTACGTACTACTGAGATAGTACGACGATCATTGTTTAAGAAGAATGCACACAGTAGAAACTGTGACATTTGCTACCAAGGATCAAAAGTGAACACTCTCACTTGGGATCCTATCCATGCTATGCTTTGCATTTACAAGCCACCTATCCAGTCGTTAGCGCAAGGAATGGTTCGACATGCCCGATGTGACCTGCTGCTGATTTGCGCTTGAGAACTCGCGAGTGCAGCGGAGAATCGAGACTTCGTAGCTGGTTCGGTTTGTAGTTCTGATGATGGTAGGGCAGGTGCCAAGCCATGACGGGTAACCAATGGGCCCCACAAAATGATGATTAGGAAACCATTTTTGTTTTCGGGGTGCCACTATTTTGGCACCAACCCATGTGTTGGTTGAATTTGTATGGTGTTGGATTGTGCTCATGTGCTACTACCAGCCTCAGCCTTAACCCGGATTAAGAAGTCCTTGGTGGACTAACAGTGGTATCCCCAAAAGCCTTGGTTTCCAATTAAAATTGTAGCCCCTCAATTAACCAACCTATGCTGGCTGGTGGTTTTAGACATTTTGTATTTTTCCTAGCAATCATCAATAAATGGTTGGTTGACTAATATTTTCATAGGGGTTGAAAGCACCAACCAGAACGGTTTATTAATCCTGGGTTAGCATTGTGCTTTTTAGAGTAAGTGTACGTTGCTCATCGACCCATACCTGGACTTGCTGACAAATCGGATTCCCAAATCACGGGTGGTCCTCTTAGAAATGCTGAAGGAACATCTAAACAATTTGAAAAGCAATAGTCTCTGTTGGTCTCGGAGATTGAATCACCCATCTAGCAGGTCACCACTCAGTAGCAGTGACCACAACAAGTATCATCATTTCAGGGCAGACCACCCAACAATTCTTGCCATTGAACCGCTGGTTTCTGTATGAAACCTGGTCAACTTTGCTGGATTTTCAATTGTAGGGTTCAGGATGTTTTAGGAAGAAGCACGGATAAGAAATCAACCGTTTGATTGATGATATAAGACTACAGGACCGTTAAAGCCGAATAACACCTCCAAGATGCTCATGCGCCTCGGTAGTGGCACACCTGCCGGGTCCCTCGATTCTCCTGGTTGGCTCGCTCAGCGATCCTGTAAACTGGCTGACAAACAGGGCACATGGTAGTGCTGTAGCAGTGGTTGCTTGGTATCACGACATGGGATGGGAAAGTTGACATGTTCATAGCTCCAGAGCCATGAAGATAGTGACTCGGTGTGTATCACTAGTTGGCGACTCCGGCATCTTAGCCCTGGTTGTGGAGAAGCTGGTTTCGGTTTTGTTGGACTTTGTGATGTCTCCAGTGTAGTAATGGCATGGAAGAATCATTTTACGAAGGTGGTAGCGGTGATAGACTTTGCTGAGGCTCATCAGCAGCGACCAAGATGGCAAGATAGTTGTGCTTTCCAAGCCAGGCAAGGTGGATAGAACGATATAGTCATATAGCTATGTTGTGTCAAGAACTTGTTTATGAACAATCTGAGAACTAAGGAGTACCACTTCATACCACCAAGTGTGGACCTCGGATTTGGGGTAGGTTAGGATGTGAGATATTTTGATTCATGTAAATCATAATATACATTCTGCGATGTTGTCCGCATAGAAATGCCAGGGACTTCCCTCTTAAAAAGGAATGGCATGTGCCAAGCTTCTTTTCCCTGTCGCGAACAGTTATTGGCAAAGATGCCAGCCAGGATCGTTTGTCAAAAATGATCATCTGGTCTGAGATCAGATCAGATTTGTCAATGCACATGTCATTTTTTCCAGACCAATCTTGACATTCAGGGTCCGTGACGCCACCAGCTGATTGCCACCTGCAGGCAAGCGTTCCGCGAACGGATCGGACATATGCGGGTGCAGTGAGAAAAAACATGACAGTGAGTCTTTCACCTCAGTTCTTGAAGTTGCAAACACGATAGCATTTGGACGATTTAGATCATGTGGTCAACGTACTGACAGTCTCCCCTTTCACACCTCATGCCATCAGCAACCCGTTAGCTAAGGCGCAACGCGCGACAAGGAGTAGTTGAAGCCGAAAGCGGCATTGAGAATCCCGAGGGTCCTGCTGATGTTTGTTGTTCTGACATGTAGGTACTTCAGATTTGTCCAATAATTTTGTCCTTAAACGTTTCAGACATTAATTTGATTCCACATGATGATGTTCAGCTTTCAATTTGTTTCCCCGATGACCGAACCCACATTCTTGTTCTATTGACTGCCAGCCCAAGGGGCCGGTCGTCAACTTTCGTAGGCATTGGCCTTGAAAGAATGCATCCCTTTTGTTGATGCACGGCCCACCATAGTGATCACGACGAAGTCGCCCGGACAGGAGCTAATCATGTTGTACCATACAGGAGACGAGTATGGGTGCCAGTGAGGCCAAACATGGATGGATGAACACCAGAGTTGCAGGTAAAATGCACCATGAATTACCAGCAGTTGCCAAGTGGCAACGATCAAGCAGGACAGTAGCAACCAGCGCGAGCTGGCACTGGGGGCAGATTCTTGGCAAAGGTTCAAACACCAAGCAGCACTATCATACCTTCAATACCACTGCGAATGGTCTGTTTCAGTACACACACACACAGAGAAATGTGGCTATAGCCCATGCATGGCATGCCATGCGGCTCCTTGCAACTGGGGTTTCACATTTGGTTAAAACGTGGCTTGTTGCAAGTGTCAGTCCTGCCGGACCTCGGAATCTCCCCCAAAATTAAGGTACCAAGAGTCAATAAAACCCATGATCCAAACTTAGAGAACCTACCATCCTTTGCATCCATCCTGCAAACATACTGTAAAGGCCATGCAAGCACACGTATTCTATGGTGGGTTCTTAAAATGGGAGTACCCCAGCAATGGTTGGTTTGGTAACTATTGCTAGACCCTAGATGATTTGGGGGTACCCCGATTTTGAGAAACCACCACATGTATGTGTTAGTATTCATTTAGACAGATTTGTTTTCTACTCAGTTGTAGTTCAAAATTTTGTGAGTTATAAAAGCACATTGTTTGCTTGGGCTTACCGGTTGGCAAGCAGCACTTCCCGGAACCGGGATCTCAATAAACCATGGCACCCGCCTGAACTGAGATCGCACACCTTTAGAACCCTTTAATCACAAGGATAGCCATCCTGATTCCACAAAGTGCGCCCCTGGCAGTTATAAGTTGGGGTAGTTCACCCCTATAACTGGTAGAAATCACCCCAGTTAAGGTACGCAAATAAACCAACAAAGCTAAGTGGTTGGGGGCCCACCTTGCCGGATGGTTGGGGACCCATCCATGTTTGGACAGTGTAGCTTTGGACATCACAACCAGCAGCCTTCGGGACGCCCACGCCGCGAGCATTACGAGAATGCCACACCAGCGGAAGCGATTGGTGAAGCGGGCCCCTGTTTCTCATTTAATTTGACATGACATGTTTCGCGTTGGAACTGTGCATGTTCGGATTGCCTGTTGCATGATTTTTCCTGTTCAGAGCTTGTTCGAGTATGTTTTAGTTCTATGGTTGAAAGTGAGCGTTGAAAAGGAAACGACTGCAGCAAGTGTGTTGCCACTTTGTTGTTTTGATAGTGTGAGGTCTGTCGTGTGCTATTTGTGCATTTTGCGTAGAGTGATTTTTTGTGTAACATCCTATACTAATAGTTATTTAAAGTTGTTTCCCCCCATATCAAAATGTGTGATGAGACTCACTAGCATATTGAGAATTGTCAAATATCCTTTATTGATCGACTGTTATTTGGGATTACTTTGTATCCTCATGATGGAAGTGTCCCACTTCAGCATGTGTTCAGTGTTTCACCTGATACTTATTGATGAATCTGGCATATTATCCTCGACAGCATCATCCATTCTAGAGGCAACCAGCAAAGAACCACAGGAAGAGATTGCCATGATTGTTGCCTGTGGTTGTTCATCATCCACGTTGGGTTGCTACCGCATCTAAGAACATCTAAGAAGTGTGCGTGAACCAACCAAACTGACATTAAAATCTGGTTGGGGGTTGTAAGCATGGACATTGTTCGGTGAAGACTCACCAAGCGTAGTCCATACAGTAGATCTGATGTTTAGACCGAACACAGAGGATCAGATGGGGCCATTAAGACCGAAACATAGATGCCTGGAGGTTCAAAATGTTCACTGGCCATACAGCTGATCAATAACGAATTGTGATGGCTTCTAGTTTCAACAGTTGGCTTATAGTTTTGAACAGTTGGCTTATCATTGGCCTATTGTTAGCCTGTATTGTTGGCCCGAATGCTTTTGCTGAGACTTTGAGAAGATATGGCGGTTTCTCAAAATTGGGGTACCCCTAAATTATCCATTACTAGTCATTTATATTGTACTAAACCAACCATTTTTGGGGTCACCCATTTTGAGAAACGCCCATATTGATGGCCAATGCTGACAAATTCAGCCGAACCATGGCAGCTGCGCGACCGAAACCAGCTCCGCTTCCCCGCTATTGATTGCCAGCCTCCGTTTCGACGCCTGCGGGAGTCGCAGTGCCGAAAAGGTGACGCCGGGACGCGGCGGGACGCGTCGGCCTTGTCAGCTGAGCGAGCTGGGCCTTGCAGCCGAAATTTGTTGATTTAATGGTTGTGTTTCTAAAAATGGTGGTTTCTCAAAATAGGGAGCCCCAAAACTGGCTGGTTTACTACTATAAATACTAAATAATGGATTATTTGGGGGTACCCCTATTTCGAGAAACACCCAAATAGAGCACCCAAACAAATGTCAAACAATGGCTGCTATTCTATACAACTCTATTGGTTAGTATGATGAGTTTACCACTCTATATATGATTAAGCCACCGCTTGAATCTATGAACCGCTGGAGGTCTCCAATTCTGAGTGGATCAGGATCTCACAACTTCACGTGAAGCCCCGATGCTGTGTTTTTTCTTCAACTTTGGGTAAGTAGAATTTTGAAATCAGTACCAAACAAAATCGGGAAAAGGGTATCATTGAACCAAATGCCTATCATTTGGGTAAGTAATTTTCATTTTCATTACTGGTTGGTGATTTGATCAACATATTAACATATTCTATTTTACCTAGTTTTAACGATTTAAATCATATGATTGATTGCATTTTTTGTAGGGGTGATTCTTGAGGGCATTAGGGTTATCATTAACACATCACGTAACATAGCCGTCGTAGTGGCCAATTGTGAGGCGGTCAGCAGGAGTCGTTGTTGGTTGTCAGCCTCCACTCGTGGGGCTTACGTGGGGAGGTGGCATTCAGCTATTCCGCAATGAGGTAGAACTTGTCCGGACATATGGGTGTTTCTCAAAAGAGGAGTACCCTTCAATCATCCTACATCAATAATTTATAGTAATGAGCCAGGCATTTTGGGGGTACCCCTATTTTGAGAAACCACCATATGATGGTTTCTCAAAGTAGGGTTACCCTTAAAAAGGCTCGTTTATTTCTATAGATGGCTATTAATGGATCATTGGGGGGTCCCCTATTTTGAGAAACATCCATATTGTCGTGAAGGCTTCTTTACTCACCTTGTTGGTGCGATGACAATTGATACTATGCAGCAATCTAATCAATCTAATATCCTACGTGCAGTTACGTGTACATGACTAGATGAATAATTGTATATCATTTGCATGATGAACACTCGCGACGTACATTTAAGTCCTGGATGTTTGTTAACATTCTGGACAAAGTCAGGTTGCAGAATCATCTAATTGCTGGAGATCAATCAAATTCTGGATTCAAAGATAGTGCTGATTGGTGGCTTTAAACATTTTTGATATTCACCAGTCACTGGTAACAAATGGTTGGTTGATCGACAAGCATCTTCTTCATGACAGGGTTATAACAACCAACTGGAATGGCTTTGAACCTAAACAGAGTATCATCAAAGCCATTAAATTCCTAGGTTTTGGAATCTTCGTAGAATAACTACCAACCTACCTTCAAAAGTAGGAGTATCATCCATGTTTCAACCGGAAACGCCTGGGGGTTGGGATGGAAGCTTCAGGGTATCGCTGGGCTATGACTGCACGGGGCACCAACGCTCAAGCCATGCCTCCCGCCCTGCAGGACTGGGTTTTCATGTGACCGGACTTGATGAGGCAGCTGGTGACGCTGGGAGTGGAGTCACAAAGTTTGTTTCTGTTAGCTTATTGGGTTTCTGATTAGTATCTACCTGTTGGTTTCATCTATTTTCATTACTTTAGGGGGGGTTACACTAATCAGAGACCAACATTAGCTTATTGGCTTTCATGAGGATAATTTTGTTGGAATTTGCCTTCAGATTGTTTTGTTTGTTGGGGTTGTTAGTTGTTTGTTTTCGTTGAATTTTGCTACAGTCGGGGAAATATCCTAGCATACATGGCATGGATGATACATTGTGAAATTCTTGAGGTAGCTGTATGATTCTACATATTTGTATGTCACTGCACGTGTAGACAGAAGGTGTTTGTGTTGTGACCCCTTCAACATTTTTGGAACATCCACAGGAATTCAGAGCAAGGCCAGCGGTTGATAGACTTTAAGCCAAAAACTGAGATCCATATCGATAGAGTCAAAAAACATCCTGGGTCAATGACCAGCTTTATTTTGGATTGCTATGGCTTGTACTGGTACTCCCGCTATTGATGAAATTTAGTATTATGGATTATTGTCATTGATTAGCAAGGTTTGATCGTGGGCTTCTGATCTTTTACAATGTTGCAAACAAGAAACACAAAACATGTTGACACTCCGATTCCACGGAAACATTCACAACCGGTCGACCAGGAACCGGCTGTGGCAGAGCCTCAGTCTACCGAAAGAAGTCATCCTTGGCGCCGCAGGGTTAGGAAAAGGCGTCGCCCAACATCCTCTCCACCCCCTCGTCAGAGGGATCAGGGACATGATGGCGTTGACAACCGTGACAGTCGAGCGGCAATGTCAAGTCGGCCAGGACCCAGGACACGAAGGCTTCAAGATGTGCCACCCTGGAGGGGAGTGTCACCGTCACAATCTCCTCCACCGCCACTGCAGCACTGGCGGCGCGGTGGGCGTCCAGGCTGTTGGGAGCAGTGGTCAGATCACGATCCGTGGCGCTGGTCACAAGGGAAAGCAAGGCCGAAATGGCAAAGGAAAAGGCAAGGCTGAGGGCAAGTCAACTGAGTCCGCCGTCTGCGCAGTGCCCCATTTGTAGCAAGGTTATCAAAGGGGGGTTGAGCGCTTTGCGGGCCCACCAAGCAACGTCTAGCCGATGCTTGGCGGTTCAGTATCCTGAGCGTTATTCTCTAGAGCCTTGTCCACTTTGTGGGAAACAGCTTGCAGCTGGGGACGCATGGTCCCGCCAGCAGCACGGCTGGTATTGCTATCCCCGAGGCAGGTGACGCCTATAGCGGCTACCTCTGAGACAACAAGGCGCTGCTCTTGCTACGAGACGAACAGCTACCTTGTTTAAGGCGCTGGTCATACTGGTTTCAAAAGCAGCTACCTTATGGACTTATTGCATCATAAGGCGCTGTTCCAGGTTTTGTGCTACTAGTAGGCGCAACGCTGAGCAGTTGAGGTGTATATACAAATGTTAGAAATGCAATTACTGAGAGTTGTGTCGCTACGTGGCTAGAGAAAAGAACGCCCAGACGCTGTCACTCTGAGTCGGGCTTTGTTGTTGAATGGGTGACAAGGTTGTTTAACCGCCAAGCGGGAGTTTCTTTTCAAAAGAGGTTGTAATGACAAAATAACTTGAAAAGCGCCAGCTTAAATCCATGAAACCTGCGCGTAGTGAGCCTGCCATTTGCGACACATTGCACAACACGGGCGGCATCATGGATAGGTTTGTTTATGCGGCCATGCTTCAATGTTTTGACTGGTGAGTTCTGTATTCAAGCTGGTGAAGAAGCCGTCAAAATGTGCATTGATATGCATCGGCCATGGGGCTGTTGATCGGACCGAAGCGCTCGGGTTCAGAATGTGAAGACAATCGGATGAGGGGGGGTTATTCTTGGCAGGGGCTCTTGGTCCCATTGCACCACCCTGAGGCTTTGAGAAATTGGGACGTGCATGTGTGTACATGTGTTAGCCAAGGCATAGTGGGTGCATATGCAATTAATTGTTTACAGATTTGTATATTTTTTGGGGGTTACTGTATATCTCCATATTTGCATTAACATTCAAAAACACAAAATATGGTGTTTATGCAATTATCAAAAATTATGTGTTTGATTTTGTGATGTGTTTGCAAAACCTTGATACACACGTGTATACATTTAGTATACTTATCCACACAGGTGAATAAACAATCATGTGCATGCGCCAGCACCTGGTTTTAAGGTATCCAGACCCCTTAAGTTGCTGAACATCAGCTGAATTTGTGTACTTATGTGTGTGTGCGCGCGTATATATACAGGCAAGGGTTAAGTGGACATATACACAGACATGGCCATTATGGTACATACATGGACCAACATGCACAGTATCTCTACCTGGAGCCTAATTGACCGTTGTTTTGGCAGGTTTGACGTTGAAATTGAGAGTTAACCTTCCAAAATAAAGGTCATTTGGGTTGTAGGTATATGTAGGTTTGTCTAGACTTGGCATACCCCTGTAAACCCCATGCTGATTGGTGGTTCCCCCAGAAAATCAATGGCAATTTGGGCACCGTTTTCTGTCGCAGCGAATGCGCAGGTGGACTATACTCCTCAGGAGATCTGAGTAGACTTGAGATGGGCAGAGGGTCTTGATGATGGCCGAGGGTTTCAACGGTGCCGTTGGAGTTTCATCGGAATGTCGTAGGCAACATGTGTATATATATATATATATATTTATTTATTTACTTTATATAATAGGGATTTCATAGGAAATTCATACGCATTGATACACATTTTGTAGGGATGAAAAAGGAATACCAAGGGGATAGCATCTACTGGTTGATAAGGGTTGATGATGGCTAACTAGCAACAAAGGTTCACCTGCACAGGGGGGTAGTGCTCCACATCAATCCAGTTTGACTCCTCACTGTGTTTGCTTTTGCTTCCCCGCTGCTCCCACAGGTATGATTGATGCTTTTGAGCCACTGTGATATACAAAAACAAAGACATGACTGGTAACATTTGGTGGTTTCTCAAAATATGGAACCCAAAAAATGGTTGTTTATTGCTATTAATGATTTCTATTGAAATCAAAAGCAAATTCATTAACATTCATTAGCTATCACTTGAATTGATGATTTTGAGCCAATGACTAATATTGATCAAAGCAACAAATTCAACATTTGGAATGCATATCAGGCAACGTTGTTTTTATCCTCAAAGATGCAGGTATCTAGGCATGAACAGGCAAATTGGCTGGTCCGTCTTGTGTTTATACGCTCTGTGTGGGTCTCTTCACGTCAGACAATACATTTTCGAGATTCTTCACGGACATGCCATTGCGTTTGTTGAATAATGATTATGAATCTGGGAGTTGAAGTGCATCGTGTTGGTGGTCAATAATTACTAGATATGGGTAGTAGTGTAGGATTGTTATAGTGATTATTGATTGGTTGATTTGCATAGCTGATTTGTTGGTGTATAATCACTATAGGATTTGCCTCAGTCCAAGGGTTTTGGTCGTCTAATGGGTGTTGGGCGCCTCACCAAGGAACGCGAATCATGAACAAAGGTCAGCGCATCCAAAAGATGGCAACGGTGTGTTGTGAAACAGGTACCCCCAAACTGAACGCAAATTGGTGCCTGTTTCATGTATAGTTTCATGAATTGTATTCATGTTCACAGAAATTAATTAGTGGATATGTGAATTTCTCCATGGACATGAATATATACCAGACAGTCAATAGATATGGCTGTACAATCACATGTTCGAATTGGGATGCCCTGATTGGCCGTTCTCATTCCGTGGCCTACGTCCACCGCTGCGCAATCCGCTCCACTTCTCAGGATGATGGCGATGAAGACCAGGATGATGATAAAGATGATAGCGATGAGGCGGGCTGCAGAGCCCAACTGATAGCTTTGCTCGGTATCTTGTAGGTGGTCGGCAACAAATCATAAACTTAGTCCACAACAGAAACCGTTCAAAAGTTGTGAGCTCAACATGGTAACGAGGTCCTTTTTCGCCATGATCTACACAGTTGTTCACATGCCAAAGTCATGAAGTGTTTGGAGGGGAACTTGCCACTGGTTCGCTAGTGCTGAGCTCATGACCCTCTTTGGGATTTGGTGCTTTCCCAGCTGGAAACATAGCCCTCAGGTGCATCATGGTACATCATCTGATGAATTTTCCCGCTACAGCTATTTGAGTCGAGGGTAATTACACTCTGGTGATCTAACATAGCAACGGATAATTCACCATTTGTGTTTGAAGGGTTGACCTACCAAAAAATAGCAACAATTAAACAAAAAACTTATTTTTCAAGATAACAACGCACCCTCATTTGTGATTAGATTACATGATTACTTACCTATTGGAAATGATGATGTTCCAGCCAGCCACGTTAGATCACCAGAGTGTACCAAGGATGATACCCTTGACCCCTGTAGTGACATGATTGAGTTCCTGACTCGAGTGACATGAAGTTTATCTTTCATGATGCGGTTCACCATGGTACAAAGCATGGTTGTAAAGATGGTAACAACTGGTATAGCATGGGTATAAGATGAGTATAATGAACCCATGGTTGCTAACATGATGGTATAGATTATGGCTGTTCACCGGAGGTAACATGGGTTGGTTAACAATGCAACATCTAGCGGTTCTGACCCACAATGTTCAAGGTTTGCTCATCGGGGATGACACCACTATACATTGCTAGCTGCGGACTGATAAACCACGGCCATTGTGGCAAGAGCTTCGAACAAACAAGAGTATTTTTTGCTGATTACACCCTGGATTCTGGGTTTGGCCAAAGATCGGTCTGTCTATGGCTACTGGAAAACCCGGGAACCAAAAGCAAGGCCCATTCCAAATAGGAAAGTAATATGGGTGTTTCTCAAAATAGGGGTACCCCCCAATCATCCAATAGTAATCATTTATAGTAATAAACCAACCATTTTTTTAAGGTCCCCTATTTGGAGAAATATGAACGAACCATGCTTGTTGGATGGTTAACATGTTTTGTTCAAATCTCCCGAGGCTCATGTGTGCACATGAGCCTCGGTGCATCAATATTTCTTCCCGGATACACGTAGTTTTTTTAAAACCATTATATGCATATGATACGATGTTTCCTATGCTTGACGGCTTTCATCTCTCGTTGACCTTTCAGGATTTTTTTTTGTAATTGCTATCTCCTTACTACCTCATTTGTGCCAGCATCGATCATCACATGGTTCACCACCATAATAGCTATGAAACCATATTAGCCATTGACCACCATGAACCACCCATTAGCTTAACCACCATGAATCACCATGAACCCATGAACCACCATCCATGATAGTAAGAAGCCGTAGCTGGCCATCAATCGCCATCATCATTCATTATCAATCATCAGCCAATATTGGCCATCATGAAGTCATTAACAATGAATGTAACATCTAATTAGTAGCATCTAGTAAGATCTAGTAACATCTAGTCACATCTAATGACATCAACCATCATTAATCATTGACCACGATTACCAGTTACAACAACCATCATTGAACATCAACCATCATCAACCATCAACCGACTCCGCATCAGGAACCTGCATGGCTGCGAAACGTCGGTGTCCTGGTGCGCCCTGCTGTGAAGGGTTGCCAGGCAGAGGCTTTGGATGAGATCATGGCTACTGGTTGATGGTGGTTAGCCCTGGCTAAGAAATGGTTTATTAGCCATAATGGCATGGCCAACCATAACAATAATAATAGGTCTATTAAACATAATAAGGTAAGAATCGTTACTAGTTAACCACCATAATTAGCCATTGATGGTAATGGTTGCTGGTTCCTAGCTGGTTTTGATGTTTACTAGTTCTTGCTACTGGTCAATCGTCGCTAATAATCGCCACTGGTTGATGGTGGTTACGTGCTACTGGTGCATGAGCTTAATCATGGCTACGGGTTAATGATGATTAATGATTAATGATGCCTATTGGTTGATTTCGGTTAATCATTGCTACTGGTTGATGATGGCTACTTTCAGTTTTATGTTGGCTGAGTATGGTTAATCATGGTAAGAATGGCTACTGGTCAATGGTGGTTGCTAGTAATGGTTGCTTGTAATGGTTTCCGGTTGCTAGTATAATAGGGAGTAGTAATGGTTACTGGTTACTAGTATGATGGTTTCTATTACTTCCTACTGCTCAATCATGGCTAATAATCGCTACTGGTTCATCATGATTAATCATGGCTACTGGTGAATGATGGTTAATAATATCTACTGATTAATTATCCCCACTTACAGATTTCTGTTGATGAAGGATGGTTATCATTCATTCCTCAGACTGCTAAGACTGGTTGCTAGTCATCATTTCTTATGACCAATCATCCAACACTTTCTGGCGGCCTTGGCTTCCGCACCAGCAATGCGGAGTCATTCAACACGATCAGACGTTGAGCCGCAGGCTTTTGGACCATTCGTCTGAACTTTGGAGCAGGGAGATTGTGCGATGACTCGATTCTTTTATGTGAAACCTCATGAAGAAAGCTGGCAATAATAATGACCGGGATAATAACATGATATTAGGGTAGAATGACTTGATGTTCATTGCTAATAAGCATTGTAATGATATTGTTCTTCCTAACTCACTGGTCGGTTCCAAGTGTGTGCAACTCCTCGGTTGCGTCAAGATGTCCTTTCCTAATTTAGCTACTTAGTGTCAATCCAGGATTCATAAACTCTACAGGTAATACTATAAATCATCATAATTCATATTATCAGAATTAATCATCGTTATTCACTATCAATCACTGATCCTTCACCATTGATCAGGATGGTACATTGTCATATGGGTGTACCCCCAAATCATCGCATATCAACCATTCATAGTAGTCAACCAACAATTTTCATGGTTCCCTATGTCTTGAGAACCTCCCAGATATAACCATTGTTGTTGGTGTTCCCCTACTATCAACCATGATGAACCATTATCAACCAACTATTAATCATATTAATAGTAGTTGTCTGTTTAACCATAGATAGTTGGTGAACCATATTATTAATGATGAACCATTAATTAGCCAACTATTAATCATTATTAACTAACTATTAATCATTATTAACTAACTATTAACCATATATAGTAGCAAATTTTGTTTCCCTCCCCTTTGTGCTGAACATCCCACGGCTTGATGCTGCCCACTGCAGCGCTGCCAGGACCCCAAAGTGGCCGAAGATGCTGACGTTTCTGCTGCGTTTTTAGATGGTGCCTGGACGTTGACTCGGCATGGGAGGAGGGGTCCCACTTGGCTATGGGTCAAGCAGTTAACTAACCAACTAATGGTGGCTAATAACCAATAAACTATAGGGAAACAATGGTTAATGATGGGGAACCAGGGGTACGGGGTGAACTGACCCACAGCCACTTGAAGCTGGTGCGGTTTTAAGGGGAGTTATTGTACGCTTGCTGGGAGGATATTGTTTCGTTTGAAGATCTTAAATACGATGCATGCAGATCTGCACAAAGAAACAGCAAATAGATTGATAAACGGATATAAACAGTAGATAGATGGATACAGATATACAGACAGACAGACAGACAGACAGACAGACAGACAGACAGACAGACAGACAGACAGACAGACAGACAGACAGACAGACAGACAGACAGACAGACAGACAGACAGACAGACAGACAGACAGACAGACAGACAGACAGACAGACAGACAGACAGACAGACAGACAGACAGACAGACAGACAGACAGACAGACAGACAGACAGACAGACAGACAGACAGACAGACAGACAGACAGACAGACAGACAGACAGACAGACAGACAGACAGACAGACAGACAGACAGACAGACAGACAGACAGACAGACAGACACACAGACAGACAGACAGACACACAGACACACAGACAGACACACAGACAGTCCGCCTAAGCACTACACACACATGAATGTGTTGCTTTCGAATGTACATCAGAATTTTAGATTCAATTCAGCAGGCCCCTTTTGGGTGCATAGAATGGCAGTGATATATGCAATGTATACATATGCACAAAGTCATCCGGATCCACATCGACGAAGCACAAGCAGTGAGCGCCACCTAGGCCTAACAGGCTCTGAGATGGACCTGGATTTGGTCCTGGACTCAGCGCTGCAGGATGCCATGAAGGCATGCTGATCCAGCTATGAAACTGTTGTAGGGAGTTTTTGCACCATTGGTGGGTTAGATGAATTAGTTACAAACCCCGTAGGTTGAAGAATCCCATCAGTGAGACTTTTAGATATCATGGTAGATCCATGATCTGAAATATGGTGGGTTTATATCAGTATCAATATGTCATGTTAGTCATGAACCCACCATGGTAAATCCATTCGTTTGTAAATACGCCATGTTTGATGGTAAATCACCAGCTAGAGTAGAAACTGAGGGGGTTGATTTTGGAACTGCTGGGTCTCCCGTTAGCAAGAAGATCGGAAAGACATCTTTGGAGAAATGACGTGGTTGGTGATGGTTGGCAATGGTTGTTTATGGCGGTTATTAATGGTTGATATAGGAAGTAATGGGGGATATGTCTTAACCACTAATTAACCACTATCATGCACTTATCAACCCCTAATTAACCACTAATTTCCCATGGCTTACAACCACAGATCTTGATTTTCAGAGCTTCCATCGACGGCATCCAGGCTTACCCACAGTATGTTCCTTGCCTCGCGAGATATTTGGTGGGCCATCCCGAGGCGGGCGCAGGGGGCAACCAAGTGATGATTGGTGTGGGGGTTCGCTGGTTAATAGTTAATAGTAGGGGATGATAACCCAAACTAGCTCTTTAGTGGTTAATAGTAGGGAAGATACCAGCTATATATGATCATGATGATCATGGTTAGCTGGGGTTGTATCTAGGGGAAGCCCGAAAATGGCCTTAACCAACCAATACGCTCGCCCTCAGCTTGACCGATGGCGGTGGAATGGTAGCCCTCAGCCGACCAATATGGTCGATAAAGCTGGGGGTAATAAGCCTCTGAGCAACCAATCAATGGTTAAATATAGCTGGTTAGTGGTTAATGATGGGGGATAACAACCAGCAATAGTAGGGGAAATACCAACCATATGATCCATATATGGGGGTTTCTCAAGCCAATTTGGGGACCCCAAAGCAATGGTTGTTTCGTTGCTTAAACGGACTAATATACAGGATGATAACTGTGAGTACCCCCATGAATTGAGACCCCATATCAACAAAAAAGGCCTAACTCATTTCCTTCCTTGAACTTTGGGTTTTCTTTGCAGTCAAAAAGGGATGCTAATCCATGCTACCCCCTATATCCGGTTTGTTTTTTGACCGTCAATAAAAAAGCTTATGAATTCAGTACAGTCTATATCTACAGTGAACTGTTCCATTTTAGTACTACTTATATACTAAGGGATTGTTGCATAACTGTTATATAATCCCTATTCCGTCTAGCCGCATAGCCTATAAGTGACCTCCTGCAACCGTTGCGTTGCTGGACCCAGGTTCGGCTGGCGGCTGGATTGATTTCTACATGTGGTGAACCATGTGTGGTCGCCAGTAGTTGGCCTAGAGTGGCTGATCCAACCATACCCAAGTCTTAATTTAGGATCAGTCAGGGTCACGAGTGGTCATAAAGCAGTATATAGGGCCTCTTATTCTTGTTGGTTCTATCCCGTATAAGAGCCTTATGAAATCATAATCATAAACCAGATAATCACCATAGCCCCCTATAAGACCTGCATAAAACCCTATTAAAAAAAAACCTACGAAAGCCCAAAAAGAATGAATGGCAAAGAATGGATGGTTCAGTCGATGCAGAATGGTGGATCAACCACTAACTGGTGGTGCACCATCTCTAGCATTGTGGAGGAACTTCTGCGATAAGATCTGGTGGAACCAATCCGTGTGGCGGTGAAATATGCTGCTTCTGGTGTCCTTCAAGGTTTTTGGAGGGATTACTGGGTTGCTTCAATGAGGGGCAAACCTTTGGCAGCCCTTCAAAATTTGGCAAGCAAAATATGTAACCAACAAATCTTGGGCAATGTTATATAAATCCCCCTAATCAATCACTTCAGAGGTTCACCGAGTTCATTGAGCTCGGCGGTAGAAGCGTTGATCGGTTCTTTTCCATTGGTCTAAGCCTGGCAACATAGTCCACCCAGAAAAGAAAAAAGACTATGATGGGTAGATGTGGCATACCCTCAAATGTAGACTATCCAGGTGGCAACATAGTCAACCCATGTCCGAAATGAATGCTCGTATACCCTGAGATCATGAATTTCTCCCTTGCATATGATCTCGGGACATTGTTCCCTTCGGAAGCGACACACCCATTCAACTTGCCGTGGAGCGAAACCAGCACGATTGCCCCGGGCCAGAGTTGATCCTTTAGTGTTTGAACGATCGTGCATTAGTTTGTACACCCAACAATTGTCCAAATGATGTTGGTTCATGAGCCTGGGAGGGATCTGATATGTTGGTACTTGAACGTTGGTTGGCATCCAACTGCTTGGTTCTGGGTTCCTTTCCCCAGTGGCTAGGCCATAGATTCATGGGACTTTCTCCACCAGTTCAGTGCTGCTGCCACTTCACCCGCAGGCTTTGGTCACCAAGAAAAAGAAAGGTCACAAAAAAGGCGGAGACGTCTGTGGATGGCAGCCCAGCAAGGTTGGACCATGGATGGAACATTTCTACTCTGAAACCAACTGTTTGAAGAGGGGATGACTGTGGCTGCTGTTGATCACGATGATAACCATGCTAATGATATGAAGAAGGATAGGTAGATAGATAGATCCTGGGTGGAGCGAAACGTTAATTCTAGCCAATTGATCAACACACATGTTGTTTTCTAACAAGAGGCTGAAACGTATAACCATCAAGTAGCCATCATTAGCCAATAGTTAACCATCAATTAGCCATTCTTAAGTGGAAAACAGATTAACAACCACTGAGAGACTTTTAGCTAATACTACATTCAGGTAATCTAATATAGCAATGGAACATCACCATTGTTGATGAGAAACCCTGGGAAGCCATCAACAAAGTGGTGAATTTTCTAGCCAGCTATTTCGATTTCCAGAGGGTACTTGACCTGCTATTCACCTCTGAACTGCTCAGCGGCTGATGTCAAGCCACGCTTGGTTGGTTAGTAATCGAAAACCTACGTTCTTCTTGGCAAATGGCTATCAGTAGAGCTACGAATTACTATCGCCAACACCTACAATATATAATCCGTTGCAGCTAGGACAACATTACCATAGCTACTTACAATAGCTTAAACATAGACTATAGCGAGTTACTATAGCTAATGAATGCTAATAACATATCTCAAAAGCTCAAAACGCTAACAGTATTCCTCAAAATGGCTTGAACTCATCACTTCACCTACCATTCATGGCTTAATTTCATGACTTCACCTCCCATTCCTATCCATTTGCCCTCACGCTTTGCGCGCACAGCGCTTCCCGGGTCGCCCGCCACGTAAAATCCAGGCAGCGGCAAACGCTACTTCGGCGGCGAAGAACGCTCCGAGGAGCCAGTTGGTGTATCTGGTTGGTGGTTTCAAAAATAGTTACTATAGTTGGTAGAGAACTATTTTTTGATAGGGGATAATACTGGTTGAGAGGGGTTATAATGGTCAATCATAGGGGACAATACGCAACAATAGTGGTTAAACAACTATTGAATGGTGATCTCCTATGATTCGTAAGGGGTTAATACATCCCAGGTCCCAGGTTAATGTTGGTGGTTTGATTGACTTTTTTCCTAGTAGTCATCAAGAAATGGTTGGTTGACAAGCATATTTTTCATAGGGGTGGTTCAACCACCAACCATTTGCTGCATGCAGAACTATGTAATTGTTAAACAAATTCAAATCACAACAGTCACTGTATGCAAAGTACTATTAAAGTATAGATTTGAATTACTGTTGTTAATTATATTGATGATAGCTACTGTAATATTGTTAATTAAACGAATACACATATACACGTAATGTGAAATCATCAATTGAGCAATTGCTGACCTGAACATTCAACAAGAATCATCAGTTCAGATTGCATACTCCAGATTTATAGCAGCTCATTCAACAGCGGCTAAAGCGTTTGCTGAGACACTCAGCACCCAAGTCGGTGCTAATTCGAACATGGTGCCCTTCACCCGGAGGGTTCTGTAGGCCCCCTAGACTGCACGTTAGCCCAAGTCGCTGCGGTGGCAGAGGTACCTTCTGGACGCAGCCGTGCCGCATGAAAGTAACTAGGAAATCGCCGCCCAAAGTTACAAGATAGGCAAAGCTCAGGGAGCATCCGATTTCGAACATCCTTGACCATCAGCAATCTAGCTCTAGCTATTCTAGCTGTTCGTGGCCTTGGGTTTTGTGGCCATCCCAATGTCTCGTGATTCCCTGCCAGTGTGTCCAACGGATTTGCCCTATTTCGGGGCATGTTGAAATTTTCGTTGGACCTTGACATAGTGATCGCTCAATCTTCGGGACTTTGCATGGATGCTGCGTCATCCAAGCTCGTCGACGCCCTTCAAGGTCTGCAAGCAGCCGTGCAACTGGGAGATTCTTTGGGTTGGAATGTAGTGAATAGATGCAGGAGATTGGACTGGTCCCTCCTGAAGCGTGGAGGTCATCCGTGGATATACAAAGCCTGGTTGGTGATTTGAAAGATGTTTTATTTTCCATAGTAGTTGTAAGCAAATGGTTGGTTGACTAATATGTATATATATATATATATTTCATAGGGGTTGAAACCATTAACCAGAACAGAGTCGTCCATGAATAGTGGTATCTATTGATTTGTTGTTCCTCAATCTTGCGGAGCTGCACGTTCGTTGAGGAAAATGAAACACAGCTGGCACTGATCGGCACAGCCGAGTATCAGGGTAGATAGGCAGATCACTTTCAGGGGAATTCCAAAGCAGATGACAAAGCTATGGCGTAATGACCTCAGGATTTCAACTCACTAAACTTGGACATATCATAGACACTCACATGTCAACTGCCATGAACCTCGGGGGCACTGATTCGTCCAGTCGGTCGAGGACGTGATGGCCGACAAAGTGGTCACTGGTTGTTGGGCTTGTGGCAAGCAGGGCTTCTCAGTGGCTACTGAGTGTGAGGTTGCACCAAACTTGGCAAGCTGTTGCTTGCTTATGTTGCGTGGTTGGCTGTGTTGGTTGGGTTGGTTGTGTTGGTTGTGTTGGTTGTGTTGTTTGTGTTGTTTGTGTTGTTTGTGTTGTTTGCGTTGTTTGCGTTGGTTGGTTGGTTGGTGGGTTGATTGGTTGGTTGGTTGATACCTAGGACTTTTCTTGCTGTTGTGCGCGGAATCGACATCCATAAGGAATGCCCTCAGTTGCCACCATGGATCAGTTGCTCGCCCTGATCCATGGCTGACATGCGCAGTTGAGGTCCCTACCCTGGTTCCAACGCCACCCCCTCGCGGTGTGATTGACTACCTTGACATATGGAACCCATGGTGGTCGCACCAGTAAGAAATGCGTGAAGTTTTGAAGATACTGGAGTTCTAGCCGACTACATGGTGACTACGCGACGTATCATGAAGTCAGTGGTAGTTGATTTCCATGCTCACCTTATTCCAGCCTAGAAGTCTATGGTAGATCAACATATGGAACAGCTACTGAAGTCTATTGAAGTCACCTGTTGGATCGATCGCAGGTTTCACGTCGCTGCCAACCAAAGAGTTTTGATGTTGATGTTGCTTGGAAAGATCGTTGTCCAGTACAGATACAATACAAAATGTAAGCAGATATATAAATGTATATAACATGTAACATGTGCAGTATATCATACTTGCATGTGTATGATATGTATAGATTTTAGTTTTTCAGGCAGTGTTCATACAGCTACGATGCAAGGGGATGGATCTTTTTCCGAACAAGTCCTTGAACTGAATTTTAAGTCGGCATTTGCCAAAAAAAATGTACCCCAAGACCAATAGTTGCACTAGAATTATATTTTTTTGGTAGGTTATTTTATTGGTTGCCCTATTTTGGCATATACCCAAGTGTATAGAATAAGGACATTGTCATGTGGTGCGCGTCAAATTTGCGACCCCTATGACTTTAGACGTCAGTGTTTTAGCTTGCCAACAGGGTCCCCCGCATTTGTCTCTGGTGTACCCCTGTGATGCATCTGATGACTGCAAGCTGTCGATCTGTCACGCCCAAGGTTGGACCATGAAAGCCAAGACTGCAGTTTCAAGCGCTGCTTCGTGTGTGGCCTCAGCGAAAAAGGGGGCTGGGTGCACTGAAAATGGCTACACTTAACTAACTCAAAGCATGGTTTGCTACTTGGATGTGCAGCAGGGGTTATAACCATGCTTAGTTACGCCCTATAAGATGGGCTATAACCCCTAGAAACCATGGTTAGTGACCACTTACTAAGTGGGGGTGCACATCCAAGTACTTACTAGTGGAGACAAACCAATTGAACACATCCGGCCGTTCTTTTTGCACCTCTGTCGGACACAAGTATAGGCTTGCAAGTGCAAGTTTGTTCAGAAAAGCATCCCTCCGCATCAGTAAACATTATCGACTCATTCCCCATCACATTAACCATCGCCAAGCATCCCACCACTAACCATCATTATCAACCATCACGATCAACCGTCATGATCAACCATCATGATCAACCATCATTATCAACCATCATGATCAACCATCATTATCAACCATCATTATCAACCATCACATTAAGAATCACTTGCCCCTGTTCTACCACATCTACCATGAATCATTTCATTGAATCATCACATGAACCACCGCTAAGTATCACATTAAACACCATTGACCACCATTATCAACTATCACATTCATCATCACATGAACCATCACCTGATCATCATTTAACCACCATTAACCACCATTAACCACCACTAACCACCACTAACCACCATTGACCACCTCATCACCTGCCATATTTCCCCACATGTCTCAGCCCCCGGAAACAGCGCAGTTCCCGCCCCAGGTGTGTTCGGAGCAGGGCCACGAGGTGAGTGAGTGTCGAAAACGAAACATCTCCTGCCGAAGGCCCCCCGTGGATGGCGCGTTTTTCACGGTGGATCCAACGGATGACGTTGTTAGAACCATGGGTGACTGGATGGCTTATACCCACTAACTTAGGTTTTTAGTGTTTTTGGGATATGATGGATTTACCATAGAACCACTAAAAATATATTTTTAGCAAGGGATCTATAAGCCACCAAGGTGATACTGTTGAGTAAAAACTGGTTGGTTAGTGATAGTTCGTCACAACAACTCATATCACCATTGGATGTTATGACCACCAGTTGGGTGATGGTTGAGTAGAAATGGTTAGTTAGTGATGGTTAGTTAGTTAGAAACGGTTAACTTGATGAGTTGTTATGACCAACCATTCCAAACCATTCACCCACCCACCATCCACAACCACCCACCATCCACAACCACCCACCATCCACAACCACTCACCAAGCATGAAGAAACCCTTCACCCACCAACCACAGCCAGCAAACCGTCCGTTGGATAACCATTATCATAACCATTAACAACCAAAAGTATTCAGTAACGATAAACACTAACAACCATTATCGATTCAGTAACCTTGGCCAATCAATTTCCATTAAACAAGCATACTCAAAATCAAAGGCCTTGGTTGTTAATGGTTGTAAGCCTCCATATTAACAACCATAATTTTGGAGGACCCTTTCCATTAGCAACCACAATAAAACAATATTTGCTTTTGATTGTTATGGTTAGCCTCCAAAACAACCATGATTAACACCCATTAAGAACCATAGGCCGCTCACCTCCATATTAACAACCATACAAGGTGGGCCCCCAACCACTTATAAGTTGGGTTATAACCCTTGTAACTGGTAGATATCACCCTAGTTAGATGAGTTATAAGCCAACTTACAAGTGGTTGGGGGCCCACCTTCTAGGGATGGTCGCTGACAGCTATGAATGGCTATGACTGGTAGCCTCCAATGATGCTTATTGATGCTTAATGGATAGCCTCCAAGTTGGTCCGTAGCGAATTTGCCCCTTCTCCGATCGCTCGCCACGTCAGGTGTTTCAAGCAGGGGCACCTCGCTGAGCTCTGTCCACTGGAGCATTACGATGCCACGTGACTCGCGGGGCACGGGGCGTTGTTGGGACCGGCTTCCAACGGCGGGGTTTCGAATGCGTTGATGTGGTTGGTTCCTTGAATACATATGATTTCTCGAAATAGGGAGCCCCAAAAATGGCTGGTTTATTACTATAAATGGCTAACAGTGGATGATTTGGGGGTCCCCTATTTTGAGAAACCACCATATATATTGTTTTATTCAGAGGGCTTGATTTTGATAGGGATTAAACAAGCTCAATCTTGAGTTTCAGTAGGGATTAACCACCAGACTTCAAATTCAATGAACCACCAACTTGTATATATCTGAAACGAACATGGCAAAACACATCAGGCAGCCGACAGGATCACGAAGTGCAAGATTTTGTCAAGTCTTGCACAAAACAGAGTTTCACACAGCTCCTCCATGTAGGGTAGATTTCATTGTCTTTAGTACCTACATTCGGGTCATTTCGTAGGTAAACGTTGGCAAATGCTCAGCATACATGGAGTATTTGGGAACGACCGTGAAACTCAATGAATTGAATCTTCCAACCACCTGCATCACCTACCACCGGAACGCTGTCATCATTCCACCAGCTGCACCGAGTTGGATGCATGGCTGCTTCCCCATGAATTTGGCTGAAGAACGGGTCACTGGTCTATCCGTTTCTGATAGTTTAATGATGGTTTATTGATGGTTAATGATGGTTAATGATGGTTTAATGATGGTCTATCTGTTTCTGATTCACTTGGTGAAGCAACTATCCTCCAACTGAAGAGAGCCAAAGCTGGCTGATTTGAAGCCAAACAAGCCCGAGACTTCCACGATTTCGGAGCAGCTGTTGTCCAACCCAACGAGCCAGGTTTGAAAACGAGGAGGACATGAGTTTCTGTCGCTGCATGTTGTGCGGCGAAGAAGGCTCACAGTGACCGGCGGAGTGCTGACTAACCTTGGCGGATCCGGCCCGATGGTGTTTCCCTCTTGGAGATGCATGTCTATAAAGCATATTCAGATGAATAGCAGGTACTTAGGGCAAAATTGAGGTTTATTCTCAGGGGGTTGGTTTATTCTGTGCTTGATTCTTGTGGATCTACTAATTGTAGATGATGAATGTTGATGGATCTAATCTAATCATTCATTTGGTGAATTGCGCACAATGGTTGTTGATTTGTTTAATCTAATTACTAATTGAATCATTCATTGTTTATTTCGGAGCTGATCTAATCTAATCTAATCTAATCTAATCTAATCTAATCTAATCTAATCTAATCTAATCTAATCTAATTACTAATTGAATCATTCATTGTTTATTTCGGAGCTGATCTAATCTAATCTAATCTAATCTAATCTAATCTAATCCAATCCAATCCAATCCAATCCAATCCAATCCAATCCAATCCAATCCAATCCAATCCAATCCAATCCAATCCAATCCAATCGAATCGAATCGAATCGAATCGAATCGAATCTAATCTAATCTAATCTAATCTAATCTCATCTCATCTCATCTCATCTCATCTCATCTCATCTCATCGCATCTCATCTCATGTCATCTCATCTCATCTCATCTCATCTCATCTCATCTCATCTCATCTCATCTAATCTAATCTCATCTCATCTCATCTCATCTCATCTCATCTCATCTCATCTCATCTAATCTAATCTAATCTCATCTCATCTCATCTCATCTCATCTAATCTCATCTCATCTCATCTCATCTAATCTAATCTAATCTCATCTCATCTCATCTCATCTCATCTCATCTCATCTCATCTCATCTATTCTAATCTAATCTAATCTAATCTAATCTAATCTAATTAATCATTCATTTATATATTTCCATCTGATCTACAAGATGATGATTGAGGCGGCATGGAGGAACCCTCGGCCACACCCATGTGCTGCATCCCTGGATGTGCCAGAAGCGCCCTCACCATGGCGCGATTCAGGGGACGTTCGGTGGCGTACGATGGCTTATGGATGCGCTTGTGGTGGTAAATTGATGCTAAATTTACCATTGATGATGGTAAATTGATTCTTAATTGATGGATTAATTGATTCTTAATGAGATTATTGCTGGTTTGAATTGATGGTAAACCGGTGGTAAAATGCTGGTTGTCTGATGGTTCATGGCGGTTACAGAATGATCTTCGATAGTGTTCACGTGTTCAATGGACGCTGATGGACGCTGATGGTGGTTAAGATTGTTGATTCCAAGGGGACTGCGACAACGACTAGCAACGCGGGCAACATTGCGCGAAGGATTGCGATGCATAAGATTCTGTTTGTAGCGTTTCCGGGTGTTCTTAATAATTGGGGGTTATAATCAGAGTGGATACAATATGTGTTTGTAATGTTTCTGATTATGTTTCCGGAAAATTCAGTGGGAAATCAGAGCTAAGCATTCTTTATCAGCACTGCAAGTCACCCCATCGTTCTCATCAACCATCATGATAATCACTGAATAGAATTGTTTTAGCAATCAAGCAGCAAGAAATTATGTAAACACTCATTATCAATGATCAACAAGTCATAGCGATCGACCATAATGATCAACATATGGGGGGTGCTCACAATAGGGATACCCCCAAATCATCCCACCATATCAATCATTTGTAGTAATAAACCACAAACCATTTTTTGGGTTCCCTATTTTGAAAAAACCACCCTATGAACTGATATGAACTAATATGCGTCATTATTGTTATTGATTATCAACATGCTAATGGTGATTTCAACTTTATCAGCACTGTTGAATATCAACACTGTTGAGTATCAGCACTGTTGATGATCAACCATTGATTTCAACCATCCATTGCAACCATTGTTCAACCATTATGATCAACCACGCAGCGTCCCCAATCAACCGCCATGTGTAACGCAGGCCATTTGAACTGCGCAACTGTGCCGCGTGGCGAGGAATTCATCGAGGCGCGCGAGCTGGCGAGCGCCAGGTCAAGGAATGAACCAACCAACGTTCATGCGGGAGAATCACCAAAACATTGTTGGTAACATTTAAAAAATGGGAAAACAATAGGCAAAACATGGGAAAACATGGTAAAATTCACCAACATAGGCAAAACATGGGAAAACAATGGTAAATGATAGGTGAAAACCAGCCATAGATTATGGGTTTGATGATTTCAAGGTGCTATTTTTCTATAGGAAAACCAGCTATGAATTACGAATGTTCCATGATTTTCCTGAAGGCGTGTATGTGTGTATTTATTTGATATGAATAGTAGAAATATGTATATATATATATATATTTATATTTTTATTTATAGTTATACATATATATACATATATATATAGATATATTTAATTGATATATGATGACATGCATTTTTGTATCATTTGAGTGTACGGATTCCTTTTGGCTCTTTCGCCACAGCAAATAAATGATGTTGCTGGACATATATCACAAGCAAATGTAGCATATTTGTTTCTGGGTGTCAGAACAATCGGACCATCTCTGTGGAAAAGTCAACGGGGTGCAGGAGGATCTGACATGATTTGTAGGATTTTCGAAATGCATGTGCTAGAACCCAGGAGGGACCTGCATCACATTCTTCTTGCGACCCAAGGCTTTTTGTTTCAAAACCTTGAACCCAGCAAGCCATGAACAAGGTTTTTGATGGCGTGCACGTAAACATGTGGAAAACTATTAAAACAGTCCATCTACTGTAATATCAATGTGTGTTTTCGTTTATTTTGTTGTTGCTGCGATCATTGTCAACTGGTTGGTGGTTTCGAACATGTTTTATTTTCCCTATAGTGACTATTAACAAAGGGTTGGTTTATTACTGTTTTTTTTCAAAGGGTTGAAACCACCAACCAGTTGATATTTTGTAATGACTACTAGTTTATTACAGGCAATCATGGTTAATTATTGCTGGTTGATTAAGAATTGAAACCACCAACCAGTTGATACCTGTGCAGTCAATCAAGTGATTAGTTACACCAGTATACTACTTGGATGTGCAGCTGGGGTGAGAACCGTGGTTAGATACGCCCTATAAAATGGCTTATAACTCCTAGAAACCATGGGAATTGTGACCACTTACGAGCTGTGTGGTGCACATCCAAGTAACCAGTTAGACCAACTAGTTTGGCATGTGATCGCAGTCAATTCGCAGGCCCACAGCTGCTTTTTGCCAAGGGTACCGACCCAGGAAAATGCCGCGGCTTGGCACCAGAATGGCCACACGAACTTCAACCATGGCTATGTCCACGAGGCGGCCGGTTGGGGAAACCACCAATCACAAAGATGCACCATGTATGAAGTTCAAAGCCTGATATTAGATCTGGAATAATAGGAGTACCAATCATGTAGTCAGTTCACACTACCAGTTGTTTGGTATTCCGCATATTCCGTGAACTTCCGTGCTTTGAATATATTCAGAAACATCGTGATAGTGTCCGCTTCTTCCATGTATTTTGCGTAACCCTGAGCACCCGAATCGGTTTGTTAAGCTCACAAGTGGTCTATTGTTATTGAATCCTCATCAGCAGGTGCTCAATCAATCAGTGAACCTGACCAGTAGGTTTCAATCATGATCATGATTGTATTTGTATTGGCAAAGGGGCAGTTTAGGGGCTATCACGTAGTTGAAGAAATCCCATGTAGCTGTACCTGAGTACCTGGTGTATGTATAGATGGTTTTCAGGGTTTGGTTTACTGGCTATGGCCCATGGTTCATGCTCGCGTTTCCCACGCTTCCAAGCAATTTGGTCCAAACCACCAGGTGCAACAAGGAATTGTTGCTTTCGGCAGGGTCATAAAAAATGGGCATTTTCTTTACACGCACATGATATGTTTGATATGTTGTTGTCGATTTTCGGGGCAGAATATGCATGTATCAATTGTTGATGCTGGTTATTAATTAATGCCAACCCCGGATTAACCCCCCCCCTCAAGGTCGACAAGGTCAACAAGGTCTGGTACTTACATGGGAAAAAGCGACCGCCCCCAAATAAACGCCCCCTCATTGATTTCAATTGTTTTGAAATTGATTTCAATTGTTTTTAAATTGATTTCAATTGTTTTTTAAATTGATTTCAATTGCTTTTAAATTGATTTCAATTGCTTTTAAATTGATTTCAATTGTTTTTAAATTGATGTCAATGGTTTTTAAATTGATTTCAATTGTTTTTAAATGGATTTCAATTGTTTTTAAATTGATTTCAATTGTTTTTAAATTGATTTCAATTGTTTTTAAATTGATTTCGATTGTTCTTAAATTGATTTCAATTGTTCTTAAATTGATTTCAATTGTCTTTAAATTGATTTCAATTGCTTTTAAATTGATTTCAATTGTTTTTAAATTGATGTCAATTGCTTTTAAATTGATTTCAATGGTTTTTAAATTGATTTCAATTGTTTTTAAATTGATTTCAATTGCTTTTAAATTGATTTCAATTGTTTTTAAATTGATTTCAATTGTTCTTAAATTGATTTCAATTGTTCTTAAATTGATTTCAATTGTCTTTAAATTGATCCAGAAGGGGTTGATTAACTAGGGAGGTTCCAGGCTTGTGGGGGGTACCCTTTGTGAGCTTCCAAAAAACTGTTTTTTTTAATAGATTTCAAAAAGGCGGGTAATAAAGAAAAACACATAGATTTTTTTGGGAAATCTAAGTCTAACCCTAAGACTATTGAGCCCACTAGCCATGAGGTAATCAGGGTTTTCAATTAAAACTAATTTAAGAAAAAAACAAAAACAATCCTACAGAGGGGGTTGATTAATTAGCGAGGGTTTTTGGCTGTACTTAATTTATTAGGGGGTGAAATCAGAGCCTAATGAACTTTAGTAAGGACCAGGGTCTGGGGATCAGGAGGGGGTTGATTAATTAGGGGGGGTTTATTAATCCTACCTTTGCATTAACCCCTTAATAACTGGTTGGTGGTTTCAGACATGTTGTATTTTCCCTAGTAATGATTAACAAATGGTTGTTTGACCAATATGTTTCATAGGGCTTGGTTCAACCACCAACCAGTTAATGATCATAATCAACCATCATTACCAGATATTAACCATTATTAACCATTAAGAACCACCATTATTAACCACCAACCAGCTAATGATCATTATTAGCCATTATAATCATTATATTAACCATTATTAACCATTATTAACCACTAATTGTAGGGTGGTGAGCACCACCAACCAGTTCAACCCTCACTGGTTGGGGGTCACCGGTGGAGAGTGGTCCGAATGCACCGAAGCACTGATCCACAGCGAGGAGCAACCTCGCAACGACTGGCCACTGGGCGTGACAGCGGGGCTGCAACGTGGCGGGTGAGGATGACAACAGCGGTAGCAGTAGGAAATCTATGACCAATGTTGGAAGAATCAAGTGTTTCAAGTGTTTTTGTTGCATGGTTTTTAAAGATATGTTAACTACCAATGTTGGAAACATCAAGTGTTTCAAATGTTGTTTTTACATAGTTTTTTAGATACGTTCACTACCAATGTTGGAAAAACTTAGAATAACCCGTCGACCAATCGATGACGATCTTTGTGAGCAAGATATATGCCACTTATCACCAATAGTTGGTTTGCTGAACCAGCATGCTATCACCAAGCCTTCAACCCTTATCCAAGTGGATACTTGTATTTAGCCACAAGTGAGTGACCCTACTGTCCATCCAAATAGTCATAGGCAGGGCCTCCTGTGGGTTTGGAGTTACACAGACTCGAAAGGCATATAGTGACGGATCCGCTACAGCTGAATATCATGGGCATTGAAGCAGTGAGTGTAGCTACTTGGTGGACATGCCAGTCCAACTCCGCAGAATCACATGATATAATGTGCTCACTGTGCCCATAAAGCACACACCATTGATATCTATGAATTTTTATGTTGTTTTCCGTATCTAACGAAACGTTCAGGATCACTCAAGTATCATTCTCTCATAAGGAATCTCCAGAGGTTGGCGTTTGGAGCACTTCATTCAAAGAGCCGACTGCCTCAGCACACCATCCAAAAGTATGTTTGCATTGTTTTCCGCGACAATTTATATGTGCATGATTCTTGCTTGACATGGAAAGATATGCACATGATCATATGCTATCAGTAATTATATGAATATACGTAATAATTTTATATCCTTTTGCATTATATTACACATGTACACATATATGTATAAATAAATGAATATGTATAAATCAATAAATAAATAAATACATATATATATATATATATGTTTATTATATTTCAATATATATATATATATATTGACTTAACAATTTAAATAAATAAATAAATATATATATATTTATATATATACATATATCACATACCTATATATATATTTACATTTATACATGTATACATTCAAATATATCTATATATATGTAAATATATATATATATATATATACACATGTTTGTTTATTTTTACACATACATATCAGGGTATGTCCATATATGCTCCCAACCTCAAGCTGAGGCTGATCGTGTCCCCATTACTACTGACCTTAACTTGGGGCTTCCCACCATGGACATGGACACGTCCAGGTCGCAGGAGTCCTGGGGTCACCATGGAGGCCCGACACGATGTCGTGGACCCGGATGACCCGGTGATCGACCGCCAGGTCGTTGGTGCGTTGAAGCATGTTTTTGTAGGCAAACCATGGGAGTTTCTATGGTTAAGTGTGGTTAAATGGCGTTTAACCATTTGGGAAAACCAACATCATAGTAGCTGGTTAGTGGTTTTAGACAGTTTCTTATGGGATTTTAATTTATATTTTGTTGACAATAGGGGAGCCTGAGCAACAATCATGGTTAAGCAACTACTAGTGACCCAACTTTCAGTTCCATTGCTTAGTGGGACTTGCACAATCTTGCACATTTGGTTGAATCGGGCTGGTGGTTTTCAACGCTTTTTGAATTCTCTTCAGTACCAACGCATGGTTGATTGGTTAACTAAGATATCTAAAAGAATTGAAACCACCAACCAGACAGGGTATATTTTTTTTCAGGGATGCCCCATGTCAAAACCGCAAGGACATGTCGCCTTGGGTTTAATCGTGAACAACCTGACCAGGTATGGTTCAGCCGCTTAACCAATGGTAGATCCAGCAGTTCATAAATCAGCCATATTTTGGGGATAAATCACCAGCGTTCACCATCAAATCATCGGTAGAAGCTGGCTGCTGGTTTTCCCCGTGGGTAGTAGTGGTTAGTTATAAGGGATAACAAGCAACAATCATGCTTAAATAACTACTGGTTGGTGGTTTGATTCACATCTGTTATTTTCCCTAGTAGTTATTAACAACTGGTTGGTTGACTAATATTTTTCATAGGGGTTGGAACCACCAACCAGTAAGTAATGGTGTTTGATTAATATTGATCTAACACTACATGATTTCAACTAACTGTGGTTAAAAGAGCTATTTGTCGGAGTACTAAAAGGTGAAACCAATGGTGGTTTATGAATATTGATCTCACACTATACGATTAAAAGTAATGGCGGTTTCAAGTTTCTTGATATCGATCTATCACTGCCAGTGATGAACAAGTGCTTGATTTGTAGTCTTGGCTAAGCGATCTCAGCATTGTTCTCTTGTACTTGATACACCAACCCAGTCCAAAGTCATTGGTTGAAACCATTGAGTCAGTAGTGTTCCCTACCCTTCCAGTTACCTACAGGTAACCATCCCTACTTGGGGTTCCCTGGTTACCTACCACAGAGGTAACTGGAAGGCTTGGGGTTGTTGCTACCAAGCTAACGGAAGACACAAAGCGGACCTCAACACCCGGAGTTCACCGAGCTATGCGACTCCACCTTGCGCTGAACTTGAGCCATAGGCATCAACTGACAGGTATCATCAAGCAGGAACCGCTGTTCATCAATCAATGGCCATTGTTAACCATGACTACTTTGATTTATGTTGGCCACCATTGTTTGAGCATCATTTTTAAACCATCATTCTTTACCACCATTATTACACCCATCATTATGGCGGTAATCATGATTATGAATCATCAATTACTGTTGTTTACCAATGACTAGCGGTAATCATGATTATGAATCATCAATTACTGTTGTTTGCCAATGACTAGCCATCACTAGTAATGTATCATCATAGGTGATGCCAGTCCTAGATCGTGGCAGAATTGTTCCAGCTTCCGGCCTTTTCCAAATACAATGGTGATCCCACATGTAGATATAGCTGATATAGCCACAGGGTTACACATATCGTTCAATTTTGTTGTAGAGTTCAGATCACTGCTATCATGTGTATAAAGAATATCACAGATGCATGACCCTTATAAATGATGAAACAAACACACTGATCCAACAGTCATTCATTGATTTCAGTTCGAAAAAAAAAAAAAAAAACACAAGTTCAAGACTTATCCCACTGATATCAATGAACTATAACCTCATATATAGCTAACTTATCCCACTCATCCCTTCATCACCACAGCTGTCCCAGTTCTCGTTGCCTAGCCGTGGTGGCCATGGGGAAAACATGGCAGCGCGCCCACAGGCGGCTGGAACAACGGTTGGTCATCCGGCTGGTCGGATGCCCAGGTTGAATCGAGCGGCACAACTGTTGCAACGGGGCGATGATATGGCGAGCTGGGTCAAAATGATGAACCATTAGTATGGTTAATGATAGGCTATAATAAGCAACAATAGTAGGGGATAAACAAGCTATATATGGCGAGCTGGGTCAAAGTGATGAACCCCTGATGATATGGCTATTTTTAATGGACAACTATTATAAACCAATGGTCTTATGGCTACTAGGTATATTCCATTTATTAGGTAACGGCTATATGAACAATAGTAGGGGGTTCATGGTGAAGCCTAGCTGGTTAATGATTGATGGTAGGGGATGATAACGAACAATAGTAGGGGCTATTTATAATGGACAACTATTACAATGGTTAATGGTTAACTAGCTGTTTCATGGTTAATAGTAGGGGATGATGACCAACAACAATAGAGGATATACCGATATACCAGCTATATGGCTATGGGTCCATATTAACCAACCAATTTCATGGGGAAGACAATGGTTATATAATGATAGGGGAACCAGGGATACGGGGTGAACTGACCCCCTGCCATATAGCTATGGGTCAAAATTATGAAGCCCTATAGGGTTTTAAGTTTATAATGGGTTTATAAGCCTATAATTATCATTAGCCCCTATTATAAACCTATAATCATGAGCCGCGTGTTTCTTATAATGGGCATCTATCATAAACCAATGGTTTTGGGGGTACCCAATTTTAACCTACAACCATGTGGCTATGTTTCAAACCAACCAGAATCAGGGATGTTAACCAACAATACAGCGAAAAAAACAATGGTTACTGATGGGGCAATCAGGAGTACAGGGTTTTGACCCATAGCCACAGGCCAACGATGTAAGGTCTTATGATCTGCCAACGAAGCTGCATCAGACGTATACCCCACACACAACTAGGTTTTCTCCATCAATGGTGGTAATGTTAGGCTTTGATTTGTATAAGGGGGTCGATTAAAGAAAAGTTTTCCCAAAATTATTCATAGCCCATACCATTTTGAAAAGGGGAGTGAATTAAGAAAAGTTTTTTGGGGGGGATGTTTTTTTTGGGAGATCATCACTGATTATTTTTTAATGAAGCCTCACATCCTGTCCCACTCAGCCCCTCCCAAGCCCTCCCAAGCAAGCAAGCAGGCAGCAACCTACTACTACTACTACTACTACTACTACTACTACTACTACTACTACTACTACTACTACTACTACTACTACTACTACTACTACTACTACTACTACTACTAATCATTATATAATTACTTTCATCATTGGTAAGGTTCCCCATCTCTCAGGCAAGACTTTTAAGGAGGGAGTTTTTTAATCAATCCCCTAAGTTTGGTTTAGGGGGGGGGTTATAAATCAAGACCTAACATTAGCCACTAATCATCCACTAAAAGCCACAACTATGGAAACCACCACTCCTACCTACCACTGGTGTGGGAGCCTCCGGGGTTGGTTTCACACCAAGACACGTCGCTGGTCGTCGCCTGCTCAGGAAAGCGAAGGATGCCATGGCCACTGCCTGGTTGGCCATGCAGGCGCGTGCTTGGGAGAGCCACGGGGTATCCTGCCCTTCCAGTGGGAGCGACCAGGAGTGGCCTGGGCCATTGCGGACAGGTAGCGATGGCGAATGAGAGGCTTAACAAACTGCTTTCCGTTTATCCACTGCTGGATTTTTAGTGTGTTTTTGGGGGGGCTTGGATTTACAATACATGGCAGTGGGTCAAAACCTTGTACCCCTTCCCCTATCATTAACCATTGTTTACCCTACAAGTTTGCTGGTTATTGTCCCCCACCAATGCTTAGTTAACTGCTTGACCCAGCTCGCCATATCCACAAAAACTGTTGAGTTTTTTTCAGCAAGGGATCCACCCTCACCACCAATCACCGGCTGTGAAGTTCCATGGTCGATATAGCAATGGTAATCCGCAGCTGTTGAAGATGCTTCAGAGAATGTGGAAAGGAATATTGACAATATATGTATTCAAATATAATGAATCAGATTTGGATAGATTGCAAATAGTGTCATTGTTTGACATCTATATGTATTCAACCGTAATAATGATGCTACAATTGTTGTCGCCAGTCTTTTGGATGGCAATGAGGAAGGGTCAGCAGGTCAGGATATGAGGGCACTGTAAAAGCACGCAAGGTGATACCACCATTTGCGATTGCATCCAGATGTTTATTACCTTTCATTTCATCAGGGAGCCAATAAGGAAAATGTGACGACCACATAAGGAAAATGTGATGGCCACGGAATGCAGGATTAGAATCACAGCAGTTTCTCCCGTCAGGTTGACCCTGTGAAGATACCACTTGATTTTAGAAACATCAGAAGTCAATACTCTCACATGTCATCGCTTTGTTGTGCTGAAAGCTCCTCAGACCTGGAACTAGCTGAAGTTTCAATGGTGATTGGCCCAAGCAAGAAATTCATGGGTGGAATTTGCGTGACCGCTCGGAAGTCCGCACACGTGATGATTGATTGCACTACACGTGTGCTGAGATGCTGACTTCAGGGTGACCCTTCTGGGGTCCTCCATGGCCCCCTTTGGGGTCCCCTATGGCTTCAGAACCCCCCTATGGCCGTTGGAGACCCAGCCCTTGCACCCAGGCCGGCATGAGTTGGGACCCTCAGGAGCTGCAGTTTGCAGGGCTTGGAAGCAGGGACTGATGATTGAAGGGTTGGTTGATAGGGGATTGCAATGGTAAACAACTATCTGGTTGATGGTTTGGTTGACATTTTCTATTTTCCCTAGTAATTAGTAATAAATGGTTGGTTGACAAATATGTTTCAAAGGTTTGAAACCACCAACCAGATAAGTTGGTTAGCATCACCTGGTTCAAACAAGTTAGGTAGCAGTAGCTTTTATAGTGAGCTATACCCGCATATAGTGAGTTATACCACACATGTCAATGAATATACCATGATCAACAGTCGATTACCATCATCATTAATTATTAGTTTTTTATATTTTTTGTGAGCATTGTGAACCATTACAGATGACTACCTGATGATATTCCCAAAATTTTGATGACTGCGTAGCTCTTCACCCGGTCGTAATTCACATTTCGTGTGACCCAGACTCTTCGCTCTTTTGCGGGCTGTTGTCACAACTTCAGTGCTTTCTTGCCCTTCAGCTGGTATTGTCAGCCGGTGGTGCTCTCAATCGTCCAGTAAGTGGTTCGCTGACTAGATGCCAGCTCGCGTATGCACACATTATATGTACAGTACATTCACATGCAAAACAACAGTGCCACCTGACAACTATTTTTGCACACGCGCATAGATTTTGAATGTGTGTATATACACCTACTAAGTCGGTCACATGACTACTGTGGCTATGTTTTTTTGGAATTAATCTTCAGAATTCTCAAGAAACACACATATATATATATATATTTCACTTACATTATATATATATATGTATATATATATATATGTATAAATATATATCAGAAACACCTACATGATCTATTTACATATATTTCCCGTTGAACTTATTTGAAGTTTTCAATTTACAGATCTAGATGTAAGATGATGTAAGTATAGTGATTTTCTTATCCATCTCTGTAGATCTGGTAATGTTGCTGTGGGTCAGTTTACCCTTAGTCCCCCCGGTTCCCCTATCATTAACCAGCTCGTTTTCCCTATGATTGTTGCTTATTAACACCCATTATTGGTTGGTTAACTGCTTGACCCAACTGGCCATATAGCTGGTATATCCCCTACTGTGGTTGGTTATCATCCCCCACTATGAACCATTAACCAGCTAGTTAACCGCCAGTTTTGACATCAGACGCGGCTGCTTCACCGGTGCCCCCCCCCCCCCCCCCCCCCCCGCCGGTGACGGTGGAGGCTATGGCGCGGGTGATGCTTACGACCACGGTGGAGGCTGTGGGGCAGGTGGCGCAGGTGCTTTGATTGGTTAACACATGGACTTCAAGCAGAATCCACAGAGAAACCAATTTGATTGAACTCTGATTTTGGGAGGGACCAATCAACTGAACCATTGATTTTGTGTAAACCAATCAGAGCAGTTCACATTTGATTGAATCCCTGTGTGGATTACAGATATGAACTTAACTTTTTAGGCTTTTTGGGATTTGATTGCTTTACCATATAACCACTAAAAATTAGACTTTTAGCAATGGATCTAAAAGCCACCAAGATCCACGGAGAAACCAATCAGAGGTGCAAGATATCTATTTGCCTTTTGAAAGGGTTTCTCATGATGATCTTGGCGGATATGCTGGATGCTCATCTCCAATGTGAGTTCAGCAGCGTGAGTCGCACATGTGTTTGGCGTTTTTTTTTTTTTTTAATGGGAAATCATCCTATTAATTACTGCTGATTGTGACCATCTCAAAAAGTAAAAAAAGAAAAACATTCCCACAATTTGCCACGAATTTCCAGGTGCATCGCAAAAACATTGCAGCCAGATCTTTTCAAGCAGAGTCCAAGTGCATCACTGCACGTGGTTGGTCAATGATGCTGGGGACACCTGGTGAGCTACGCAGGTCACTCATCGTACGACCAGTTCTCCACCGAGTCAATGATCACAAGCTAGAACCAACTAGCTCAAAAGGTTTACCAGAATCAAGTTCATACAACTTCGCTATCAACAGGGGCGGCTGTGAGCCCGCCAGAAAAGGGCCAGGGTCCAAAAGCAAAGCCCGACCAAAGCCAACAAGCTGGTCAAAGATCTGCCCGGAAAACCCTGAGCTTACGAATCCCTTTTCCGCAAACACAGAAGCTTTCTTTGGTGCCTGGAAATGGGTTGATTACCTGGGTATTATGGTTAACTAATGGAGTTACTTTGTCATTAGCTATGAGTTCAACCAATTGATTATCAGTTAATTATTACTCAATTGATCATCAGCTATTAGTTAAACTAATCTAATGTTTGCCAATGGATCCTTCAGACAACCCTTCTGGGGTGGGAGGACATCCCCAGGTAAGGGACTGGTCGATGGCATAGCAGCCGACCGCTGCTTTCAGGAAACCGCTGGGGACGCAATGGCAACAACAAAGGCAGGATGTGGTCATTCTGCAAACGTGACTGTGGGTACTTGGATCTGCGGCTGGGGTCCCCTAGAAACCATGAGAATTGTGACCACTTGCGAGCCGTGGGGGTGCACATCCAAGCAGGATGATGAAGTATGGAGCGCAAGAGCCAACACTCATTTGGTCGGTGGTTTTCATCATTTCCCCTCTTAACAAATGGTTGGTTGAGTTGGTTCAATCATATTCTTCATGGGTTTGAAACCACCAACCAATCATGGTGGTTCATAGGGCTCTATGATCACATGGTATCCAGCGATCATCAGCAGCAAGTCTGACACTTATCGATGGTTCATCCCCAAACTTAGGATCTGAACTAGGCTAAAGGCCAGGTGATAGCCGGGGCTATCCTCAATTGTACCATGGGTGATGACCTGTTGTGGTTATATAATTATGCCCGCTGGATCCACAGCAAGCATGTTGACACATGTTTATCATAGCATTGTTTTTTGATGGGTTACTGTAGATTTTGGTTCATATTCCTACCTATTGCGCTCAATTGGTAGGCAGTCTTTGATCGGCATTACCCGTCAGAATGATTATCATTTCAGACTCCAACTTGTCGGGCTCCCGTGCAGCTCCTTTAGGCTCCAGAATCCGTGGCGCGGAGGTGTTCGACATATTCAAAGTAGCGTCAAACGCTTGTCAGCAACCTTCCCAAACAGTACCATCCAAATATATAATTTCAACACTAACATCCAAATAGATTCTTCAAAGATCACTATGTCATGTTTGAAGACTCCAGTAACTACAAGCACAAGCACCAACATTCCAAGTAGCACGTGCTGGCTGGACTTTGAAGAAGGCACAGTTCATCCACTTGTGACAATTGGAGAAGGCTGACTCGGACGTCCAGCTGACCGCACCTGCGCCATGCCACCGGTCAATGAGATCCGCCCCTCAGGCGCGGATGGGTTCATCATTGGAATCCCAACGTCCAGCTGGCCCCAAAAAACCTTCTCCATCCCCCGCAAAGAAAGCTTGCCTTAGTAAGGATAGTAAGGTTTAACGGCTGATTCATGTTTAACATGAAAAAATATCCATCCTTACTAGGGAATAACATGAATCAACTGCATATTCCAAGTCGGCTTCTGGAGGGTTGTGTCCGGGGAAGGGACTGCGGGCCCCAAGGTGTTACAAAGCAGCACCAGCGGGGACGGTGTTGCCTGGATTGTCACTTTGTGGCAACTTTGTGGTTGTACCCTTGGCAGGGTGAATAAAATACCCAGAATAAGAGAACCGCTCATTCATTATGCATGAATTAACGCACCATTCGTTGAAGCGCTTGTTAGCTATTAACAATTCGCTAGCCATTCACTAGCTGCTTGTCCATCATGAACCAGAATTCGTCAACCAATTAGTTAACCAACTAGCTAACGAAATGATCTGGATAGCTAATTCATCATTGATACTAATCCTAATCCTGCTAATCCATCCATCCATCCATCCATCCATCCATCCATCCATCCATCCATCCATCCATTTCGCTAATTTGTTAACCATCTAGCTACTAATCCATCCCGCTAATTCGCTAACTTTATTAGTTATCCATCCATCATTCACCCTGCCACGACTGCAGGTTGGCGCTCCGCGCTTCAAACGCTTGGTGGGGAACCTGACAAACATGGCGGCCCTTGAAGGTGAAGAGTGCTGTTAGCCATGGATCTTTAATCATCAACCCATCAACCATGGCTAGTGTTGTTATTGGTTGATGGTTAAGTATTGGTTGATGATCAACATGGTTAATAGCCATCATCTAGTGAAACCAGGTGTATAGCTACCATGTTATCTATTAATCATGGCTATTACAATGGTTAATGGTTAACTAGCTGGTTTGGCTGGTTAATAGTAGGGGATGATAACCAAGAATAGTGGAGGATATATCAGCTATATATGGTGATATGGGTCAAAATTAATCAACCAATTTCATGGGGGATAAGTTCACCAACAAAGCTATAGGGAAAACGAGCTGGTTAATGATAGGGGAACCAGGGGGACTAAGGGTTTTGACCCACTGCCACTAAAGTATAGCTACCATGTTATCTATTGACCATGGCTATAATGGTTGTTGTATGGTAACACCTACCACGGTCGCTAAAACTATCAAGCCATGGCTAGCGGAAACCAGGAGGTCCCCGTTGTATGGTAACACCTACCACGGTCGCTAAAACTATCAAGCCATGGCTAGTGAAACCAGGTAGCTACCATGTTAGCTGTTACCATACAACAACCATTCCGTACAGCCAACTATGGCCATGGCTACCACTACAACTGAAAAACACGTCATTTTAACCACCTACTTGTAACCACTAATCAACCACGAAATGACCATAGCTTATCACCACGGGCAGCCACGACGCGGCATAATATGAGTTGACCCGGGCCCCGGTCACCGCATGGCCGTGGCGCTGCAGGTGGAATGTGCACGGCGCGCGCCCAGTACCTTGGAGTGGCGCGGTATCTGTTGAAGGTTGGTTGCCAGCTACGGTTTGTCAGGTACCATTTTGTTTCTGTTCCCTAGTAATGGTTAATAATGGCTACTAATGGTTAATTATAGGGGATTTGATTATATACCTGATTTGGTTATAGAGGATTTCTGGTTGGTGGTTTGATTGACATGTTTTATTTTCCCACACGTAGTTATTAACAAATGGTTGCTTGACATATATTGTTCATGGGGTTTGAAACCACCAACCAGTATAGGATTTGATTACCTGGTCAGCTTATCACATTGTTGTCACCTAGGATCAATCTATTGGTAACCATAGGTGGTTACCAGCTTTGGTTTGTCAGCTTATCACATGTTATCACCTATGGTTTGATGAATTAGCTTTTTTGATTCATATATTGGGTATTTATTTTGAATAGTGGTTATCAGCTATGGTTTGTCATGTGATCTTTTTTTTGATTGGTACAAATTGATAGGGATCGTATTTGATGTTTCCCTAGGTCTTGATAACTTGAAAAATGCATACTCTAGCTATGAATTGGAAACCTTCAACACTGGTACGTCAAGGAATGTACAGTGAAGGACAAACCATCGCCTAAAGAACACCTGCCTGTGTTTCCATGGTTGGTGTTTTGCAACCTCTCGTTTATAACCAGCGCAGTTCGGGATCACTTTGCAAGGAGGCGTTTCTGCCAAGTCAGTAGATGATGTTGAAGGGCATCTCTGGATGTGATAGGAAGTGCAAGTGTCCTCGACGCTTTCGACATGGGTTGGCGATTCTGAGCAAAATGTTCACTTCAGACACGTGCGCCAGATCCATAGGCCAAGCAGTGATTCGCATGTAGGCACACGAGGAGATGTATGTGCACAGATACACCTGCACAATCATCCACACTGGTCTAAAGTGGGAAAAGCCACTGATTGACACGGTTGCTGTAGTTATGAGTTACGAATCTCATTTCACCACCAACCAGTTGTAAAATTCTTGAAACCTGAAGCGTCACCACTGAGTCACCACCGGGCCCAACCATCACCACCAGGCAGTAAACCAGGGCAGCGCCCAGGCAACCGAAGCTCATTACCGGCCGCAACGTGCCTTGGCTTCCCGTGTTGGCGGCGGTGGAACCGGCGCGGTGATCATCACGCCGACGCGAGATGGGTTCACGAGTTCTTCAGGCTTCATATGGCGAGGGGTCGGTCAAGCAGTTAACCAACTCATAGGGAAAACGAGCTGCCGTTAATGATGGGTAACCAGGGGACTAGCCGGGTGAACTGACCCACTGCCATTTGTGTGTTTCTCAAATTTTAGGGGACCTCAAAAATGGTTGGTTTCTTGAGATGATTTGGGGGTACCCATTTGTTTCAGAAACCCCCCAAATGGCAGCGGAAATCTGGAACCCCGACCGTTGAAAGAACAGTCAGGGACCACGACCATGGGGGTCAGCAATGCGCATGTGATGTCGAAAAGACATTACAGAAGAGATACGTCACTGGAACTGTTTGGTTGGGAAAGCTGTAACCAGCAACTGAGATGATGAGAACTTCTGAAGTGTGGATAGATCACGATAGATCCACACCTTAAATTTGTGCAGCTTGGTAAACGCCATTCATGGGATCCATCAAGCACCAATGACCCAGCTGGTTTTCCCGCCGCCAGTGGCACCGGTGACAGTGGCACTGCCAACAATGTGCCATTCATATCCATTCACGGCGTGTTGCATTCAAGACATATCTACACAGAGATAATTATTGATAATTATGTCTTTTGCATCCATTTACATCTTTGTATGTGTATCACTGTTTGTAGTCCTGACCCAGACTAGGAGTTCAAAAGCTGGTGATTTATCATGAGAGTTTCTCAAGCCATACCACCAGGCCCATCATCCAGTTGATTACTCATTAATAGAAACAAACCATCCATTTTTTGAGTTCCCTATGGCTTGAGAACCCCGCATATAGTTGGTATATCCCCTATTGTTGCTTACTATCCCCTATTTATCGCTATCATATTAACTATTTCGTCGTTTCCTGTGGCTTGAGAAACCCTCAAATAAATTATGACTGTTTCTCAAAATAGGGGTACCCCTAAATCATCTAGTTCAAATAACATTTCATAGTGATAAACCAACCATTTTGGGAGTCCCATATTTTTGAGAAACCACCTTTTGGAGGTTCTCGTTCGGAGGATCCAGCAGCTGAGGATGGCCCCAGTGTCAGCTGCTAAGGCAGCACTGGCCATGTGCGCCAAGATCCACTGGCCGCGAGCTCAACGACTCCTGGATCAGCTGGTGCCATGGCGGCAGGGTGAGCAACAGAGTGGAGGTCCAAGGGAAACCTGGGACTCATCAGCAACAGGCAAGAAACAACAGCACGAATCTGGTTGGTGGTTTTAAGCATTGTTAATTTTCATAGTAGGTATGAACAAATGGTCAGTTGACTAATATGGTCTATAGGGGTTGAAGCCACCAACCAGGAATAAGAGTAGCGACAACGATGATAAATAACAATAAGAACATCAATAAACATATTAACAACAACAACAACAACAACAACAACAACAACAACAACAACAACAACAACAACAACAACAACAACAACAGGAACAACAGGAACAACAACAACAACAGCAACAACAACAACAACAAGAACAGCAGCTGAGATGGCCAGGGTTTGCTAAAAAACATTAGATATCAACATGATACAACTGACAGCATCTCCCTGGCGGATCCGGAACAGTGAGCTGGTGACGAACTGGGAGGTCTCATGAGGTGCTTGTCATGTTACTGATTGGGTTGAAATAGATCCGTGGTTACCAATAGGGGAATGTGCTGGCGGTTGGTAGATCCATATCATTTTAATGCTAAAACTGATAGTGGCTTATGAACAGATGGATCTATAGTTTCGCTGGCTGCAACCTCGCGTTTCATGCAACATGGAAAGCACGAAGATTCGGTATCCACCATGGGTAACCAAGGGCTGACATGTTTGACCATGGGACTTCAACATGTGGGGCTACTACGGATGGCTCAATATGGATAATATGGTTAATATTGTTGAACAAATACTGCGTGGTATGGCGAAAGAAGCGGTGAAGTGTCAATGATAACCAGTTTATTACGTGTTGATGCTTGTCAATATGAACATTGCTCAAACAAAAAACAGCTGATATTAGAATGATCGATAGTTAATGGTGATCAAGGGTAGATAGTGCTGGAACATTGTTTGAGCTACACTTCATCGCTGCACTCAACGATTTGTTGATAGTAGGTTTTTTGTCTCCAGTGCATACGGTGCACGATTCCCATTGCGCAGTGGTCAGCAAAACGACTGGTTTTTCCAACAAACCCCTGTGGGGGGCTGGTTTTGGGTTAATTATGACAACATTTAACCCGATTCCGGGCAACTACAATAATTATACAGTTTCACTGGCATATGTTTGGCGACACTTTAGGCTTTTTTTCGACCGCCCGTGGACGGCCAGGAAATGTTGGCTGTGTTGCAAGTGGACATCATCACTTACAGCAGCCTGGCACCTGCAGCGGGTTTAGTTTTACAGGATATTATAACTACTGCCACTAAGGTGCATTGACAGCCATTTTCTGAGATACCCACGTGCCACCAACAATGACAAGAAAAACTTGACTTGTGAAGGATGCCCATACCAAAGACAAACAGTCTTCCAACTCATGCATGCAAATGCCTAAGAAAAAAATCACGGATCTAAGGTATAGAAGTTGGGCAAGACCCCTCAAGAACATTGGTTGACTCAATCTGGTTGCAGAGAGTGGCGGTACAAATAACACATCTAGTTTTATGGTTGCATGTGTATTTTGATTTTTTGTTGTATATGTAATTAAATATATTAAATTATATATATATGTATTGATTATACATGTAACTTTATTCATATATGCACTTGTTTTACATGTAAATTCAGATACTTTGCAAATTTACAACATGTATGTGAATTTCGGCAACTTTGAGGAATGAAAAGCACGGGGGTTGGTACTCATGAACGGGGCGCAGGATGTAGACATGGCCTATGTATATGGCAGCAGCTTATCCATGTAAACATCCCAATTCAACTTGCAAAACCAAAACCTTCCCTAGGCAGTTTGAAAAAAAGGAACATCTCTCTGGCATTAATTTCATTTTACACCACGACCACCACCACCAGCACCAACACCACCACCACCAGCACCAGCACCACCACCATCACCAACATCTGCAAGGCACCTTGATCGCAGCCACCGCCTGGCAACAGATGTGGCAACTCCTCAGTCGATTGAGATGTCAGGACCTGGGCCCCCTGGTTGCAATCTGGTTGGGGGGTTCACACATGTTTGGTGATTTTCCATAGTAATAGGGGATAAACTACTGAAATGGTTAATAGTAAGGGGATAAACAATTACTGACCAAGATTACCATTTGTTGTTATTTTCCATAGTAATGGTTAATAATGGTTAATAATGGTTAATAATGGTTAATAATGGTTAATAATGGTTAATACTTGTTAATACTGGTTAATACTGGCTATAGGGGATAGTAAGCAACAATCATGATTAAACAGCTACTGGCTGGTGGTTTGATTTACATGTTTTGATTTTCCATAGTGATTATTAACAATGGTTGGTTGACAAATATGTTTCATAGGGGTCGTGGTTCAAGAACCAACCAGCAAAGGTCGCCCAACAAGTCAAAGAGGGTTGAACATACTTTTCAGGTTGTGATCTAGCGGGTCTCATCCTTGTATTCCTGGCATTAGTTTTGTTATTGTTCTGGATTTGAGTTTTCTGGTTTCTTTGCGGCATAGATTGTGAGGGTGCAAAATATGCAGTGTTTATTCGCGAATTACCCGTTGATCAGGTCAACTTGCTGAAAGTTGTCATTGAATTACTAAGTTGATGTTCCAATGAAAGCCAAAACAGCAGCCACGTTTCGAGGGTCTTGGACTGTTCCTCACTTTTCCCTGAAGCTGGTACAGGGTCAAGTTGATTGGGTTACAGTGCAGTGGCCAATGTGCAGAAAGGTTATATAATGTTTGGGTGTTTCTCAGAATATGGGTACCCCCAAGTCATCCATAACTCAACGATAGCTTTGGGGGTCCCCCATTTAAAGAAACAACCATAATCACCACATAGACGGTACATCCCCTATGATTCAAACCATTATTAACCATCAACCAGCTAGGTAATTAATCATTATCAATCACCAATAACCATTATTCTTGGTAATGACCAACTAGCCATTAATTATGGTTATAATATCATTATCATTATTAATCACCATTAACCAATAACCATTAATAATCCCCACTAGTAACCATTATAACCACCATATTGGGCCTGGCAGTCGGCAGAGGACTTGGAGCCCAACATCGTGACCTGGAACTCGCTCATCAGCAGGTGTGCAAGCTGAGCGCTGGGCACAGGGCCATGGATTTTGGGGTTCGCCAAAAGTGGATGAATGGCATCAGGTCGTCAGCTAAAAACGGCAGGTGGATGTGATTTGTCTTTTGGTTTAGGTGGGTTTTACTTTGTTACAGTAAACATCTGCAGGTATCAATGCTGCGTACATGGGTGGTAAGAGTTTATAGTCCATCATATTGTCTTTCGGAAACTTGAATCCGAACTCTTCTCTTTTATCCTGTAGTTTTTATATCTCCCATCATGTCGCTCCTACTCTAGTATCCCAGCTTCATGCATATGGTACATCTATTTTGAGATTTACCTAAAAAGTGACGTATTCATGTAGGTAAGATACCATCCATGCAGCATCTGGGTGGTGATTCGCAACGGTCGCCCCAGGTCCAGCTGGAAGATGGCCATGAACTGTTTCTCCCAGCTGAAGTCTTTACGGCAACAGCCAACGGTGGTGACATGTGTCCTGGCAATGCTTGGGTGCGTTGGGAAAGGGTGCGTTGGGAATTGGGCTGGTGACATGGCTATGTCCAAACCGTGGGGTGCACCACAAAGTGTTCAAACCACTCAGCAACTCGAACATGTTGAATTTCTTGATGGCGCGAATCAACTATTTCTAGAGCGTACGGCGGTTTATCTTGGTTGTTTTGACTGCCTGCCGCCGGTTTGACCAATGGCCATGGGAATGGACCAAGGGATCAGCAACCAGGATGTACGGCCCATGTTGACTTAATGAACGAGGTACCTGGGTTACACCGACTATGCAACCTGTATAGAACATCAAAAAAGCAACGGTACAATGGCTCGTATGTATCATATATATCACCTTCTCACCGTTGCTCACACCCACGGGGACAAATTGTCATGATTTATCATGGCTTGAACGATAATGATTGTTTTACATCTCATTTTGATTACAGTACGCGATAAGTAAAGAATCTATTGATTAATGATGAGTCCATTACCGAAAATCAATCCATGTACCATTGGGTACATGGTTGATGGTTAATTACTGTACTATAGTCATAGATTTTTTATCGATCAATCCATCAATGACTAGTTATCTATAGGTCCACTGTAGTAAGGATGGGTTAATGGTTGACAGATTCCCTATAGTAGGTATAGGATCCGAAGATCAATCCATTCACCATTCAGCATGAACCCCTGGTTGATTCATCTGGGTATCCCCCAAGTTCGCCTTGGCTCCCCATTAAAATGGGGGAGAGGGATCAAAAACACATATTCGGATCAAAAAAATACTAGTCAACCCATGGTTTAGCTCCATCCAGGGTTCGCATTACTGGTTTCACCATGGGGTACAAAGAATGGTTATAAGTATCAATGGTTGTTGGTTGATAGTTATCAATGATGGTTAACACCCATGAACGATGGTTATGGTTACTATGACTATCTACCATGGGGTAACAAGCATGGTTAATTGCTATAACTATCAATGATGGTCAACACCAACCCCCAAAATGGTTGGTTTAGTACTACTAAATAGCTATAGATGGATGATTTGTGGGTACCCCTATGACTTGAGAAACCACCATGGTTAATTGCTATAACCATAGGTTTTGAACCTATTAATTGCTGGTTGTTAGATGGTTGTTGGTTGATAGGCATCAATGATGGTCAACACCCATGTTGCTTAACAACCTCCATAGGTTTTTGCCGCCAACTCCTTGAGGCAGCGCTGCCGTGTCGGGAACGGAGCAGCACTGGCAACGTTGCTTGGAGATGCACTGCACGGCTGCGCGTTCGCGCGGCATCGAGAGCAATGTGGTTCTCATGCGCCTGGGAGCGTTGAGTTGCTGCGGCCTGCGGCCTTGACCGTTGGCGCTGTCGGTGAGTATTGGTGAATGGTAGATGGTTAAGCACCAATAATGGTTAATAGATGGCTATGGGTCAAAACCCCGTACCCCTGCTTCCCCTATCATTAACCAGCTTGTTTCCCTTATTATTGTTGGTCATTATCCCCCATCATTGGTTGATTAATATTGACCCATAGCCAGATGTTAATCGTGTTTAATGATTTGGTATTTCATATTGGTTGGGAGCTTTCGGTCAAACCGAACAATGGGTAAGTGAACGACCCAACCGTTGGACTACTAGTGACTGGTCATTTATGGCATGTTCACTAGGCGTGCGGGTCAATGGTGGCTTTCGGTCAGTATTGGCAAATGGTTAGCCACCTAGCGTTTCAGGATTAATAGTTATCAAATATAGTAATGCTTAAACATATCAAGATGTATCAAGTATATTTGTGTTAGTTTACTGTTAATGGTTCCCATTGTATTGGTTAGTGGTTTACCATTGCGTACCTGAATGGTTTGCCATTATTGGTGGCTAACCACTACACTTAGTATTGGTTTATAGCCTTAATAATGGTAGTAACCAAACAATGGATAACTGAAGTGCCCAGCAGTTGGACTTGTGACTGGTCATCTCTGGGAGCAGCCAGATGTACGGGGTTGGTTAGTTCATGATTATGTTTACTTAAGTAGCAGGTTTCCTAGAAAACATGTTGTTAGTTGATTTGTTGATGATGGTTGGCTGTAGGTGTTTGGAGGTGATGAACAGCTGATGACGGTGACAGGGACAGCTATTTGTTATTACTATTGTCATTTATATGGGCTCCATATCAATAAGCCCACATATTTGATGGTGCATCACAAGCTGTGTTTGGTCAAACTGCTGGTTTATGGAAATGGAACTCCTGTCAACACTGGTGTCCATTGGTCGGCCATGATGAACCACCATTAAGATCAAGATCAAAAAACTGGTATGATAAAATTGGTATGAACATGTAACATATGTGCTAATTTAAATAACAACTTATCCACAGCCATCATCCACCGACAACTAGTCAGTCAACTATTCTTATTGATTCATTGTAATGAATTGTTATGAAGAATTTGTATCCAATGACATTTCATGTGAATTCATTTCGCTCACTCACCATTGCCTTTTTCATGACCATCAGAAGTGTCGGGTACAGAGCTACGAGTTCCTGAGTGTGGGTTGGCCGAAAAATGGGTCACCAGCAGGCCAGGCCATACCAAGACATAACGATGAACAACATGACCTCAGCTGCGGCTTTGTACAAGTCAATATGGTAGTTTCTCAAAATATGGGAGCCCCAAAATGGTTGGCTTAGTACTACTGAATGATACTAAATGACTAAAAATGGATGATTTAGGGGTACCCCTATTTTGAGAAACCACCAATATGTACCTCCCAGTCACTGGTGTGTTTTCCTATTAGGAAAGGTTATTTCGTAGGTAACACCATTTCTGGACAAATGCATGTATGATCAATCATTGATTCGTAGTGACAATGGGGTGGTGTCCCATCAAGGTGGTAAGTATTGAGGCAAGATGGTTGCGATGATGGTTTGGAACCTTTCAGTAGCCACATGCTCCATGCAGGGTATACATAGCCCAGTCTTTTTCAGGTAAATATAGCATACATGGAGCATCTGGAATATCGAACATCACTATCTCTAGTTTGGAAAAAAAACATGTTTCTGAAAACCGAGATCAACATGTTCCAAACATATCCAAACTTCACAAGACGTTGTTGAGGGATCAATAGATTGTTTCAGATCATCAATAATCATCAAACAAAAATATCAAGCATTTTTCCATATGCATGTATATGATATATGTATTGAACTATTTATATACATGTATATATTTATAATTTATATATACATACATGTATATATATATATTTGTATATATTTGTATTTATTTGTATATATTTGTATATATTTGTATATATATTTATGTATATTTATATATATATATTTGTATTTGGATATATTTGTATATATATATATATGTGTGTGTTATTTATATTTATATATATATATATTTAAATCTATATATATATATATATATTGTTATGTATTTATTTTTTTGACATATATATATATATGTATACATTTGTGTATGTATATATATATATATATATATCTGTATTTGTGTGTATGTATATATATATATATATATTTGTATTTGTGTGTGTATATATATATTTGTATATATAGATTTGAAATATATATCTATGTATAAATATATGTATAGATATATATTTCCACATATGCATACACTTGCACTTACATATACCTGGCTGGTAATGGGGACATGGGGGTTCTGATGACACTTCGAGGGGCGGCATCATCCACGGTGTGCGGGTCGTGTGGTCCTGGACGTTGCAGCTGCTGCGGCAAATGGCGTTGGATGAGCTATCACCAGATCTGCAAAGCTACAGTGCAGCATGGCTCAGCATGGTGGGCGTGGGGAAGGGTTCACCACCATCAGACAACAAGGAGAGGGGCCATGGCTATTCAGAAGGAGACCATGAGACAACAGGAGACAACCAGTCACAACTAGTCCAGAAATGGGGAGAATTTGATTGAAATTTTGGGGTCAAGGATATGTCAAGGATATTCTGAAATAAAAATTCAAGAGAATCACACAGCCAGTCATTATTCAGCGTTAGACTAGCGCCATGAAAGCCCAACAAATTCTTCTCAGCACCATGTTTGATGGCTATTGAGGATTCTTCATGATTCTTGATGATATGTAGTTGTTGATGGTCACCTGTCATGTGTGATGGCTTTTGGTGGATACGCTTAGGACTCACAGACCTTGCTTCATATCGATCACGGCGGCATGGTTCATCGATTCACCCTGGCCATCGCGGGTACGGCAGCCACTTTTTCACAAATTATCAGGAAAATCAACCTGGGAAACCCCCATGATTGGTGATTAAAAAAGGCCTTCCAAGGTACATTTCCACGAACCAACCTAGTGGTTGAAACATATACGACTTAACCACAGCCGTCATCCGTCATTCTTACGCCGTCAGAAACCACTTGTTACTTCATACTGTGTCTTCTGCCTGTTGATGATGGGGTGGCAAGCATTGACGATGCTCAGTTGATCAACTGCTCCACCCAGGCAGCGATTGCCAGCTCTAGACCTTTGACAGCTTTGCGCTTGCTGGACGACTTGGTTTCAAGGACGGACAGGGTGCCATCCATGGTGACCATGGTGGCGGCCATGGTGGTGGCCATGGTGGCGGCCGTGGTGGTGGCCATGGTGGTGGCCATGGTGTCCCTAACTATCCCAAAACGTGGTACTGGGAGGTCCATAGCCATGGTGTCCCCCCGCCTAGCTAGTTAGTGAGTTTCCCTATTGATTAATTTTATCATATATACCTAGGGAACCTCCAACCTACTTTTTTTTGGGTGGAAGGATAATAACCGGGTTTTACCAAATGAATGGTGAATTACCAGGTTTCCCCCAGAAAACCGGGTTTTCCCATATACAGCTATTATATGGCTATTCTTAGTGGCTTTATGTTGGATGTCAACCATGAATATAAGCATTATAGATGATGCTAATGGGGAAACATCCATATATAATTGATTGCCCTTCGCATTGGTGAGGCTTGGCACAATTCGCTCAGTGCTTTTTGGCGGGCACTCAAGGCTCGAGACGCCTTTGTAGTAGGTTGCTATAGGGTTTAAACATAGGTTTGCCAAGTATTCACAACCATATTTACTATCATACTCAACCATCATCAACCAGAAGCCCCAACGGTTCTAAGAATAACTTAAGAGATCTTAGGACCTATACTAGTCTAATAGGGCAACATGTGTGATATCCCAGTATCTAAATTACTTCCAAGGCTAAAAGGGCTGATAGCGTCTAGGACATAAACCCTGGCTAGAGTATAGGACCACCATGGACCACCACTTCCAGGGTTGATGGGTCTCTCAACCGCTGCCCCGGCCGGCGATGATGGCTTTGGGGAGAAGCCTTTGGAAGAGCCCAGAGGGCCCGGGCACCCAAGACGCAGCTCGGGCGTCTCTGTTTTTTTCCCACGATGACTCGATAGCGTCCCGCCATGCCACTTACCTTGGCTGGGTAGATGTTGGCTTTGGGCATTGGAGCCCCCAACTTACAGCTCAAGTAGTTCATTGTTTTACCAATTGAATATCATTTGAATTTCTGGGTGGTTTTCGTTGCAGCATTTTAGATCCAACATGGGCAGTGACAGTTCAGCCATGGAAATCTCCGGGCTTGCGGGCGAGTGGGATGCTGACCTGCCTCTTCGTGAAAGGGTTCGCAGGGAACGCAAAATCAACACTTACCCGCCATCACAAAAGTATTGTGAACCAAGCCGGGCCAACTGTGTCAGCAATAGCATGGTTCTCTTGCCAGCTTTGATTCGGCTTCGGGATGTGCCGAAATGGCCTTTACCACACCTAGAGCCCCTTCAAGTTGAATTGAGCACCTACTATGAAAACCTGGGCATTCCTG
>VSDK01009750.1:4483-29369 GCA_009767595.1 Symbiodinium kawagutii
ACTGCTACTACTACTACTACTACTACTACTACTGCTACTACTACTACTACTACTACTAGTACTACTACTACTACTACTACTACTACTACTACTACTACTACTACTACTAGTACTACTACTACTACTACTACTACTACTACTACTACTACTACTACTACTAGTACTAGTACTACTACTACTACTACTACTACTATTACTACTACTGCGCTTATTTATTGTTACTACTACTACCACCGCCACTACCAACGACAACTGCAACTGCTGCTATTTCCATGGCCATTTCAAGATAACCTCTACATCTTCATGGAACCCAGAAACTGGCGATGCTTCTGAGCATCCATCACAATGGGCTCATCCTGACTCTCCGCTGCGCTGTCACCTCCCTCAGCCTCCTCTGGTTCTGCCATCTTCTTGAAATCACGGAATCACGGCGATGGCGATACCCATCTAACACACATGCTGGAAGTGGTGTGCCGCTGTTGGGTCAGTGAATGAACAAAGGGAACTTCGCTAAGTATACAAAATCAGTTACATCAAGCTGGATGTTTTTCCCAAATGATCCAACACTGCTTACCATTTGGTAGGTGGCTGATCCCATTTCGATCAGGTTGGCGGGTGGTTATGAAGTGTAGAACTGCTGGGCAGCAAGAAGTTGTGTTGTGATGGGCTCTTGAGCATGCGGCGCAGCGGTCCCATGAAAACCATCCAACTCAATTCATTCTTAGGAATCGATTCACAATGGCAACATATTAATAATGACTTCATCAATGGGTATGAATAACAAGTTGGTCTTGACGAATAATAATGATGGGGATTCATCAAAATTCATCGTGCGCTGACTGGGTGGCTTTCAGCAAAGCAACTTTTGGTGTTGCAAGTCCGATTTCAAAGCACTGAATGGTTGGTGTTGTCATTCAATGCTCCTATTCATTTCTAATCAATTATCATTTCAAGCAATTGGAATGTAGTCAATGTAATCAGGCTAATTATGAATCGCAGTAGGTGGCCCCCTTGTACTTTATGATCAGTAATACTATTGAAAAGGCAGTGGGGTTCGAATGACGCCAATCAAATGCCAGCGCAGGTTGTTTGTCTCCTCCTATTTCACATGGCACCGTGCTTGGAAGACCAACAGCTGATCTTTCACTCGGACCAGTTGAAAAATAACGTTGGAATCTCATTGGAGGTTGTCAAATGGAACAAATTTGACAATGAATCAATGCTACCAAATGGATGCATTTGTTGATCTCATTAGAGGTATTTGGCTGTTTCTGACAATGGAGGACCCCAAACTCATTCATTAATAATCGGCTAATAACAGGCCAACAATTTTTGGGGTCCCTATTGCGAGAAACACCTGTTTGGAGCATGGCTTTGTGGCCCCAATGAAGCAATGCTGGCTGCTGGCAAATCTGTCTGTTGGTTGCTGAGGCCAGGAAGCACACTGCTACAGCTACTGTTTGGTACGCTTTTACTCACAGATTGGTTTTAGTGGCTCAACCGTAGTGACATGAATGTATAGATTCTATGCATGTAAATATATATATATATGTGTGAGTATTATATAGAATAAATACATATACGTAAAAACAAAAAATTATTTATAGATACACATATATCTGTGTGTAAAGGTATGTATACTGTATATACATATATTGAAATATCTATATAAATATATACACATTTACATTTGCATATATGTAAAACAAATTCTATATGTATATATATATATACATATGTAACGATGTACATATGTATAATTATATATATACATGCGTATATATATATACATATGTGTGTATATATATATATATAAACATCTGTGTATATATATTTACATATGTGTAAATATATTTATACATGTGTGTGTATATACGTACATATATATACATATCTGAAAGCAAGATATAGAAATGGTCCTATGCTTTCGTATTGAAAAAGTCATGATCAACATCCTAAAACCTACATTTCATGCAACTGATACTGGCCCTAGTTGGGAATGCACTCTTTGTAAAGTTGGAATCTTTATATCGAGGCCACTTTCATGGGGGCAAAAACGTTGGCAGGTCCCGTACATGAGCTACAAACACTTGAAAGCAATGCTTAATATATAGTGGGTAACAAGAGCTTGCAAGCAGGTTGACACACTAAAGATGCACCACTACCGATTCGAGGAGTCCAACCATCCATGTGCATCGAATCCATGTAAGGTTCCAAATGGTTTCGATAAAACCCCTTTTCGCAGTCCATCATGCTCGAACTAAATTCAGCTCAGGTAGGAAAAGCAATAAGAAAACTATATAAAAAACCAACCACCGGATATCCAAATGCAAACATTGGTGTTGGTTCTGGTTGGCTTTGACCTTATGGATCACCGAATCACCTCATGCTTCACCATCACCCAGTCACTATGCGGTCTCTGACTGACTTTTTCAAGCTCGGCCGACTGATGGACCCACTCACTTACAGGAAACTCTTGCAGATGTATTTTCAGCCCTAAAAACCTTAACACTTGGAATTCAGAAGCCTAATAAGCACATCTTCTAACCAGTCGAAGGTCATGTCCTGATAGCCGGTGGCCGGCTAGAAACCGTGGTGCTTGTTGGTCCCCCGTCCCCTGTGTCCCACCTGGAGCTAGCATGGAGAAATCGGTGCTGGCCAAGCCATGAAGTTGCTCAATGAATTTCAGGAGCATCGACCTCAACCCGCGGCGGATGGCATGGGATGGCCGGGGGCAGTGGCCCACAGATGGCCATCTGGGATGGCCTGGGGGCTACGCCCAACTGTTCAACATGACTCACCGAAAAGACTCACATCCAGTTGTAGATGCGAAAACAACCAACATGATTACGTCAAGTTCTCTACATTGACCATCAAAAGTCATCCTTTGTCAACCATTTGCATTCATCAACACGATTTGATGGTCAGTGAATCACCTCCACTGTACCATTTGAAACACGCAACCAGTTGCTACACCTGGTTAAGACAAATAAACACATGTTTCAAAAACTTGGAATGGTCACTTATCTCTATAAACAACCATAACCCATAAACAATCATGAAACACGCATAGTCCATAGTGGTTACATACACGGACACCCATAAACCGTGAACTTTACCACAAGCACCGGCTGATCAACCTGCGGCCAACCAGGGCTGCTACACGATCCTTGACCCGTGGTGAGAGTAACCTCTAAAACAATGAAACCAGCCAATAGATGAACGTGTTCACCTTGATCTATACGTCATTCTATTTGCCCATGTGCGTATACCTACATGTATATATATATATATATATCCCTTCTTTTTGCTGCCTGCTCAACCAAGCTCTCTCTGCGTGGCCTGGGCATTGAAGCCACCAAGTGAAACAGATGGCTGCACAAGCCAAAACTCAAGTACTGATTGCACTCATCCATCAAAGGTTGCAGCTTTCACGGTTTCATCGATTCATCGGACTTTCCAGGGAGGCATGTGGGCTGGGCCCGTTAAGGCTGCAGCCATTGATTGATTGGACCCATGCTCTCAGGGATAGAATGGCATCCCTTCTTTTTGCTGCCTGCTCAACCAAGCTCTCTCTGCGTGGCCTGGGCATTGAAGCCACCAAGTGAAACAGATGGCTGCACAAGCCAAAACTCAAGCACTGATTGCACTCATCCATCAAAGGTTGCAGCTTTCACGGTTTCATCGATTCATCGGACTTTCCATCTTTTCCACTCCTGCTTGCACTTCGAAGACAAAAAATCCAGCACAGGCCACGCTAGATCTGACAGTTCTGAAATACGAGCACGAGAGACTGCATCAAGACTGTGAACAAGGACAAAAGCACCAACTTCCTGCAGGTAAAACTCAAGCGTCCTTGTCCTGGCCCAGCGGCCGCGCCAGGCCACCCACGCTAGATCTTCGGTCTGTTGATACAAGTAGGTGGCACCGCTACCACGCAATACCCCCGGCGTTGCGCCGTGAGCGCTCTGGGTCACAGGCACTCCCAGCCGTTGCATGACACAATTCCATTGTCGTCTGAACAAACCCATAGAACCAGGGTACAACTTCGTGGCAGCAGGTAGGTCTCCATAGATTTGTTCAACAAACCAAATAACTTCACAGTCATCCACACGCCCGTGTTGTCGACGGGCGAATCTGGCAGTTTTCGGATCCCGAACTCGTATGTATAAACTAGGACTGTCAAAACCAACGTCCCGAGGAAATATCAAGTCCTTTCGGCACAAGGCTAGCAGTTCAGAAGGATGTAACATTGCTGAAAAACCCAAAAGTACCATTGCGGACCAGTTGAGCCAACCCCACAATCCAGCAACACAGCAAGCAGCCCGAATCACGCTAGGCGGGAGCACTGCTCTGCAAGCTCCGGGCTCATGGATCTGCCATTTGCGGTCCACTTGCCAAGCTGGAGTCATGTAAGGTTTAGCTTGAGGCCAACGATCTTGAATAGCAGTGATAGCATATACAAAATGGTACCGTGGTAGCCCAGATTCGAAACAATGCATACCGAAACCTCTTACAGCAAACACCAAAGCTTGTATGTCGGATGACACAGATTCCCAGGGAATTTGCAACTCATCATTGCACCAATCCATAAACATCTGCAGGCATCGATGCATGCGATCGGCTGTCGCAGGTGCAAAACCTACACGCATGTCCAAGGGTCCACGGGGTCGAGGACCCGGATTCCTCTCTATATCTCCTCCCAAAAGCAGAAGGAAGCGAAGCCATCTGGCAGGATTCTTTTCAAACTTTGCGGCTGCACACACTTTGTCAAAAGGCTCTGGATCACCACGTTCCAGAGCACGGAACCAACCTGGTGGTTCTCGTGAAGGGCCCCGCACAGCTCGTTGCCTCGTTGGATCATCAGCTCGATTGTCCTGAGAGTAGCAGTGCAAAAGCCCAGGATAAAGACCCCCTCCTATGATGTAGGCTACACAACCTTTAAGCACTTTGGTTAGTGCGTAGCTGCTGGACCTCCCTTTGGCTGCAGCTCCTATGGTTACTCTGCTATCAAGGAGACCTACAAAACGTGTGTCAGGGGAAACTTTTGCTAAGGACTTTATCCAGGATTTATAGGTTCTTATCTCATTGACATTTATGTGGCCAGGCCGTTTAAATTTGTATCGAAACTGCTCATGGAAATGCAAAAATTCACAAAGCTCATGATGCCACTCGGGATTCTCAAACCATCTACGATTTGGGAAAGGAGGATCGTGAGGTATCTGAATCAGAGCATCTTCGGAAACTCCTACTTCTTTCAAGGATCTGCAAAGAAAGGCCGATGGGATTCGGTCAACTGCACCTTCCTTGGCTGCGACTGCACCGCTAGCCATCTGATGCACAAGCCGAAGAGGATAGGCAGCTGAGAAAGATGCCACTGACATTCCTGGCACAGGCTCAGCTCCGTACACTTCAAGGCAGGAAGGTTTGCATTGTTGCTTAAACACGGCAATACTCTCGGGAGTGAAGCACCCTTGGATTACAAAGTGAGGTTTGCTTTTTGGGCACTTGCAACTACACTCAAGGGGTAAAAGCCAGGGCTTGTTATGCAACCATTTGGATGATTTCTGGAAAGCACTACCGAAGCTACAAAAGGAAAAATGCGATATCACACATCCTAGCTTGACCAACGTCTGAAAGCAGCGCAACAAGAACAACCGGGAATTGCGGGGTTGCTCAACACTGATAAACTGACCATACATAACCGCTATGGTGAGGATGATGGCAGTGCGTCGGGCTAGTTGGTTATGATATGCAGTGAAAGGTTCTTTGGGATCAAAACCATAGGGATATTCTTTGGACCGCACTTGAGGACGACGCAACGTGCCGAAGCTGACACATGGAAGTCCTGCATGCCATTCTCGCACCACGCCCCGGGCAGCCAAGCCCACGACTTCTCGAAAAGTGGCATCGCTGGCTAAATCCCCCAGTCGCAGGCGGCGACCGTCTATATCGAAACCGTCATGGCATGTTAAGCCACGGGAAGCATGAACACTAGTCCAGTTACCTACGCCCCTAAAAAGTTCACAGCAATCGTACAAGATCCCTTCTTGCAGAGGTTTGGGAACATAGTTTGGAAGGGGGAGCTCACTAGTCTCATAAGGCTCATGGGCTAAAGCTTCCTCAGAATCCGCTGGGATTCCTAGTTCACTTAGTACGGCTGCAGCTGGACTTTTGAGTCTGGTGTAAAATCCCTTTTGTTCACTGTGACGCCACAATTCCGAAGTGACAGATGGTGTGACTGAAGCGTGGCAAACTGCCCCCCATGCGGGGGAAGCATCTGTCATATATATATCTTATCACTGTAAGTGGCTCGCAAATCCGATTGTGCTGTTGGGCCCAATGCAGCAAGTAACAACAACTCGTTTCGTGCTTCACGGCTCAAGCAAAAGACCTGTTGTGAAGGAAGGTTTCGCCCCTGCTGGAAAAGGTGGTCAACTATGGCAAACAGAGCCCTTCGGAACAAGAGGACATGTACCCAACATCCAAGCAATACCGAAAGGAGTTTGGGGGTGCAAGTGCCTCTATGAGCGATTACCATTGATAGCAAACACAACACTAAAATCCGGTGACGAGGGGCCATTACTCTTCCCTGCAAACCATCGAAATCAGCTCCTAAGATGATCCCCTGAGTAAGGTTCCGTTTTTGTTTGCGACCTTGAAGGACTAATCCAACCTGTTTATAGGCTTTGGCTGCTTCATCAAAAACTATGGTGTCCCGAAGCTTAGGATTCTTCTTAAGGTCTTCCTCTTGCAATTTCTGAATCCCCACATGATCATCTATCGCGAGGAGCTCTACGAAAGGTGATCTTGGGATGGGCCACCTGTACCGTAGCACCTCTGTGGGGCGCATTGAACTGCACATGTTGCGAAGAACCGAAGAATGGGCAGCCTGTGCGATCTCTACGGCAAGGTTGTCCCCCATGGCAAGGGTTTTTAAGCAAACAAGTACGGGACCTCCCTCTAAACCATCATGATAACAACTAAAGTCTCTTACCTCATCCGGGGAAAACTTTATTCTAAAGGCGTTCCTCAAAGACCTAGCTTGGCTAACCTTAAAGGTATAATAATAGTCCGACAAATCATCAGCGCTAAATCGATAGGCCTCTTGCGGCTCTAAATGTAGCATGCTAAGCAGGCAACCGGGGGCAAGTTCTTTGGTGGCTGAAGCTAAAGTGTGCATTCGACCATTTATCACTTGGGGATTTACTATCAACCGATCATGGTCTGCATCCTTGGGGACACAGAAAAGGCCAACAGCTTCCTCAAAGTCTTTGATCTTAGCAGGCACCAAACTACAGGCCCCTAACTTATCCCATCGCCTGGCAAGCTTCAGAAATTCGGATCTACTACATCGAACCTTAGCTGGTCTTTTGGTTTGCCAAGTTTCAGGTGGTTTACGTAACACTTCGGGGTCTTCATAAGCTGATCTCAAGAGAGGGTCTGAAAGGAAATTGGCAGCCTCAAACGAAGGCGGGCTATTCCATTTCACTCGGTCGGACTGCACTGGCATGGAGCCAGTGGGGTTGTCAAGAGACGCCGAGGCTTGAAACTCTTCAAAGTTACATTGATGACTCGGGTCTGCTGCTGCAACATCAGCTGGTCTTTGATCATGATCGAAGTGCGAACGATATGGATCTAAAGACGCTTCCACTTGCAACGCTAATTCGGTTAGGTCCTGCAACCCTAGTTTTCACCAAGGGAGTTCCTGAATGGATTTAATTGCACCTACAAATTTATCCTTTGCTCGACCCAGATCGTCACCAACGAAATCCGGAGTATGCAGGAAATGCATGATGAGGGATTCGAGTCTCTCAACGATGCAATGCTGCTGCGGAGAAAGGGACGCTCCTAATCGAGCGCAGCCTGGTGGCTTTGCAGGAAAACCCAGCGACTCCCAGTTGAGGCTACATATTGCTATGTTCAAAAGCTCATTGCAGGCTCTCAGGAATCGATGTCGGCGACGGCGCCGTGGGTTGAGGTGCTTGCATTCTGTCCATCGCCACCTGACAGGGGGGACAGGCCACAAGGAACCCGGAGGATTCCCATCAACATTGCAGGCTTCCAGTGGAGCTAGACTCTCACGGGTAAATGCACCCAAGCCTGTTGGTGCAGCTCGGATGCCCTTGCATAATTGCAAAACTAATTCAATAAGATTAAACAACTTGGTTTGGGAGGACGCAAAATCAGGAAGCCCTAAAAACTTTACTGGATTATCAGGTGAGCTACCGACATGGTCAGCAGATGAACAAATTGGGATTGCTCCAGCGACTTCAGTGTCGGCACTGCTGTGCTGGCTCACTCTGCGGCTTCGCTGTTCTCTGAAGCAGCCTGGGACTGCTTGCCTCCGCCCTTGCCTTTGGGTCTCGCTTTGGACTTCGGATGCTTCTTGCCAGGTCCCTCTGGATCGTCGGCTGGTGGATTCTTGGGAGGTTTTCCGACGCTGTTCATTCGACTTTCTAAGAAATCGAGGTCCCGAAGATAGGCCAGGTTCCCCGACACCCAAGCAGGACTGCTTAGTCTTGAGAATGGTTCCAACCCGGGGCGTTTGCGATGTGACACAAACAAATGCATCGGAGGATCTTGCAGGCCCGTCAGGAGCCATGCCAAGGAAGTCCTTCCTTGGTCCAGAGCTACCTGCTCTGTGAAGATCATCATGCGACCCATCGTGCCTAACATCTGCTCGTTGGCACTCTCGTATGCTGTTGCCCAACCTTCGCAAATTAGACAAGCAAACTGAGCTAAGAGCTTGTTGTCGGCCAATGGGATGCGACGCTCCATGTATTTCCGAAGCAAGTTCCCGTCCTCCCGGTCGGGGCTCAAGTTCAGCTCCTTGAGAGCTGATCTTCTCACAACCCGACCCACCTTCCGGCAGATCCTGGATGGCCTGAATAAATGCTTCCCTGGCTAGACATCCTTTCACACCTCCTGAGCCACTGCCTCCTCCGCTGTCCGAGCCTCCGCTGCCCAACACCCTCATCACTGGGTCTTGGGGCCGAGCACCAATCAACTTCTGAAGAAGGACTTGGTTTTGTCGGAGCTGCGCTAGGACAATCTGCTGCATTGGATCGGACCCCGCCTGAGCTGCCTGATTGTCCATAGGCTGCAAAACCAAAGCCAGGTCGTCTTCGATGGCCTCCTTCTCTAGGTCTGCATAAAGCCCTTCCTGCATCTTTTGGACAGCGGGTAGAGCAGGACGTCGTCGTTCTACATTGGCCACTCGAGGTGGCGGACTGCCTGCCATTGACTGAAGGCGGGCCCAGTCTGCTGCCCTGAGCTCTTGCTGCTGGCCTGGGCCGGCAAACAGACCTGGAGCCTTTGGCGCTCCAGCTCTTTGTCGAGGTTCGCCCAGCTGAGCTGGTGGAGGCTGATTGCCCGACTGCAACTGACGCAGCTGAGCTTCCAGACGATGGATGTGGTCTTGCATCTGGGCCACTACATCTGGATCCATGTGACCATTGGGAGCGGGGTGCTCGCCAGCAGCCTCTGCTTCGTCCTCCACCTCCTCTGGGTAGTCCTCTTGGCTGAAGTACTCTTGAGCCGTGGCTGGGTCCATCTCGTCGAACCATCCTCTTGCTAGCTCCTCCACGCTGGCACGAGAGGGTCTTGCAAAGGCCCCTCGAGAGGTGAAGTGGATGGACTTCAGCTCTGAAGCAACGGTTCCTCGAATGATCACAGCTTTGTGCAGCAAGGGAGCAAACTCCCAGGGCAAGTCGACCAGCTCTGCCTCTGCTATGCCAACCTCCTTGTTCTTTGAGTTCAGCAAAGCCACCTGACCACGATAAAACGTTGGGATGGCGAAGTCTGCTCCAGGTGCTAAGTCTACAACAGCTTGATGTACCAGTTCTTCGACGGGCAGCACCAGCATGAATCCGTTCTCTCGCACATAGACCAAACCGCACCACACCACATTGGGATCTGGCAACGAAGCTCCTGTGATAGGCATGTGAATTCCTGGCAAACTGGCTCCAGCTTCTGACACTGCTAGAGCCTCCACTGCCTCTCGGGAGAGAGGCGGTCTGCTCATTGCTGCTCTGGCGGCCATTGCCTCTGCGCTCCGGCCAAGTAGGCTGAAGCTTCAGAATGACTGGCAAAGGCGTGCGAAATGCTCTCTGGATGGAAATCGTGAGGTCGACCTTCGCGGCTAACAGCCGCGATGTACACCGAGTAGGATGAGGTCCAAAAAGTGGAATCGCTGGACCCTGCCCTCAAGACCACGTACACTGTGTTCTTGAGAGGTGTGCTTGGCGAAAACCCCCCTTGATATGCACCCTGCAGCTGCCTGCGAGCTACAATGCCAGCACGATATGCACGGGCAATGCGAGCCTCTGGAGTCCAAGGCCCAGAGCTACGAAGCCTGGGTGTAAGGAAACTCAAAAACCGCAGCTGAAGATCACCCAAGGCCTCAGGTGTTCGAGCCTCAATGATCCGATCCTCCAGCCCTTCACTGAGCTGGTAGAATTGCACCCCAGTGGATGGTGTGCTGCTCGCGGCCGCACTTGCAACTGTGGCACTCACTGTTGATCCCGTCCCAGTTGATGGTACAATGGGGCGAGCTGTGATAGTGATTTCCAGGTTTGCAAAAAGGATTGTGGCACGGTCCACCTCAGAATCTTGCATTCACTGACCCCTACGATATTCAGCCAACCGCTCTCGGATATCACCAGTTTGCACCGTTGGGGGAATCCAGTGATGACAAGCCAGCTGAATCACCTGTAGCACAAATTTGCGAATCCGCAATGAGAACAGTAGTGACCCCAAGCAGAATCCCACTGCACAACTGCAGCAGATGCAAACCACAAATGCCAGCACAAGGAATCCCCACGGACAAGTGGGAGATGAGCTGAACCAGAAGCGAGCTTCACGCACAGCGTCTAAGACCCAGGGGCCCATCAACGCTTGACCCGTTAAGGCTGCAGCCATTGATTGATTGGACCCATGCTCTCAGGGATAGAATGGCATATATGCATCTTAGGTACGCCTCATATTCAACATGAAATGGTGTAGATGGTGATACAAATATACAGTATATATTTAAAACATATCTACGTGTATTGCATTGTATTGCATGCTGCAGATCAACACCAATAGAATGCACTAGCAAAAGATCTTTAAATGCACCTCAAAGAGGATCCAAACCTTGTGCACCCTGAGGTCACTAACCTTTTCCTCCCAGGACGGGCCCCCGCAACTGACGAGCACTTGGCCACCGAGAAGTGGTTCTACACGTGATCTAGGACTTCTGATAGCTGCGAAGCGGGGAAGTGTTGAATGAACCGAGTAGAACTAGTAGACCTTAACATCATCAGTCTGTAGCATTGGAAGATCAGTTTGGATGAAACCATTATGATATGGTTGCATCAGTGATAAGTTGCCTACCCAGGCGGTACTTAAAGCATAGCTATGACGTAGGCCATTCAAATGGTTGCGTCTCTTGGCAGTTTCAAACCCCCGCAAAGTATGCGCGAGTCACTCATGAATCATCCGAGGTTGGGTGTTGGTTTTGAAGATAAAGTAAGTGAAGCGGTACTCCTAAATCATCCCATATTAGTCATAGTAATGAACCAACCATAACTCAGGGGGTCCCAAGCTTCAGAAACCACCAACCATCCGGCTGCAGCCTAGGCACTTGATGGACTCAGGCGAGCTCACCACCACTCCACAGGCGCGCCGGCAGGCCTGGCGCTGAGCATCATGAACTAAGCATCAGCCATGCGACACAAATGGCGGCTAGGCCAAGGTGACTATCAAGAATTAATCACTGGTTTATATATATGGTTAAGAAGTCTGTTGTTAATTGGTGATTACGAAGTCATCAACTTTTGATACTGTACATCAGCTATGTGAACCTGTGCGAACCATTTTTTAACCAGTATCAACCATCATTAAGTGCAACGCTCGAGCATCGTCATCCGCCATGAAAAAAACAGTCTGATAGATACCCACGATTAATCACGGTTTTCCGTGTTCAAACGTCTTAACAAGTAGTCTCATTTTATCAACCAACATTCTCATTTTGTGAATGATGATAAAGAGACATCCACGGTGGTATGTAATTTTTTACAGGTGTTCATGATCTGAAAAAAACATGATGAGAAAAACAATATACACTTATAGCTGGTTACTTGCCATTATCAATCAACACAACACGGTGGTTGCTAACCATGTGACGTCGGCTAGTCAACCTCTAGGGTTGATCCACAGTAATGTTGCGCGCAAACACCCCAGTTCGCCCACAGGGCGAACGGGGGGGTTTGCCTATGCTGACCACTGGATGTTGGATGGTTACTTCACTAATTGAAGGGTTCATGCTTTTAGGGTTGATGGTTTTAGGGTTGATGGTATTCGACGATGAGGGTCATCACATGTCCCACCCCCCAAAAACTTTGTGTCTCATGAGTACTTTCCTGCTTTTAGGCTTGAGGGTTTTAGGGTTGATGGTGTTAGGGTTGATGTAAACATATCCATGACTACTGAAATATGTCTATACAGAGCCATACCAGCAAGACACAGGTCCAGGACCTGCGCGTGCCGTTGAGATAAGCATGATGTCACACATGTGTATTTTGTCCCACAAAAACCAATGTTTTTGGACGTTCCAAGACGCTGACGACAGAGGCGCGGGCAAGGGATATTTTTCATGAGTGCCCCCCCCAGCCACTCGTCATCAATCATTCGCGTGAACCAACATCTTTGCGCATGTTTGCCATCACTAGCTGGTTATTGATGAGCTTAATGATCAAATATGGGTTAATGATTCTTGATGCTGCTTGCTGATATATACATGACGCTTTGGAATCTTCACGACGTCCCCAGGTCTGTAGGGATGACCTCGATACCAAGGTCGACCTGACGTGGCTTCTCACGCATGGGATTCCTCCGCCCCGGTTGGACGTCTGCAGTCGTCCCCATGGCGCAGTATCCTGGGGACCGCCGCTCGCGTACCGCCGCATGGCATGGTGCCGCTTCAGAGTTCGATTCCTGTGCGCAGCCTCCGCCGTGCACCATGGACTCAGTGCCTTGTTTCGATACTCCTCTAGTAGAGGACTCCTCTAGGAATACCCACAGTGAAATAGGCGAACACTTCCCTACGCGTGTGTACATCTGCATAAACAAATAGATGCAGTTACGTTACATGTACAGATGAATATTTAGAAAATATGCATTTCCACAAACACATTTGAGTGTGATTTAGTATGTGTACATAGTACAAAGATACACACGTTAATACCATACATATGGCGCACGCTCCCACATGCCTTCACTAGAAGAGAAAGTTACATAGATGAAGTACAAACAAAAGCCGTTGCCAACCGCTGTATTTGTCACCCATCTCACTCGCCTCCAACTTGGTATAGATCTTCATGATGGTCTCTGGGCAGTCATCTACTTGACGATCAAATTGGAAGGTCACGATTCCTCGATGGCCAGGATGAAATGGAACCATCAGCAAATTCCAAAAAGATCAAACAAAGGAGACCGGAAAATTCCTCGAAGACTTTGGATTAGGAATTGGATTGACAAAAAAACTCTAAAGCTAAAAAGGAGACCAGAAAATTCCTCAAAAGCTAAAGGTCCCATTAGCACTGGTGACTTTGGATCGCGGGTATTCGATTCGTGGACACACGAATCTTTCTACTCAGCGGTTCCGGCAATCGAGTTTGCTGGACCAGCTGACCCAGCTCCTCGATCACCAACCATTCAAAGACCAATCGCAACCATCAACCATAAGTATTCATAAATCTTTCCTGTAACCATGGTTTTCGACCATTAACCAACCATTTCCCAGCCATAAACCATTCACGTGCCAACCATTCGCGGATCTTCTGAGAGATCTTCTTGGATCTTGGAAGATCCCTGACTGCACTTCTGGGGGCTATTCCCAGCCCCCAACCATTGGGTGAACAGCCTCACTCTCCAGGCATAAGCCAACTATTAAGGAGCCAACAACCTCCTCAACCAGCCATTCACCACACGAGAATCTCTTGGGCGTGAGCTTCGAGAAGGAGCTCCGCAGAATCCTCAGCCAGTCGCACGGTCGCCTCCCTGGGTGGTCCATCCATGGCGGGACCACCAACGATGGAAAATCATCAACTCACCAGTGGATGGTCGTCATCTTTCAGCAATGGTAGCAGTGAGTTACAGGAATCATCATTGATAACGGTGATTAACAAGCTATAGAGTGGTAAATAATGACTAATCATGGGATATGGAGTGGTTACAGTAATAATGGTTGACCACGAGTTGTAGTGATTGATAATGATGAAGTTTGCTTAAACATTGTTTATATGTTAACATTGATCATGGGAAAATCAAATGCTGGCAAGGCGTAATGACCAACGATGGCAACCCAAACAGACTTACATGAGTGTGTCCTGAGCACCATCGCCTGCTTTGTTCAGATTATTTTTGATGGTTTCAACCCTGTATTTTTTCATCCTACTCATGGAGCGGCATTTCCAGACAACTGAAAACCCAGCCCTGTGATCCCTGTCGCACCAACAAATGCGGCACGCAACTCTTGGAAACTCACAATGGTACATCCGCCCATTCATCACCCCCAATCGTACCATAATTTGCAGCCACCATGAAACACGGAGAGCTAATTTGTTCAGTGGATCTCCCATTTAGCAAAGATTTGTCGGAAAAATTGCCAGCAGTGAGCGGTTAGGAAGCTATTCCAGATAGATGATGGTACTAGCTTGGGTTGGGACATATCCCTGAAACATGTTCCTCAAAAACACTTGAACGAGTAGGAACTACACGTTCCCTAGGTCCGCTGGCTGATTGCCAGCAACTGTATCCACCGGTTCCCACTGGAAACTTCCGGAAGTTTCCACATGGGTAATGAAGTCATCTCACCGTTTTGTGGAAAACTTGGATGATAAAATCATAGAGTTCCGAACAATCTGGGGGCGATTGCAAATTCTGAAACTAGAGTACCACTACAGTATGTAGCACTGGAGTTCGTGGAGTACTCTCAGCTCACAGGGGGGATTTTTCGTCCAGCATCTGTCTACTCTGATCCAGTAAAGGGCCTCGGCGGGCTGAAGCACCGTGAGTGGCCACATGATCTCGTGATGCTTAGTTCCCGTGGAGTCCATGTTTGGGTCTAATCCGTGGTCCAGATGAATCAGTAGTATTGGGACAAGCAGATTTGTTGACGGGGTATTGAGATGTAGCATGTCTTTCCTCTGCTGCCTTTCCTTCCATGCCCTGGTACCAAACACTGCTTGGGATTACCATATCTGGTCACACTTCATAGGCTATCATGATCAAGTTCCTTATACCGATTGACACGCACTAGTGGTCGTTTTGGAGAATGATAAATGATATCTCCGTAAATCATAAATGGTCTGCTCCAACCCACCAAGTGATGCTGGCATGATAATCATCAGTTCAGGGGTTGCAACGATTTATGAAACGCATACGTATCTGTTGCCCCCAACAGAACTGGCACACGCATGGCTGCTTTTCACAACAGCCGCTGTCCTAGGTGCCATTGCCGCCATATTTTTGTGAAGGCGCCAGGGTTGGGGGGTGCCATGGCAGGCAAAGCAAATAGACGAGCCAGCAAAACGTGCAACCTTTGCAACCCCGGCAAAGAAGAGAACAAGCGAACAACTATCACTCATGTCACTCGCCCAATAACGGACCATTTTACAGGCTTTGCAAATAATTTGAATGCTTCTTTTGCTGTTCATCAACATCTGCAATCGTTGCTGATGCGCCAAAACCGTGCGCTTCTGCGCTACGCAGATCCTTAAATATGTTAACTTCTTTGTCATCATCAACCAGCATCTGGTCGTTGCAAACATCATCCACACGTCACTAGCTAGAGCTATCATTGCTATGTCATGCTATACTGTACCTCATGGAAACTCTTGACTTGGTACCTTAGTAAACGTCCCCAAGCCACGACCAAACTACGTAGTCCAACTGTTGGGATGTTCACCTACTGTACCCTTTTGTTGGTTGCCTAATCTTGACCCATGGCTGACCAACTCCCGAGTGAGCCTGTCTTTCGTGAAAAACTTGCGCCGCGACTGTGCCCCAAGAGGAGAAATAACACAAATGGGCGGCCGCGACAAAGGTGGCACCAGTGGCCTCAATTACACTGAAAAAACCTTGCGAACAACCATCATCAACCATCACCCATCTTTTTCAACCATTTCATGAACCATCATCAACCATCATCAACCATCATCAACCGTCATCAACCATTTCATGAACCATCATCATCAACCATCATCAACCATCATCAACCATTTCATAAAGCATTTGATGAACCATCAACCTTATCAGCCAGGGCCATGACTATCCATCACCCCCAACCATTCGGGCCCATTCGGGGCCCAGGTGCTTGGCATGACCTGCGTGACCAAGACTTCCGGACCCGCCAACATGCTGGAGAGCAACGGACCCACGACCTAGGCGCCATGGCAAGGTGCGCGGCCCAGGTGGATGAATTCAGTGGGTTGGATGATAGACATGGGCGAAGTGACAGGTATAACATGGGCACATGTGGATTCATGTTAATCAATGGCTAGGATATACAACGTGAATCATTGATGATACTGGGTTATATTGGGGAAGTTATGGGGCAAATATACAAGCTGATGAGTATCATCTTAAGTTAACTATGATAAATACATATATGTCTATATGACATAAAACCGTAGTGTATTGTATCGCATATGTATATCCATGACTTTGCTAGTTGTAGCCCCTGTGAGTTGACCTATCCCGTGACACATAAACAGGAGGTCAGGTCGAGTGCACTGTGACTTTCCGTCATAATCGAACTTGAAGTAGTTACAACATTTGTTTGCAAGGAAGCATACGAAGCATCATGTTTAGACTAGCATGTTTGGTTCGAAACATCTTGAAACCAAACCGGTGATGCTGCTTGGGCAATCTGGTGTTTTTGTAGAACCAATCTCTGTCCATCAGGTCCACGAACTGCTTGTCATCATTGCTGCCTTGCTCTTTTTTGCGGCAGCATGGAGGTTGTGGTGGTTATCGGTCTTGATGTCCAAGTACTAGTAGTAGCAGCAGTAATAAGAGTCAGTTGTTCGGTTCAACCGTGGATTTATCTTTCATCAAACATATCTTGGCAGCTTCACCATGAGTGTTGCTGTCTCGCCGGCTCCTTTCAGCAGTTCCACCATTGGAGCAAGGTGCTGTCGTCTTGCCCGCTCCCATGATCATTTGTTGCACTCTGGACTTGCCATCCTGATAGCTTTGCATAAACCTCAGGAGCTTGCACCGCCCAAGAACGGTTGCAGGGAACCAGCAACCACAATGCAGGACAAAGCAGAAGCTGCTGACACAAGATCTTGAGATCTTTTTGCTACTTCTTTCAGTGGGAAGCAATTTTGCAAGTAGCGCCTGGTTTGGGGCACATAACTCATTCCCACAGAATGTATCCATGGTTGTGAATTTCATGGTTTTTGTCAGACTGAACCCTGAATACATAGTAAGATCGATGGATTCGATAGGAATGCCCCAAAGGGGGTAGTTGAGGAATATCCCAATGACCACATGCATCTTAGAGTATAAATGCTACAACCTATGGCATCATGCGGTTTACCATACAACATTCTTGCTCTATGATTGTGTTTACAAAGTTCCTCTGAGACCATGGTTTCAGCATGAAATGCCTCCTGAACAGCCCGTGGTCTCTCACTAACTTCCGTCTCATCCCCTTTTACCCACCATAAGCAGATGGCGCAGAAGCTGATAACATGCAAGTTCAATGGTGGTTAATAACCCAAGCTGCTGAGCATTACATCCTTTCTATCTTGAATGTTCCTGCAACTCAGATGGCTCATGACTTAAACTATGTCCCTCATCCTGGTCCCTAAACCCCTCGACTATTCGCCACATCATAGACTTCATAGCTGCTGTTCAACAATAGTTTTCCCTGATGTCCAGCAACTGCCTCACCCTAGCCCTAGACGGTTTGGGATTTCCTACTCAACCAGGATTCTGGCAAGAGGGTTTAATTAAGGGGGGGTCTACTGCTGCCAACCCATCCACCTGTCGCTGATCAGCCGAAAAGCCAGTCCACCATCTCAACTTGCCGCGGCCGCAAAACGATGTGCTGCATGAATTCGAAGATCAGAAAGCCTCTCCAAGTTCGGCCCCACCAGTGTGGTGGTGATTCGTGATGAATACAGTAATAATAACAATGATGATGATGATGATGATGATGATGATGATGATGATGATGACAATAATACCAATAATACCAATAATACCAATAATACAAATAATACAAATAATACAACTAATACAAATATTCATGATACTTGATCAATGATGGATGATGATGATGTCTGGTTCCCTTAAGCTTTCCAAGACCCAACACATACAGAGTACCCCCGAATGCCAAAAGGCCATCCATTTTCATCAGGAAAACCGCAGGGGGGAACCATGATTCTTGGGCCTATCATAGAGAATGATGCATACACACGAGCACAAACATGGTTTGAAGGCCATGTGCCTTGGGGTCAAGCTTTCACCAAACGAAACTGGTGCAAACTATTGGTTTACATTTCCTATTGAAGTGTATAAATCTCTACTAGTTGGTGAAGATTATTCATTAGAAAGAAAACTCTTGTTTCTGTCATTTCTCACACGATAGAGACACAAATATCGTCATTGTCACTGTGTTTCTGATCGCTATGCATACATTGTTGCTGGCTACAATCTCATGATCTCATCTAACATCCTCCTGGGAAACAAAATCACACTCTATGGTTGAGCTATGGTTATTCGGGATGGTTCCTAGTGGTTGATCTACACGATTAAAATTTATGATTGTAATCACCAGAGGTGACCAAAAGAGATATAACAAACCGACCCAGCAAAATGCCGACAGTCCCTCGATGACCCACCAATCCCAACAGCGCGTGCAAGCTGTTGGATGGGGGTCTCCCTAAATTTCACATCCAAAAGTAGTAAGCAATTTCACATCCTGGTATCCTGCCCCCTCATACCCATGCCTGATTCACTAATTTCAGTTTTCTGTGTTGATTTTTTTTTGGATTGTCCTGGTCCCAGTTAGGGAAGACAAACAAGTCCTACTTTGAGGGGCACGCCAGCAAATCCAAACGAGGTCTGAAACACTTGCGGAATGCAACAGAATACAACTATACAGAGCTGAAATTCGATATTGGGAAATCTCAAGTCTGCAAGGATAAGGAGACACTTTTAGCATAAGTTGATCTACGTGTTGCCTGAGTTGTTGTCCTTTTCCGCTTAGTTGCAGAAAAGCAACGAGGATCGAAGACGAAGTGTCCTTCCGGGGCCTCCAGCAGTAGCGGCTTGCGCTGTCACTTCTTGGGAGGTGTGGGACAAGATGATCAGTCCCTAAGAGCTACTCCCGGGAGCTATATATCTATATATATACATAGCTAATCAAACAAGTCTTCCACCAACACTCCATAAACTAAGCATATCGCCCATGAGCAACGGAATAAACTCACCGAGATGTGATTCCATGTGATAAGTCAATCAGTTCGCACTCCTCGATAGCACTGCTGTTGACAAAACTAATTGCGGCTGTTCGGTTCTACAGATCGGTACTTTGACAAATTTCTTGAACACAACAGTGGGTCAGAACCAGGCACCCAAGCAACGTGCGCGAAGATTCCAGCAAAGACTCTTCTCATCTTTCTAGTTTCACCAAGTGGGCCACAATGACTAGCTTCGATGATGTTTGTTTGAGCTATTTGTATCTATTTGGCAGATTCAGTATGGATCTAAGCCGATTCTACTTAAATGAATTCATTTATGTTCAATCAGAGATACAGGTACCCTTACCACCTGCAACTACCATGCTTTCTGGACCTCTGCAGAACATGCACAGGGTCACCTTGGGACGTTCCCTCTGCCAATATCGCCCTTTGGGTCGAAGCTTTGAAATTTGTCTTTTTCACCGGCTGGTACATCCCAATGCGCTGCTGGCATCCCACATTCATGGCCACGGGGGATGATGATGTTCGTTGATGTTCGTCTCCGGACTGCTACCGATGTGATAGATGACTTTCTCATCTCCTGTCGGCTGTGCCTTGTACCATGTACCTGCTGACCATCCCCTTCAGCTCTCGGGACCTTCACACCATTTGGGCGGTAAATTGACCCACACTTAGCCATATGCTGTTGCTCATTAACTTACTAACAGTTGTTTATTATGACCAGCGAATATGGCTGACCACAACACAATTGGTCCCCCAAACTCAACAAGTTGCTTAGTATTCCCGCTATTCACATGTCTTAAGTCTGAACCATTGCTGTTTAGCCAGCTTGGTGGCCTTGACCCTCGCCATGGCGGACCCTTCATCCGCCCTGGGGATTGCCTGGCGTAGGTAGCAGCGCTTCTCCGTTAGCAGCTCGGCCAGAAAGGTCATTTCCTGCTGCGTCGCCAGCACATCCTGCGGCATCGCCATCCCGACGTGGCACCCGAGTTTTTTCGAGGATTTTTTGAATTTTGTATGGGTTTGTTTTTGACGGATTTATGAATGATGATAATCTAAAGTTCTTTTTTGAGATTGATGATGTTGAATGATCATAATCTAAAAAAACAGTTGCTTGTTTCGACTTGTTTCGGTTGATGATTATAATCTGAAAACAGCATTGAGTTTGAGAGCCCCCGCATATTGAGAATTCGGTCAGACTCACCGCTGCCAAAACAGGCATTCCTCTCCCGCCATGGCTTTGGGCACTTGGGCGGCCAAACGTCGACAAAGCCTTGGCGCGGCAGGCGCCAGTTCAAACGGACATCGCAGATCGGCAACAGCGATCCCCAAACCACAACCATTGGTGGAACCGGCAATTTCTGGTGGCGCGTTGTGTGGCTTCAATGTACCATGCATCAGTGTCACATCAGCATAGTATCATTTTCATATCCCTCCGACAGGTTCCAACAGAACCACAGGTGTTGGAAGCCTGGGGCAGGGGTACCAAAACCTTTCCTCATTTCCGGACATCTTGAGAGGACCAACGTAGGGGGCCAGTTAGGGGATCAAGGAACATGGGACTGTTGGTTTGCCATGCCAACAACGACAACCGCAACGACAAATAAAAACAACCACAACCACAAAGGGGAGATTGACCATCAACGACACTAGCGAAATACCGGCCCTGCAGATATACAACCAACCCTGGGTACCCACCATCAGCAACCAAACCTGTGGAAAGCAGCAACATGGAGGGCTACGCCTGTGGACAACTCATATGCCCTCCAGCCGAGAAATCCATAATGGAATGCTGTTTTCATGAACAGGTCAAGTTAAGTAGTAACAAATAATACTATAATACCAAATATGCAATAACAGAGACAAAACAAATCTGCCCTGGAGGGTGGGCAGTTCTGAGCCACTGACAATGTACGAACAATGGTTCATAAATTCGCGCAAACAAGTGCAGACTGCTTGGGGAATTCCAATCAACATGATAGGTGTAAAAGTTCCTAGTACCCAATGGATGTTGAAAAGGCATCGGGAGGCCGATAGCATGGTGAAACCACCAACGACGAACTGTCAAATCCGGATATCAAAATATCGTCAGTCTATTATAAGAAGAAGATCATACATAAATTGTGTATCTACATTCCCCAGTTCAGCAAAAATAATACACCAGCAAGCACGAATCCTATCCTTCCAGGGGGAAACCCATGGAGTTGCTGATCAGTGGGGATGTGACAACGGTTGCTCCCCATGGCGCCACTCCCCCTTCTGTTGGAAACGTCCCTATAGCTGGTGTATCTCTGAGACATTGTTGGCCAATCCATCTTCACCACTATCAGGCATTACAAGTAACAAGTAGCTTCCCGTACTTACAGTACTATTGTCAACCACTAGCGACCATGATATTCCACATCATTTTTTGGTATTTCCCCACCCCGGGCATCCTTTAACCATCACTAGCTGAATCAATAACCATAATTCAACCAGTCTAAACCATCATGAACCATCACTAAGCATCCAATCAACCCCAATAAATTAGCTAATCAACATCATTCTAAATTGGAATTAGATGCGTTAACCCATGAATTCACCATACTTAGCTGGGGCTAAAGTCAAGCATGACTCACCACCTCATTGAGCCCACGAGTCGGGTCCCACCATGCCGCCAGCAGCTGCCCGGGGTCCCCCGCTGGGCAGCCCTCAAAGCCTGGAGCCGCCGGCCCGACAGCAACGCCACCTGGGCAGGACACTGCAATGGGCTGCTGATCAATATCAACCATCAATATTAACTAACCAATGGTTAATGGTTTATAATAGGGGATGTACTAACCAATGGTTAGCTAACCTCAGTTGATGGTTAATAATAGGGGATAATAACCATCCATAGTAACCATCAATTTGTTGGATAATAAGTAACAATAGTAGGGGATATATACCAGCTATAGGTCAAGATTAACCATCAGTTTCATGGTGGATAATGGTTAATAGTAGAGTATAATAAGTAACAATAGTAGGGGATATACCAGCTATACATGGCTGTGGGTCAATATGAATCAACCAACGTTCATGGTGGATAAGAACCAACAGTGGATGATGATTACTGGGACACTGCAATGGATAGATTACCATCAACCAATTTCATGGTGGATAAGAACCAACAAAACTATGGGGAACTGGGGGTAAAGGGTTTTGACCCACAGCCAGAGCAATGATGGTTGTAACCACTGGTCAATGGGTTGCTAACCACAGGGCAACTGGGCGTTAGAGCAATGTTTTGTTGATTCATGGTTGGATCAATGGGGTTGGATCAGTGGAGTATCAACAATGGTTGGTAATTAGTGATTATGTAGACATGATGAATTAGCTGGTTGATGGTCAATGGGGGAGGATGGTTCGCAACGGTTGACGCTTTTCGCAATGATTGGTTTTGGACAATGATTGTTGCGACTGATGATCAGTATAGTGATTGACAATATCAGTCAACGTCAATCACTAATGATAATCACGCAGGTCATGAATGATAGTTATGTAGTAAAGTTAATAACCAACAAATAATGTGGCCATTTGAGATGGTTTACGCAGATCCGTACTGCGATTGCACAGTTCGATCCGTGCAGTTCCAGTTGGTTCTCAGCAATCCATGGTACAGCCATGACCGCACTCGAACAAAAGTGTCAGAGCAAGGCCTAGCAAGGCGGCAAACGGTAAATGATTCGTGAATGGTGATAAGGAAGGCTACCAAATGTTCAAGTGCAATTCATCATAGTTCATGGTCTTTGATAGTTAGTACTTTGGAAACCTTGATGCTTGGTAGTGGTCAATGACGCTTTTGGATGCCTGCTAAAGGTGTGAAGCACAGCTTTAGTGGGACAATAGGTGACATCACAAGCATAGCCGCCATAGCAGACCTGGGACCCGAAGCGCGATTCTAAAAATTGAAATTCCTTGGTGCTTCATCCTCATCGATAAATCTCGTATAATCTATAAGCCAAAGTTCTAGTTCATGTAGCTCAAGTCATTCTCACCGCTTTCTAGCTGCTAGTAAACACAAGAACAGGCTAGGTTCACTCCCACGTGCAGGACCCGATTATGATGAACCTTGAACCTGGGAATCATGAAAATCAGACTCCCCCTGCAAGGCTACGACCACAGCACAGTGGATTGTGGAAAGATCATCAGTGCTCAGCCAAGGCCCAGGGCTAATAGCGATTCCCTGCTGACAATTAAGGGTGACAAATGTTGATGGCCAGCAATGCTGACCACTCATCTTTTTTTCCCCTATCATTGTTTTTTACTGTAGCTTGTGCCAAATGCCTGTTGACCAATCATAATCGAGTGTATGCACCGCAAATGGTAAGGTGGTACTGATCGGGATCAGGATCTTCACCAGTTGTCAAAGCACCGCGTAGTGCATCAACTTCGTCCGTTCATCTGCTGTTGCGTTGGCTTATTCTTCAGCAGAAACATCAACTGCCAACGTCACCAAACCTTGGTAGATCCCTTGCTAAAACTCTTCTTTTCAGTGGGTAAATCAAACTTCCAAAAATTCATTTGTTCTAAATCAAACCGAGATTTACAAGGGATCTACAAGCTGTTTTATCATTTTGAGATCTCTTGAGTGGGTGGTAAATCAAAGTTCCAAAAACACCAACGGCCTTGTCGACCCGCCAGGTTGCTGCTAGCAGCTGTTGAAGCACCAGGTCCCAGTTCGACCGGTGCGGGTTCAGCCGTCGCAAATCCTCCTGCGGCACACCATCGAGGCAGAGAAATGGCTTCAGGGCACATCCTTCGGGGTTGTGGGGAACATGTGATACTCAACATGTGCAAAGGTGAGATCTCGCCCAAAAAGAGCAGTCCATTTCAGAGGCCCCATCTCATTCTGAGGGCTTCAGCAGTCACCACACGGTGACATTATCATCTACAGGCTGCCCATGCCAGAGACATGAGCAGTTTCCACCCACCCTCCCAGGTATTGAAAAATGTTTGAAAATCAATGAAAATGCCAGACGTATCCAGACGTTGGAATCTGGAGACTTCGCAGCCAACTTCATTTGTAGCTTCACCGCTGCAACCCTACTTTCACCCAGCCATGCCAGAGTGCTGCAGCATGCTATAGCCCTTGGACTCGTTGTGTCCGCCCCGCTGCTTCTGGCCCTGGGCTCCTCCGCTACTGAGCTCACGATGCAACTCATGGCGTAGTCGAAGCTGATCTGTTGCTCGAGACGACACCTGGGAAGGTGCACCCCCTGGGTCCGGTGAACAGCGGCACCTGCATCATTTTCAAAGTTTATGTGACATTAAAATCCGTTCATATCCGTTAACCCCGTCTTAGGATTGCTAAGATCCAACTGTTTGCTTTGGGCGGCACTATAAGACTGCAGGGGCACCTTTCAAGCCTTGCAGTTCTTTCC
>VSDK01009750.1:29502-47338 GCA_009767595.1 Symbiodinium kawagutii
GCTGATCTTGGGATATTGTGAGATCAAAATGGTGGCTAATGATGCTTGATGACGACTTGTGATGGTTCATGATGGCTCGGAGTTGTTGGTTCTGCCTTTCCAGTTTGAATCTGGAACCACCAATGAACAATAAATTGACAACTTTTGGCCACTGAACCAGCCAGGATTACAACCATTAAGACCACCATCGAATCTGCGAATTGTCCCAGTCCGGCTGCCAAACGGTGGCACAACCACTCAAGCCAAATCAGGCTTGCAACATCATGCAATTCCAATGACTGGATTACGGATGAACCATATTCATAAATCCAACATCAAAGCGAACAACCATGTATTGTCTTCCTGCCAGAACTGCCAGTGGCTTACTAATGTGGATCTCCCATTCTCCTGCTATTTCCGGATGCCCCAACCAACTCTGGTTGTCAAAACGCAAGACCCAAAGGCCCAATGGCAGTGACTGTCCAAGAGATCTGCTGCCAATATCGCAATCGCCACCAATACAACGTGGACATTGAAAAAAATCACCAGGTTGTACGAAAAGACCCTAGTTTGCAGCGTCATGGTGCCAATGACAATGTCACCTGGTTCGTCAACCAGCTACCAAATTGGACCGTTGCCAACCTGATGTTTTTGTAGTCAATGGCATGTCCAAAATTAAGCACCCACAATTGCCTGATCTTTGCAGTGGCCATCACAACATTGACAAGTTTGCCAAGACCAACATAGCACACCCGCAATGATATGACCGACAATCAACTAATCATACCTCTTCCAGTGAGACTTGGTTGATATGCTTGCTCGCTTCTATACTGTAGTCTCAGTGGTGGAATCCCTTGTTGATATCAATGGTGTATCCCAAAACAAAAAAGAAAACTATAGAAAACCGTATCTATGGTGACTCAGAGTGATATCCAAACAAGTCATGTAACGATTTATCAATGGCGTTCTTAGACCAGCCCGTATCACCCCCGACCCCACCAGTAGTGGATGGTTCATAAACCAAACTAGCTTCATCATTCGTGGTGATCAATGGTGTTGATGCTGGTTGATGATGCCCAAGGACACGTGTTCATGGTTGTAACAGTGCATGGTGAGCGATGATGGGTATTGCATGTTATTGTGACTGATGATAGCTATTTCTGGGTGAGGAGGGTTGATGGTTTGACCATGGTATGTCCTGGGTAGTCACTGTTTTCACAAGGGTTAGTGGTAGTTCATGATGGGTGATGATCGCTATGGGAAAGCCAATGGCTTAAGGTTAGTGATGATGGTCAATGCAGAACGGTGTTTGATGACGGCTGACGATGATGGATCGCTACTGATGGTTGGTACTGACCAACAAAGCCTTATCAAATATTGATGTTCGATGCTAGTTTATGATGGCATTTTCCATTGCTCTGGTATGAAAAAATGTCATCACTAACAACATTGTTACAGTAATGATGATGATAGTTTGGCCATTATGCGCTCTTATTATTCCCTATGTGTGTTGCTTCTTAACTACCATTAACCACAAATCACCACCATTTACCACCATTTACCACCATTTACTGCCATTCACCACTAAGCACCAGTAACCACCATTACCAGTGTTCACCTGGCCCTGAAACCTGCGAAACCTGCTGTCGAAGGGCAGATCCCTGTGCAACTTGAACTCAAAGACCTGCTCAGGATCAACCATGATAGGTTGGTTGCGACGGCTACCATGGGTTCAGAATCGCAGGGTACATGGGTGAAGTCGACTAAGTCAACTGTGGCTGATAAAGGTATATGTAGTTGTAAGTTTATCAGATTCTGTGCTGTTTCTTGTTGACGTCACTAGCGTTACACTGCTGGAGTGATAACAGGTCGGGAATGGAGGCGGGCTATGACAATAGAGTTTATGTTGACGATAGACCGGCTCGGAGATGTCTATGTTGTACTGTACTTGATCAGGTAGGGCTCGTGATGGTTGGCTAGTACGATAAGCTACGACCTATCAATGGCCAACTGGCAACTGCTCAATCTGATGGTGAAAATGGCGGGGACAATCACAAGAACACCAAGGTTCATGGTGTTTGCTAGCAGTGATGATGGTTGATTGTTATAATCAATCAGGTCCAGGCTACTAACAACCACGAGATCGCAAACTCATTGCTCTTGATGGCGGCTGCATGATGCTGATGCTACGTGGGGTGTCCTGACAATCAGTTGTTTTACTACTTGGATACCTCGAACATGAGATTGTCCAAAAATGGTGTACCACCCAGAAATGGTAGCTTCATCATTAATAATGGGCTATCTTTAGATGGTTGGTACGTAACGTGATTTGTTGGCCCCTGTGAGGATGCCTCACCACCCATCTATGCGAGCACCGCCGGTAGGATCATCCCCTCGACGCTGGGTCTCATTTCACAGACCAGTACTGGGGTGATCAAACAACCATCATATTGCTGGCCGCTGAAACTAGATTACTTCACCGATGTCGATATCCATTGCCCTGTATCACCATATGTCCGATGTTTCCCATTCATATTTATAGTCATTTACCAGAAGTAACATTTGTTGCAAAACCATACAAGGGCCACAACTAATAGTCTTGAAGAACCCAGAACCATCAACAATCATTAGTAACAATGAATAGTCATCAGTACCCGTGAAAAATCATCCAAAAAACCATTCATAGTCAACCATCATCCAAAAACCATCAAGAACCAATCATCCTAACCTTCGCCAATCACTGGCCTCACCAGCCCTTCATCCCCTGCGCCATCGAGCGCCCATGGCCCATGGCCCCTCCCAGTTCCGTTGCCTCTTCGAGCTGCGGCAAGTCGTTGGCTTCACGTTGCACCACCTGGATGGCCTGGCGGATCCTTGGCCATGGCCGCCCTGGGTCGCTGAGTTCACCGATTCGTGCCCTGGTGATCAATCCTGACTTCAAACGGATGTGGATGGCGTTGCAAAGACAATGTTTATCACTTCAAACATCTTCAAACGGTTTTTATCATTGGATGATAACCTACTATGAATTGGATCGTTGGATCTGATTGTAGGAAAACAGATCCAAAGCCAAACACAAGCGGCACATCTGCTCACAGCTTCGCCCTCTGCAGTCCCTCAGCTGCTGCTGTGGTGCTTGTCGTAATCATCCTGGGCACTCTTTTCCAGCACCTGGCGATCCCAGCTGTCCACCATGTTTCACACCCACCTTTTTGCAACATGTCATCCTTTTATGAGTGTTTCAAGTTTCAGCCCCGAAACAAACTTGAAAAACCTCGGGTACAAAAGTTCGCTCTGCAGGTGCGGTATATGGACATGTTGATAGATTAAACATTTAAGAAGTGGATATGATGTAGCAAGATATGCTAGCCATTGCAGGCCTATGCTCACGTCTACAGACAGGGTTGCACGGTTACATGACATGGTCATGTCGGTCTGGGTTTTATCTGGTCGCATACTTACATGAAAGCGCACCTGAACCATTCGCATGTGCATTCGTCCGGACGACTTCATCGGGCCTTCCCCAGTTCCTGGAGCCGTTCGCAAAGGTCAGGCTGGTCCAAGTTGCACACCACCGGCGTCCGCCTCAGGACCCATTTGGCTGTTTTCGAAGTGTAGTGATTTACATCATAATTTTAGTGTTGTAACTAAATAACTACAATAACTAAGGTGTTGTAACTAAATTGTAGTTATTTACACACCTTAATAGTCTATTAGTGAAACTAACTTAAAATAGTGAACAGTTTTGAATTGTAGTTTTAATTGTAGTTATTTACACACCTTAGTTATTGTAGTTATCTACAGACCTGCTGGAGTGTTTCATCGGTGGAGAAGTACCGCTGCTAATTCCTTGCTGCCCAGGATTTTCCATGAACGATTCCAACCAAAGAGATCGCGGCCCGCGATGTCACAGGGAAAGATACTTTCCACTGTAGCGGGGATGGGTTATCCATGGTTGCTATCCGTATCAATCATTGTACCAGGAGTTCTTCATCGGAACTCGAGAGACTGCTCTGGAGGTGTGGTCGTCAACATCCCCGGGCAAGGCATGGTCCGAATGGGTGTGCCCCTTAGCGTGGCTACTCCGGAACCAAAAACCACGTCTGAGGCAGAGGTTGCATTCAGTACAGTAATCCAAAGTTGCCAGTTCTACTAGGTCATGAGCACAAATGGATGCTTCCTCAGGTCATGGGCATACCTGCAATGAGTGGCTCCCTATCAACTATACCATGGATGCGCATGGAGGGACGTCCCCACCCAAACCCTATCATGGCATTCTTCAAAGTTGTGTTCCCATATATCAAATCGTGAAAAAACACATCTGGTAGCCCCGTACCATGTCGCATTCCACCAGTTCTATGACGCACCCCTATCCCAAGGGAGCATCCCAGGTGGAGAACAACATCCCAGGTAGTGGAGAATACGAGCACAAGATTCGGACCAAGAACTATGAAACGTTTTTTCCCAAGCTTGAGATTTTTTACCAAACTGTGGATTTCCAAAACAAAACACCAAGCCCGACCAAGCCCTGAAAAAAGGTCCACCCTCACCCACCCAACATGGAGCCCCAGCCTTGCAGATAAAATCTCCGCATACTTGGCACAATCCTCCGCCAGGCGACGGAGCAAGTCTCGTGCCACTGAGGTTCCTCAGCTGCCGCATCTGCAGCCCACCGGTCCATCCATGGGTTGACAACGAATGGCTTCGCTGCCGTGGCCACCAATCATTAAGACAACTGAGAATCAATTCTCATTTTGCCAAACCAATTGATTGGTGGGGGCCATTGACCTGAATATTTAGCATCGTTCAGCCATCTGTTTCTGGAATTGGAGAGCTTAGGATGCCAAACCATCAGATTCGGTGGGCTGGTGGCCCCAGTTCCTCCGCCACAACCAGCCCTTCAGATCAAGATGCGCGTGCAGACGTGTGCGGAGAGGTCAAAGGGCGAGGTAAAGCCCGATGTAGCCTGGCCGCGGTGCTCAGTTCAAACGTGATCCTTTTCGGCGAGTGAAATCCTCAATCCTCGAGTTATGCTACATGAATTTATGCATCATCGCCCTAATGCGTGGATGTGCGCCTAGGTAGGCTATAGTTACACTGTCCATATACGTTTCACTTATGTGACGTGCAATCTGGGGTGCCCTCATCCCCTCCCCAAAAACCAGGGCATCCTAACATGAAGACAGAATGGTTCAATGGCGAAGCTCGTGGGCGAATCACCCTCGCCAGCATGGAGAGAGACTTTCCCGTCTGAAAAAAGCACTGGAGGCTTCCAAAGATTCAAACAAACATGATCATCATAGATCATCATAGACTGAATCATAGATCATCATGCCTAGGTCACCGTCATCATACCTCATCCAGGTGGAACCAAGCATGGCCCCATGTGTGATCCAACATTGTGGCCACCACCCTGCGAACCCCTGGGAACCCCTGGGAACCCCTGGGAACCCCTGGGAACCCCTGGGAGCCTCCTGTTTCCAGGAGACGAATCTGCTCAGTTCCAGGTGGGCCAAGATCTCCTCGCACAAAAAATCAGATGCCTAGGTAGTGAATGCATTGACCCAAAATCTATACCAATCAAATCCCTCATCTGCGCCATGCCCAAGGGCATCGACCCAACGGTTCCAACTCCAAAAGCTGACCCTCCCAGGGTCCAAACTGCTGGGATGCATAGGTTACCAAAGCACAGGTTTCTTGGGGGAAGGAATCATCATGAGTCATAGGTTACTGAAACATAGACTACTAAACTGTACGAATCATCATGAGTCATCATCGTGTAAGATTTGGCTACACCCCTCAGCGACATACGTAATCAAACACTCCCGCCGCAGCTGATTCACAAGGAAGCTGAATGGGACGAGGTGAATGACCCACCACCAAACAAGCAAACCACCCACCAACAAACCAACAAACTACAACCATCAACAGCCAACAAAGAAGCCATTCCGTCCAGCCATGGCCACCTAAGGACACCATGCTGGAAGGCATGCACAGAAGGGAATGGTTCCAGAGCCACGGTTCATCCCTGGATCAACTGAGGTGCTTCCAACGAATTTCATGCGGCTGACAGTCCTGGCCAGCATGCTCCGCCAGCTCCTGCGGGAGCTGGCGCAAGTTGCAGCGGTCGTCCTTGGCTTCCAAGCAGAGGCCACGACCTCCCCCAGAGCTGGTTGCTGTTTAGTGGTTCGCCTGGTTGGTGGTTGAGCCACCCTGTCACCAAAAATACGCGCAAGTCAACCAACCAATCATTGTTAAATACTAGGGAAAATAAAAAAATGCTTAAAACCACCACCCGTACATAGTAGATATTTAGATCCCCCAACAAGTTTCAAGTTCTTGTTAGGCGCTATGCCCCGTAAGACTCCTGACAGGGATGCTTGAACCAACGCAGACGGGTTCCAGAACTAGTCCAACTAGCCTAGCCAGGATAATGAATACAAGTACAGTGGCAACCAGATTGATTGCTACGACCATCTGCTTATGGATAGGTAAATATGAATATCATAGCCAGGAGGATAGCATAACATTGTTACCGCCACAACAACATGTTGTATTGCCATTCAATAACTATGTTTGTTGTATCAACCTGATCTACTGTATTGCTATCAACCTGCTGTAAGCTTTACAGCTATTAAATAACCAGCCTATCTGATTATCCCAAACAAACATACATAGATAAAACTATATATATAGCTGGTTAAAAACAACAAATGGTCATCAAACCAGCTATTGAACCAGCTATATTGCTATGAGGTTCTATCGCAAATGATGTATCTCATCATCCTCTGTTAGTGTCGCTGGCTATCAAGAAATAGCAGCATAATAGCATAGCTATATAGTCGTGAAAAAGAAAACAACACTTGGCTGTCAAGCCAGATATTGCTACATCATCTAGCGAGCCAGCTTCCTCTTAATTCCCAGTTTGGTGATACGTCAACAGAAATATGAACCGACCAAAACTGGCTACAATTATATCAACCAGCGATATTGCTATTAAGGGGCTACAAGCTATCAAGAACACGCTGTTGCTAGATCCAGCGGAGATATTGCCATCAACCAACTAAAAAAATGATGCTATACATACTTGTATAATTCTGTCTTTTAGCTATGTATATATATATATAGATAAAGATATTGCGTATATATACTCATATACATAGATATGACAAAATAAATAGCTGTACTGTAAAATCGTACACATATGTATATATCCATATACAAATATCATGTAGAGTATAACATTGCCATTTTGTTACACCTGCTGGCGCACCCCACACCTGCTCGGCACCCCTGCACTGCCCCGACGTCGCAACTCCAGATCTCCCGGCCTCGGTCCAGGCAGAAGCGAGCGAGCCGATGGCCAAGGATGAGTCGAACCCGCTGGGTGAAGTGATGGTCAGACGGTTGCCATTCCGAATCATCCTTGGGGAAGTTGAGTAAGTTGATGGTTAGGCAAGTTGATGGTTAGGCAAGTTGATGGTTAGGTAAGTTGATGGTTCAGTTGATGGTTAAGGGATGGTGATAGTTGGCGTTAGTGTTCAAAGGTGACAACCAACTAATCGTAGTTGACTTAGCTTCTCTGTGACTTCCCGGCGGCCTCCTACCCTCTTGAATTGTCGGTTGGGGCATGGCTCGGTGCCGACTGTGACACTTGTGGAGATGACCACGAATAGAATAGTAGGGGCATCAATGACAATAGTACGGTAGGTGGTTACTAAGGAAATTATAGGCAAATATCGTGCAAACATAGCAGGTAAGTTCACAAACACAAAAGATCAGCACCGACGCTTCGGCTTCAGCTTCTCTCTGATCTTTTTTCCGGAGCCGCAGCTTCTCGCTCAATCGCGAGCCTGGCAAGGGCCATGCCGCTTGCTCCTGCGAGAAAATTTGGACATGGCTGGGTCACCATCCCCCCATCGCTGGGTTGCTGGGTTGGGGTGGACATGGACCGCCGTGTTAGGAGCTGCTGATGCCAGCACCGTGGCTATGCATCTGCCACCCACAGCTCCTTGTGTCCTAACACTTGGATCTTGGCAGCGCTGTACATGCTGACTGCAAATTGCAGGGGGCTGCTCTGTGCTTGTTGTACCACCCTCTTCAGTGGGTACCACCCTCTTCAGTGGGTAATTCAACTATACAGGGAAGCACTCCAACACTGCCGTCGTCCCAAAATACTTTGCAAGTGCGTTTACATCAGCAATTTCAGTGTCAGAGTCATACAAATTGTTGTGAGCTCCTAAGGTCGCTGTAAAATCACATCATGACTTTTCGGATCAGCCCAGAAAGTGCGGGAAAAAGCTACGACCTCCCAGAACTGAGTATGACCCGACTCCACAGGACCAATGGGGCGTAGACCTCAATTGCACATGATGAAATGGATTTGAAATACCTTCTCACCATTGGGAGATTCAGTTCGCAAAGTTCCCCTACATTGATGGTACACCCCTGCCATGGGCTTTCAGGTTGCTGTCCACTATGATTATCTAGGAATATTTCCAACCAGTTGATGGGCACCGCTCCAAGCTGGGGATTGGACTTCCGAGATCTTGGACTTGGTCAAAAGCTGAGGATTTCCATTGGGGCCATGGGATGATAATCATAGGCTGTCATGGCCCTTCACCAAAGTTGCGTTTCGTTCAGCTCCCAAAAATTGCCCAGGCTACAATCGTCCGGTGGCGGAAGGGCCCAGGGATCGGCTTACTTTTTTGGGCACCAAACATTGATGGTGACCTCGTAATCATAATGGGTCATATGAGTCATAACCCTGTGGTTGCAGGTACCCATCACTTCTGGACATACCATGACATAGTTGGTTCTGATTGGTTAACCACCCTGAAAATGCTGCATTATAACACATGATGGACACCCAGACCGGTGTATTGCATCCATGAGAATCGATCACAACAGCTGAAGTGAACTTCCCCGGGCTGTCCTCCTGAACGAAAAGCCAAAACCATGCTAACGGAGGACATCCAACGAGTGGAGAAACCCAATTGGTTGGATGTGGCTGACCCTCGCATGCCTCAAAACCCCCTTGCTAAAGAAGATTGGTAGAAGCCGTGATTCCATGATCCAATGATCCCATGGCTTGCGCAACTGGAGAATGACACATGTCTTTTATCCATGAGACGTGACGGCATTCTCTGCTTAGATTGGTTGAGGAGGCAAAACGCATCACTTCTTCCAAGCTTTGCGCTTCATCTCCTTGCTTCCAGCGATCGATTCCGGGATACCATGAAAGCGGTGTGGCTTGGTAGGATAGTTTCAATGTTGGCATACCTATGTTTAAAAGTATGATGACTTACATTAGATATCCAGAAGGGAGCACGAGGGGGGATGAAGGCGCGCACATTGTAGATAAGTATGGGTCACATCAGTCATGTGAAGTCATAAGATGGATCTGGAAGCTATCTGCAAATGCATGACATGTGGTACCCACACGATGCAGGGTCGTGGTGTCCCAGGTCACCTGTAAGCAAGGGCTGTCACCTGGACCAAATCAGCAGACCAGTTGGGTCGTTACACACCAACAATAGGTTCGTTACGGTTCGTTAGCAACCAGCCCTGAGAGGAATTACCGTTATTCAGACTGGGAGGTACCAACATATCGACTGGATGTGATTCAGGGATTTGTCTCGCAGCCCCAGACTGGTTGCTTTCTTCCAAGAAAGAAACTCATCAGATTCTGCTTGTCTTGACACGTTCAAAATGCCAAAGGTTCATTTCCAACAGACTGATCTAGGGCAGTTGTTCATTCTTGGTTTTCTGTGGGTTTACTGCCAGATTTGTAGACAAGTCTGACGTAGACCCATCCCATCCCTGACTCAGTGGAAACAAGTTGTGTTCGATGTCGTTCCGCTAAATGTATGCAATGCTGCCCGCATACAGCTATGTCATGAGAGCCCAACGAGCTGACCTTCCAATCTTAAGGAAATGATTCCCCTGATAAGCCCTTTCGCAGTAAGATGTCTATCCCGCTCATGGCTTCACAACCAGTAGCACCGCCGGGCATGCCGGGCACGATATGACACACGTCTTGCGCTTTGCCTGACACTCTGACATGTCTTCGTATCAATTCCACCGGCTGTCGGCTCTATGATGACACAATACATCCATCACTGCATGACAAATCCAAAAGACTTAAGCCACAGATATCCTTTCTGCTATGAAACAAAAACTCCAAAAGAAACAAAACCTAGCAAAGCCGACCTCAGAAAAAGAAGACGAGCATTGGTTGACTCTGTCAGTGCACTTTCTCCGTTCGCGTCCTTGGAGCGAAAGTAACATCTCTTCTGCATCATTTTCTCTTTGTCAAAGTAACCGGGGCAACTATACCAGCCTGGCAGCGCAGCCAAGATCCCCCCCGGGAGAACATGCTGTCGGATCTGTCCGCCTCAACAAATCAACACGTTTCGCTAGGGCTTCAGCGATGGAACAGAAGAGATGTATTATTCCGGTTATCAAGCATGCTAATGGCCCGGCACATATTTCGGAAATAGCCCATGAGAAGATTGTTTGCCTGTTCAAAATGGTCACATGTGGTCATTCTGTGTTGCTATGTTTGATTGCCGGAAGGCAAGCTTGTGATTCAAGGGTCCTTGAAGGCTCTTCGATATGGACTTGGTGTACCGCCAGTGTTTTCCTATCAAAATCCACATGTTTGGGTGTTTCAGGTGCCCATAATGTTTCGATGATCCGATATCGCATCCACAAAAAAAAGATAAGCACCACATCCAGGTACGTCCGCATCCAAACTGAAGGTCCTGACTTGTTTTGGTCGGATTCTGCATATCTCATTTCCTCAACAGGTTTCCCCACAAATCAATTTTCGGAGTGGATAACCGACACCTTTGATGCCGCGAACCAGGAAGTGTGGTCATCAAGCCCATCACCTGCATTGAAAACCATGGTGAATGCAGTGACTGCAACCAGTGCCAATCTTTGGGACATCCGAATCCGCTGCAGCTGCTCTTGTGCACCTCCCAATCTGCTCCAATGGATCTGCGGCGGCGGACGTTGCATAACTAGCATTGGGTAAGGGGCTGCTCCTGGCCTCATTCCCTCCCAACCACTAGTCAGACAATGGTGAATGATTGGTTCAGTTCATGCTTAACGATGGCTATAATGGCTGGTGGTCATTGGTTCTGCTCGTGGTTCATAATGGCTCATATTGATTCACTGGCAACTTCATGGTTCCGAATTCCTACTTGATCTATGAATGCAGGACTTATTCACAGTTAGTCCATTCCTAACAGCGGTCGAGTATGGGTTGATATGACGCTGAAGCTGCAAGTTGCCGGTATTTCGCAAGGGGCAACGAATCTTCGGTTGGTGCAAGTTGCGAAGCTAGGGCTTCTCATGGGTTCCTGCTGCCCGAAACCATTTTCGTTCTTTCCGCAGGGATTGCAGAAACATGAAAGGAATCACTGAACTACACGGCGGAGTGCAACAGTCAGTGATCAATTGAGCTGCTTGGTTGGTAGTCATGGATCGGTTGAAGCACATGGTCCATATGGTAGATCCTGAGCTAAAACCCGTGGTAGCATATGTTCAATGGGCCAAGCAATTTTTGATTTGGATGCTGATAATCAGATAGGTGAAGATGATAAGCCAAGATGTGCTATCTGCTACCATCAGGAAACCAACAAACCGAAAATCAGCGTCAAAGTCATCAATCAAGTTAATGATTCATGACAAACCACGTGGGTCAACCACCTGCAAAACAATCACCCACCAATAGCTGAGCTGCATCAGTCGCAGCAGCAGTTCAACAGGCAGCCAGGCACCAGTCGACCAATCAAACAAAATGGGAAACAAATGGCACCTGTCAACCAGAGATTCCTCCAAGCCCTACCCCGGTCCCCGCCGGTCCCTCCAAAAAATTGCAGTTGAGCGCCAACCATCATAACCAACCATCCAATCCCTACCCTTCCCACCACCACTCCCCACCTGTCCGTTCTCACATCTGGGACACGCAGGGAGAGCACCCAAGATGCGACCCTCGGCCACGCGCGCAACCAGCTCCTCCTGGCAGGTCTCTTAGGCGTGGCTGAACGGTGGACAGGGTTAGTGCGGGTTGTGTGGGTGGGTGTGTGGGTGTGTAGGTGTGGGTGGGTGTTTCCATATGTCAGAGAAGGTTAGAGATTATTGTTGTGGCACAGATGTTTGTTGTTACTGGTGTTTCGGTTGTTGGCATTGTCGTAGTTGCCATGTGTGACATTAGAATCGTAATTATCATTCTCCGTACTTGTGCTTGTTCTAGGACTGTTGCTATTACTTTTTATGCTGGCACTGCCATTGACGTCGGGCAACACTTGTGACTTGTTGCTGCCAAGCACCATGGCAATATATAGCGCTATGAGGCTTGGAAAGCAAAATTGACTCCGCTCCTTAGCAGTGATCAAACCCTCAAAGTCCTGCTTGATCCGTCTCTTGAAGGGGGCATCCAAAAATAGATCATCATTATATCCCCCCTATATTCAAAACCATTCTATATCATCATATCTTCTTGCTTCATCACCTTGATGGAACGTCTCATGAGAATGATGGGCACCAGATGCGCCAACAATTTTTGGCTTTTTTCAGGGCCTTGAAACCACCCGAGGCAGCCTTCCAACAACTGCATGGAGCCCCTGGCGCCCCTGGCGCCTTCTTCCCTGTGCGAGACTGGTCGTTCTTCTGAAGCTCGGCCACCAGAGAGGCGCAGGTCTGGCCAGCCAAAGTGCCCTCCAGGGCTGAAACCTTCTTGAACCTCGCAACCGGTCACGGGGACCCACGGGGGGACCTGCTGGGACCTGCTGGGTGTCACCTTTGGTGCTGACATGCCATGCATAGGCATCCTGCCGGGGTGATAGCGACATGGGTCAATGGGTTCTTTGCACTGCGCATTCCTCGTAATTTCAGATTGCTGGCAAAATCGAACATCACTTGGGGATACATCATTGACACAGCCCCCAAAAAACAATGAACCATCAGCCGCAAATTGGTTGGGACCCCTTGCTTCTCGCCGCTAGATTGAACCACCTGTACTTTTGACAATGCTGTTTGTCCCAAAGCAAGTGGAAGGATGCACCACGAGTTTAAAGATCGCCCCTGAAATTTTTGCCCAGAGACTGAGCCGCTGTCAAGACGCCTTGCACCTCGGTGACGAGGATGCTGGGTGCTGCAACAACGATGTGGGGATGTTTGGCTGTGACCTTGAAGCATCTTTCTAGCTACAACGACCCAGAAATGTAGATGTTTTCTGGTGAATCATTCCGTGGTGTTCATCCTTGGGTTAATAAATTTAATAAGGTTCATGACTATCAGAACTGCCTAAAATATACCGCCTTACCGGCCAGACATCAAACAGGAACTTTGGAGGTCTCCCTTACCGCGACGTCGCGGCGATATTGATCATCGCAGCGAAATGCAGGCAGCACTTTGGAGGCATGGGAACGAGACACGCGCAGACGACTTGGCGATGGCTAGGCCTTCGGGGCTTCCAACCAGGCGCTGGGGGCCACTGCCGTAAATTCGACCAAGGCGCAGAGGTCAAGGCCGCGAGCTTGGAGGCCTTTCCCTTGGTCACCTGCGTCACCGGAGGTTGATCGCAACCGAAGATCTCTATGGGGAAACCGCCCAGCTGGGCTTCACAACATCCAGCTAACCTCGCAGCAGATATCAAGGAACTTCGATAGTTTGGCTGGTGCTTCTTGATCTTGTGGTCATGTTGTACCTCTCAACTTGAGGAATGTGGCAAAAAGAATGCGATCCCGCCATGCAAAATAAATATTAGGCAAACCACAAGCTTTGACAGGCGAAAAAAATAAGGACATGAACCGCATCTTACCACTGGCCGCTGATCATAAGCCAGTGGCGAGCCATCATAGGCACAAATTCACTGAGAGGAAGCGTCACTCTTTCACTATGGATAGCATCAAGCTGAAGTCCCTAAACTCTCCATGACAATTGGTGTGAACGCCCTCACGTTTTGGCTGATCTTCCCAGAAATTGATTGATATTTGGATGACCACCCAGGCTTAAACAGTTGGGTGAGTTGCGGCCATCAACCATGATCAACCCTTTGAGCCATGTTTGAAGCGTTGATTAACCATCAACCAACCATAATTAACAACTCATCCCGCATCACCTAAGCATACATAATCACCAAGAACCATCATCATCATCACCAATAACTAATAACCATCACCATCATCATCACCACCATCATCATCATCATCATCATCATCATCAACCGTCAGTAGCCATGACCACGATTTCTCGCCTTTGATCTGAGATGACGGCAGAACTCAGGCGACTCTTGATGACTAGAAGCATTCTCACAAAGACATGATTCCATACGATTCCTAATTAATATACCTAATTAAGTAGCATTCTCCTAATTGATTCCACATCTTGCAGCGGTTTCATATGCGCCAGTTGTCCAAGAGACATTTTGTGGAAAGGGAAGGGAGCCGGTCGTATCCTTGCTGCATCATGTTCATGAAAAAGATACAATCCCCCTGTTCAATGTATGCATATCTTGTTGAACAATCATTGTTTTTTCCACTTGTTTCAGAGGCTCGTGCTATACAAGATACAAGATTAAAAAGTGTTAAAGCATGTCAAAGCAATGTCGAAACTTCATGCTGATGGTCTTCACCTTCAGCGCTGGGAAGCCTCCACAACATCCTTGAAGGTGTAGAAACCCTTGGCAGCAGCCATTGCATCCAATGGATTCACCTTCGAGAACATGTTGTTGGTCACGGTGGAATCAACGACTTTGGCCATGGAATTGTACACGTCCATGACAGTGGACTTGGGCACGGATGCCACCAAGCGCCCCAATGCTGCATTCACAGCTTCGTAGTCGGCTGCGGACGTCACCCCCTTGGTATCAATGCTGCCGATGGCCTTGTGGTGTGCCTCTGCTGCTGCCTTCAAGAGGTTTCCATCCATCTTGGCGCCCATCACGATCATCTTGTCAATGGCTTTCAGGGTCTCTGGCGCAGTCTTGCCGGGCAGTGGCTTCAGGTAGATGTCCGACAGCCAATCGATGTCCTTGATGAATGGATAGGATGCATCGGACAACGCTTTTGCAGCTACACCAATCTTGTCCCCAGAAGGCACAACTGCAGGAGCACTGGCGGTGGTCACCTGGTTCTTTGCAACAACATCCTTGAATTCCAGGAATGCTTGGTAGGCCTTCTCAGCATCGGGCCCGTTCACCAAGGACTTCATGTAAGCTGGCACTTTGGGGTCCGTGATGTCTTTCACTGAATCGTAAACGGCCATGACCTTTGCTTTGGGGACCGAAGCGACTACGCGGCCAAGGGCGGCTGCCCCCATTTCGATCATCTTGTCAATTGCTTTCAACGCCTTCAAGGGCTGAAACTTGCCAGGAGCCTGGAGGAAAATTCCATTGTTCCAATCCACTTCCTTGGCAAAAGAGTAGGAAGCATCTCCAAGCTTCTTTGCAGCATCGCCGATCTCATCAGCAAAAGCCGCAGGAGCCATCATCATGCTGGCTGCTGCTGCGGCCACTGGAGCAGCATGCCGAGGCCCAGGCACAAAATTCAAGTGTTGCTGGACACTGCAGGCAACAGCCACCGCAACTCCGACAGCAACAGCTTTCCTTGCTCCACGCACCATGGCCACCAAAAACAAAAAATGGGCCGGAGTTGCTTCAAAAATCGCCTCTGAAACTGGCTTGAGCCAAATCCACCACTACTAACCACTATCAACATGTGTGTGTGTGTTGAACATCTTGTTGGGTAACATTTGCCAGCAAGAAATCACTAGCAGCCGGTGGCTTCAACTATGATCATCAATAATTGCCGTTCAGTGTGCTACGTTTAAATCTGACGACTAACCATCAAGCACCGACAATGTAAATGAACCATGATGGACCATTCCCAATCCCATGATTCCCCTTCCAACATCCACTCTCCAACTTCGCGTGTTCGAAAAGCACAATGGGTTAGGAAAATCTTGCGCTGTTCAGAGTCCTTGGAACAAACGTAGCCGAAAATGATTAATCACTGGGGGATCGTAGCCATCAAGCATGAACACTCAACAATTGTCAATCACGCTTACCATTTATAATCATCATAAACTGGTGGAACCACCGTTTACCACCATTTAGATCATTTAGCATCAATAATCATCATAAAACTACCATTTGGTTCCAACACTCCTGATAGCTCCAAATCGCTCCGCTCCCACCACCAGCCACTCAACCATCATTAACAATCAATCAACCATCAACGAGCCATCATCAGTCATCATGAGCCATCATGAACAATCAATTAACATCAATTAACAATCAATTAAGCAACAACTAGCCATCATCAACAACTAGCCATCATTAACCATCATTGATCCCCCATAATCACCAGCCACCCCAGCATCACGGGGCCCAACGGGCGGCCCACCTTGCCGTCGAGCTCACTGGCTTTGCGCTTGCCTGCTGTGCCTGTGCTGCCACCGCCCTTCATGGCCTGGACATCGAGGACACTAAAGGGCTCCACGAATGGTTAGATGGTTAGATGATGGCTCAATGAGGTTGATTGTGGTTGATTGATTAGAAAAAAGTGGAAAATTCATGGTTAGATGACGGTTGATTGTGGTGATGTTCACTGCTGATGGGTTGATTGTGGTTGACTATGGTCATGGTTGATTCTGGTTTAAACCTAGTCTAATGGTTGCCTATGGTCAGGTTTGATGATGTTCACTGCTGAAATGATGATCAACGCTGCTTCAATAATGGTTGATCATGCTTGATTTGATGGTCGATGATGGTTAAAGGATTCAATCATGGTTCATGACCGTGGTCGACAAGGGCAAATAATGGCTAGCTGATTGGTTGGTGCCATGATTCCGCTGTGGATGACCCTGGTTTTGATCGGCTCGGGAAATCCTGGCAGCATCAACTTCAAGCACACGAAATGGCGAGCTATAGAAGATCCAAGCGTCAATCGACCACTCATGCCTGAAATTGAATCATCAGTTATTCTCGTGTACCATCATCATTTTAAGGATGATTAAGTACATAGATGTTCTCCTGGAGATGATCCCTGATCATTTTCAATCACCAGCTGGAGATCATTTCAGTCGGAAAACATGCCCTGCTTTGAAGGATCATGGATCGCTCCAGCTTTGGCAGACCCAAATGGCACAGCCCAAATCGTTGGTACAATTGGCTCCCCGTGAATGGATATGGTAGTTTCTCGAAATAAAGGTACCCCGGAAATGATTGTTTATTAATCGCTTCCTCCTATTACTAAACCCCCCCTAATTATAAAAAACCTCCTTGGGGGTCCACTTCTGGATTTTTTTGGTTTTGGTCAATTGTATTTTTAATTGTGGCAATTGAAAACTTAAAAGGAAACAACATGCCCCAAGCAACGTTTTTACCCCCTATTATTAAAAACCCCTTGGCCTAGGGGGGTTTAGTATTAGGGTCCCCTTCGTGCAGCTGGTTTTTATTATTAGGATTTTAAATCTAATATTAGGGTCCCCTTCGTGCAGTTGGTTTTTGCAATTTTTGAATAAGTTTTAATAAAGAATTTAAAAAGGCAAATATTCAACGCTCAAATGGTTTTTATTATTAGGGTCCTAAATTTAATATTAGGGTCCCCTTCGTGCAGTTGGTTTTTGCAATTTTTGAATAAGTTTTAATAAAGAATTTAAAAAGGCAAATATTCAACGCTCAAATTGTTATTATTATTAGGGTTTTAAATTGAATATTAGGGTCCCCTTCGTGCAGTTGGTTTTTGCAATTTTTGAATAAGTTTTAATAAAGAATTTAAAAAGCAAATATTCAACGCTCAAATGGTTTTTACTATTAGGGTTTTAAATTTAATATTAGGGT
>VSDK01009750.1:47617-67617 GCA_009767595.1 Symbiodinium kawagutii
AAAATGGGTTAACAAGGATGATTTGGGGTACCCCTATTTTGAGAAACAACCATATGGCTGCAGTCATGATGAGACACAAAATCAGATTGCTGATAGGAGTCATCATAATTCTTATCAGCCTATCAACAAACCATTCGAGTCATTCTACATTGTTGCTTCATGTCAGAAACCGAAATGTGTCATATCACCCAACTATCATCGGCGTCGCATCGAGAAACAAAAGGACGGCAAAATCCATCAACATCCTCATGTATTGGATCACCACCGCCTGCCATGTATCATGTGTTCGCTGCGGGATTCACAGCATCCTTGAAACTAGTTGGTGTATCCCCTACTATTGTTGCAAATTATCCCCTATCACTACCCATTATCCATGGTTAATTAACCCCTATAAGCCACCATCCCTGTATCGACGCGCACCTTCCACAGATTTTGCAACTTCTTTTGGTCACCTGTAGCACGGTGGAAGAGCTCGCTTGAGGAAAGAGCTGCATGTTGGTCACCAGCGGGGCCGTCCATCCATGGTGTACCCCCAAAAAATCGGGTTTCCCTGCCACAAAGTGATTGTAGCTTGGGAGTTGGAGGTGCCACCTGGCTACAGGAATTGCCTCTGGAAATCGGGGTCCCATCGTTTTACAATGGATATAGGAGGAGAGGTTGGCTGCTTCTGGACAATTCCTCCATGAATCGGTCCTATCCACGAATCATGCCGGTAGGGGTGTGAGTCACCCAACTCGTGTTCGGAAGATTGTGGAAATTGAACAGAACAATGGAATTGCTCACCACTACCTGTCTGCAGCAACAGTCACCGACCAGCCACAATCATGCATGATAATCATCCGGTAGGTAGAATATCCCCCATGTTCAATATTCAAATCGGTTACGTGTTGGTTTGTATCCAAGTCAAATCGAATTTTCGCTCATATATGGTCTCCCTAAAAAAACTACACAAACTCATGCTCCAAATTCATGCTCACCACTACCATCCTTACGACGACACCACTCCATGGAGGTGCCTTTCTTCAAATCCTTGAAGCCTTCCAGCCTTGGGGAATGGCATGGGTGGTCCCCCACGGTGGAGCCTGGCCTGCAAGGATGTCCTACCAGCGCTTCCTAGGGCGACCTTCTGCCATTCTTGTGATGGTGTTTAAGCTTGGGCTGAGACATTGATTTAGAAGATATAATTCAGCAAACGTGGTAGATGATGGTATAATGAACAAGAAATATACCAATGAATGTGTATGATGGCATAGTGAATGAATAAGATCTGACTAAGTAAACGCGTGAACTTTGTTGATTCGCTTGTGATAGCAACGTGCTCAACAAAAATCATTCCATCTATATGCCAACCTGTGAAGCCGTTAACTTTGAAGCCTTTGTGTTTTGATTTTATTGTACCTGGCCCAAGCCGATATGGCTATGGGAACCAACCAATAATGGTGGATAATAACCAACAAATTCTAGTGAAAACAATGGGAAGGATATGGCTATGGGCCAATATTAACCAGCAACAATAGGGGATAACCAACCAGTTTATAGGGAAAACAATAATTAATGATGGGGAAGCAGGGGTACTGGGTTTTGACCCACAGCCGTATGACCATTATGGTCATATGATGACAGGATGGTAAGGGTGCTTTGCAATGGCGCGGCAAGGAGCTACCGGATAGTCGGCCGAAATGTGACCTGCCATGATGGAAAAAAGCGAAGAACGGCAATGATTAGCTGGTTGGTTATTATCACAGAAGTAACTACAGATAATGGTGGATCTTCAAAAAATGAAAACTGACTCCACTCAGCAGCCTCACTCAAGAATGAAGTAGTCAATTCCTTCAAAGGAAGTTGAGGCTCACTAGATGGTAAGGTTGCAACATTGCTATCATCAATCTGTTGAGCAAAAATTCACCCATACAGCTGGTGTTTGTCCATTTCGCAAAAGAATTGGTTCCTTAGCTGCCTGAAATGACCCTCGGGAAGATTGGAGCTACCACCCCACCATCTTCCTGTCCCAAACTTCCAAGCAGGGTTCTTTGACGGCGATTCAGGCAGATTTGCTGACATCCTCGGTCCAAATGTCAGCACAAGCATCATATCTACGGGCATTCAAGGGAAGTGAGGGAAGACATTGAGGGATACCTTTGGTGGAAATATCCACGCAAATGTAGGCATGCATCACAGCGAATCGATACCATTGTGACACTCTTGGTACTAAAAGGGTTGAAATGAAGCTTTGAACCACCCTATATACATACAATGTGTTTTTAACCCCCCCTTTTCTGTACAAGCATGTAAATAGGCTCTATTATCCTACAACTAATATATCGATGGCACCTGGTATAACCTGGCTGAGTAGCTGATGGGTTCACTCCCAAAATTGATCGTTGAAACCAATCATCCCAAAGCTGGTGGTAGCACCGGTGGTCAACTAGCTGCACTCACAATGCTCCTTCACCTTCTTATGGACATAAACTCAGATGTTTGTGATTTCATTTTGCTGGACATTATAACCTCAAATACTTCTGAATTAAACTCACCATGTTTCGAAAGCAATATTGCACGTTCACTTGATGATCTCTGCCACATCTGTGCTGTCCAGTTTCCATTTCGCACCCTTCATCCGGGGGAAGCATTCGAAGTGATGCCATCTCACTGCACCTGCCACTGACAAATCACATGTATATATAAACAGATCTGTAAATGCATAGATATACATATAACATATGTGTATATATATGTATATATATGTATATATAAGAGTAAATATCAGAATAACCATATAAAGGTCATGTGAAGTATCGAAACCCTATAGATGCGGCTGATACTTGTGTTTCCTGGGCCTTGATGGTACACCCAAATTTTGGTGGTTCTTCTGTTTGTTACAGAGGTTGCGAATAACTGGGGAGACCCTGAACAGCGCTACCTTTGTGAACAGAAGACTGCGATGAATTTCCGGGCAGGTTGAGTTTTGGAACTTGGGTGTGAGGGTAGACATGAATACCCTGAGGGAAACAACATGCCACTGAGGAGGTGGAAACACAGAACAGGACACCTGACATGCTGCAAGCCTATGACATATGTAGTGAGAAGATATGACGCATTCGCATAGATAGATTGATTCCTTGATTGATTTGATTGATATCTTTGGAAAAATAGAATCAGAAGATATGGTCGGTATACATGTCCAATGCGAAGCTCCGAAACCACTGGAACTCTGGAGTTCAGCACAAGTCAGCATCGCTGCACTGGCCTGCTGCAATGGCGTTGCGGGCATTTCGGTCATTTTCCTAGCAACGAATCAGATTCGCGAGGTGCAGAAGACATTTCTGGGGAGATCTGGAAACCACCAACAACAGCAAGAATAGAAACAAAATGAAATAGAATTAATCGAACAAGCAGCAGTAAGAAGCACGAGAAGAGGTGTACTGTACAGCCATGCGCTTAGATGTTTCGAGGGGAATAGCCGATCACAAGCACACAAGCAATGACAACAATAGCTCAATAGCTACGACCGGTGAGATGGACATCACCACCAAGAGTTTCCAGCGGAAACAGCCGGAGGAGCAATAAAATCATGGGGGCGAGAAGCTTCCAGCAACCATTCATTAACCATAACCATTGGTTATCCAAAGGCAGCCCAGCAGCATCCAGTAACTCCCATGGTTACGCCCCATGGCTGGCCACTGCCTTGAGCGTCAGGTCATTCTCGGCGACCTCCTGGCAGTGACCTGGCTACCCCGCGTCCTTCGCGGAAAGGGTGGCCATGCTCTGTATCAGTTCTGGTGCTCACCTCCCTAGCTGGAAAATCACCTTGCGAATTTTAGAGTGAAACCTGATAAGGGGTGGCCATTCGTCACGGCTCGTACCATGCACCATGACGTAGGTTGGACCATCAGTATGATGTGATATAATTATTGACTGTTGGACAAACCCTTTCGGATTAAAATGGGTAGAGGTGAAGGTATGGTGGATGTGAGTTCAATGGAGAAAATCGCCTTGTCACTGCGTTTGCTCGTCAATTTGGTGATCGGTCAACTGACCGTATATCAGCAGAAATGGGCCCTTTGCTTGAAATCACCACAGCGCCCGCAATGAGAATGATTGACAACCGTTGATAGAGGGTAGTACTGGTGAACTAACGTCCAATACTGATTGATCATTCGCAATACTGGTCAACAATTAATACTGGTCCATCAGTACTACTGGTGAACTGACAGCTAATACTGGTTCACTCATGGTCAATATTAGTGCCACTCTTCTGTCACCATTCAATTGCACCAAACGCACCAGGACAGTTTGAATTGGGGCGGTGAGGTTCAGCTGTGACTGGTCCAAAAACCTGTAGCCTTCGGTGCCACAAAAATAAGCAGAATACTCTTGTGGTTGGTGGTTTCAACCCCTTTCAAAAATTCTTATATAGTCAACCAACCAACCACTGGATAATATAAGGGAGAATAAAAATGCTTCAAACACCAGCCAGTCGTTGTTGGGATGTTCATCCATACCCATCCAATTTCGGTAATGGCTGGCATTGACAATAACAAAAATGTAGTCAACTCAACAGGATAGACTCGGTGCAATGCCAAAAGAGTGGGTTCTTCACAGCACTTTGGACCCAAACGAGCGCTCCAGTTCCATGCTCTGGGTCACCAAACCCACTCGCAAGGAATCTTTCACGATCTTGGCCATACAAACCTCACGACATGGGTTGTGAATGCCACGAATCAGCAGCATGTTTCAATCAGCAAAATCAATGCCTACTTCCAGCTAGTTGTGATTGAAATCATTAAAGCATGATTCTGGTGTCGAACAGGAACATCTGAAAGCTGGAACTCAATGCAACCCGTTCAAGAGTTTGAAAAGCCTGTCCTCATCGGGGATAAAGGATGTCTCCATTGCTCCACATATGTATCTTCAATGTTCCGATCAAAAATTAGTTTAAAAGATGAAGCGCCAAGAGAACCCCATCATAGGCTGTGCTGTGGAAGCTGCAGTGGTTTGGCCTCATACAGGGAATTCGATTTGCCCTCCATGAAAAATTGCAGAGAGTAATCATGAATCTCCAGCCCAAAATGTTTGATACTATGCACCCAATTCAGAGCACACATTGTGAAGCTATCTTACCAGCATGTTTGCATTCTTAACAGAGCACTTGAAGATTCAAGCGAAAGAGAGAAAGCCCAGCCCTTTGAAGACTAGCGCTGTCGTGTGGCTCGACATGTCGCCATGCTCGATTTGGCATATTCCACCTCAGGGTTGAGGAGTTGCCGCCGGCAAAGCCTCCAGAGCTGGTAGGATCGTAACAATAAATGCTGTCCCACCAGTCACTGCCACGCATTTATTGTGTTAAAGCTGGCTAATAACTAGTTATCACAAGCTAATTCTGATGGAAATGATGGAAATCATTTGCAATGATGGTTTATAGCAAATTTAGAGGCTGGGTTTGCAAACATTCATAACCAGCTAGTTTCATGGTTAGCCTTCGCCAACTCACCAGCCCTTTTAACCAACAACTCACCCAACAAGGGGGTCCATCCATTGCTTCCCTAGGAGCTGGATGGCAGTTCGGGTTGGGATGCGTGTTCCATGTCTTAAGCCGGGCTCAAGAAAGCACTGTATACCGACCCAGTGTTGCAAAAAATCATACAGTGCCAAGAGTTTGAACAAAACAGCTGATTGCTATGATTCAACAGCATTGCCCAGAATGCATGCATACCTTTTTTTGAGGGAGGTGAAGCTCGAATCAATTCGGTCTGGATCTAATACTAGCGGTGCCTTGATTTTCACATGTTGAAAAACAAACATACAGAATGCAATCAAATCAAATGCAGGGATAGTCAAATTAGGGGCTCTCATTGGCATATGCTCCTTGTGAAACTCCCTGCCCGCTCTATTTGAATATAAAGCCTGTCATTTTAAAAAGAGAAGTTCAAGCTTGTAGTTTTTCCATGTTTTTCTTGTTGTTTGCGTTCTCATTTCGCGAATGGTATGATTGCTAGCAGTGGGTTTGTTACGTACTCGTCTGTGAGATGCATTTTGGCAGTGGCTGTTGGCAAGAGCCGGAAACCGTCTAAACCAAAAACAGAATACCAAAGGCTCAAATTATGAACATTAGAATACCAAACCGTATCAAATTATGAAGATGGAAAACATGCCAAAAACTTGGAGCAACGGCCCTCAATTTTGATTGACCACGAAGGTGGGAGCCAAGTCGCGGAGAAGCAGTGCGTCTTGGACATGGCTCCTGGACAATTTACTCAGGTTACTGGCCTGAGTTTGAGCTTACTAGGTTTGCAAGTGGTGGACAGTCTGTCAGGGATGTTATCGGTTTGATCCCAGCGCTTGGGGCCCACAAATCATCATGATCTTGATCCAAGTGGCGTGATTTTGAATCAAGCTGCCCTTCATGATGTGCGATTGCTGCGATCAACATTTTTGTGCAGTCGCACGCAAGATCTAGCAGCCAGTGACTGTCTGAGCCAGAGTGATTGCAGCTGAACATGGCAAAATTGGCAAACCCATGTGTGGTGATGTATAAGCGTGTCTATTTGTTCATACACGTACATTACAGATATATATATATATATACATAAATACAAATATAAATATAAATATGAATATAAATGTTAATGTATATGTAAATATAAGTATAAATAGAAATATATATATATGTATATACATACATGCGAGCATCCTTCAAACCGTAGCGCAAATATGTCCCAGAATATTTGCCATGTTTTGTCGAAAACAAAGCCATATCTGGGCACCAATGGATTTGATGATCCTGGAAGTACAGCCATATCTTCGTACCCACTTGGTCCATAAGTGAGTAGAAGAACAAACTACCCGACACCATAGACCTACCATGACCGCAGAAAGAATGCTATTGTTTCAGGGGCCAGCATTGTTCTGAAACCATAGATCAGAAAAGATGACATGCAAAGCTTTCGCAATGATGCAGTGCAGAACAACAAATTAACCATCCACTTAGAGATGTCCATCTGGCAGTTGATTGAGATAATCCGCTGCCAAGTGGATGGTTCAATGCTGTAGAGTTCCTGTATGCGTGAATGCTAGAAACGAGAAACAGCTGAGGAGAATAACCTCTCTACATATTGTGCACACGCATATGTGTACGTATCTATGTATCTGTCTAATATGTATCTATGTATCTATGCATCTATATCAACCACACATAAATATGTACATATGGTTTTACTTCAACATACATATATATATATATATATTCATATTTATATAATATATATATACAGATATATACACACTGTATGTATGTGCAAACATACATGAACATACATGCAGCCCCCAGTGTTTCCAAGGTCCCCGGCTTCACGGAGAACTCGCAGCTTGGCGCCCAATGCTGCGGCGGAGCCCATGCTGATCCCAGGGATGTCACCTGCGGGCGGACGGGGGTGGCACGGGCGGCACGGGGTTGGTTGGAAGCTCTTAAGGTGATCAGTGAGGATGGTCTGCAGCCAGGGGGTGAGGATTTCTGCAGAAAAACATCGCCACTTTGCATGTGACGCATTTTCCAGCGGAATGGCGGAATGACCACCCTGACCAAAATGCGGCGACAAGATTCCTTTTCTTGCCACGGCAGAACTTGTTTGTTTGATTTGCCAATTCTTGATTTCCGATCATCCGAAGTAGTTGAGATTCGACATAGGGGCAAAAGAATGCCCTCAGTCGATGTCCAGAACACTGTTGATTTTCTAGCACGGTGCAAGGTAAAACTTTCCACGTCTGGGACAAGCTCCTTGGATTGTTGTTTCTTTGACTTCTGTTCTTTGTTCCCTCCTGCACTACGGAATTTCCCAACCCTGCACCGTGCTATTTGCGCATTTCGAGGGTTGCTCCAGCGACATTTGAAGAGCGGTGGCATCAACCCCATCATTTCACTAAATTTCACCCATCTTAGGCCCTTGGGTTCAGGAAAAGTTTCTGGTTTCTGCAGGCAATTTCAATCCCAAAACCAAGGTGCTCGTCGGTCAAGTATCCTGCGCCACTTCTTTCGAAGGACCAAGTTCTCATGATGTGTCCCTTGGTGTTTGTGCGTGGAATTCCCCAGTGGAAGATGCTCACAGTTGGTTCTAGTGATCATCCATGATCTTGCTTAGTTTTTGCTCGGCGCTCAGTGTCCGGATTGTGGGCAAGATGGTAGCAGCAAAAAATGCATCTGTGCATTACCCAAAAAAAGAACTCTGGGCAGCGAGAAAAACGCCCGTTGCCAAACTGACTGAACTTCCCTGTCGGTGATGATTTCATGTTCTCAATCCAAAATGTTCAGCAAGCATTCTTGTCGCCAACATTAAGCATATCATTAACAAAAATCTACCATCATCACCCCTTCCAATCCATTGACCGTTCAATTTTGACCAGCTTACTAGCATCACCAACTGTCATTTTCCTAACCATCACCACTGCTCAACGATGCTTGGAAACCATTCCCTCCCATCAGCAACTGTCAAACACTAGCAACTTGACCAGAATTAGCTTATGAGAAGCCTTCAAACTCGCCTATGCAAACAAAACCATTATCAACCTATCACCAAGCCGTGACCATGTAACCATCATGACCCAACCATCGACCAACAGTGAAGCCCATGATCCCTGGCACCTCTGACAATCCTCGCTGAAAGATTTGATCCACAGCATCCATCCAACGTTTCAGCCTGCGCGGCTGGCGACAGCAGGGATGACTCAGGGCTTCATAGTGAAGCCAAGGCTCATGACTTTGTAGCATGATGGTTTTTATGCGCCGAAAAAACCAGCATGATAATGATAGTCTTTGAACTTCCCATTTTCGTTTGGTCATGGTGCGTCAAGGTACATTACTGATCGATGATGGATAGTGGCTGATAAAGGATGTAAATGGTGTATTGATGGTTGATGATTGTTGATCTCGCTCATGAAGATGATTAATTAACCATGAATCATGCTGCTTAAGGTGACCTACCCCTGGAGATGTGGGGTCCAGCGTATGGCGTTTCCGGGGCGGACAAAAAGCACCCGCTGGTCATCCAAAAATCTTGCAGCACTATGTGGAAGATCTTTCATCCGAGATACCCAGGACTGGTTTTGAAAAGGAGCAACAACTTTTGATCAATGCAAAAAATTGAAGTAATACTGCAATACGATTATCAATATGTAAGGAAAGGCAAAGGAGTCATTTTCATAATCTGTGGTCGAGACGCGGGATTCCATCGATTCCCCCTGCCAACAAGTAAGTTAGCCCTTTACAGCCTTTACTTTTCATTCATCAGTCAACCCTTGAAAAAATCGGCAGCCAAATCTTTCAATTTCGGACTTTGGATTTCTAGCCTTGATTCCTGCACTGTCATAATTTGCTTGATTTCATGGGTTTCCCTTAATGAAGCCACCAAGAAACACTGATGTTTAGCCAAGATTATGAAACACTGACGATTCTCTGTTTCGAGTCCACAAAATTTAGACGATGGAAGCAAATCTCAAGTTCCTGATGGTATGAAAGTTCTGTTCAAGGGTACGGAGAAGGGAAGGAACCAGTTACAAAACAATTTCTGGATGATCAATGCTTCAAGAGTGTGGAAAAAAGCTGTAGCACTGCAAGATTCAGCTGGCTTTGTCCCACCGAACCCTCAAAGTTATTATGTACAACCATTGACCATTGATGGTTGTCCAAATGCAGATACATAGTCCAAACAGTCCATATACACACGACAAAAGTGGATACATAGTGCAAATGTAAATCCTCCTTCAAGGTATATTGTAGGTGCATTTCCCGTCGAGCTCAACAATCAACAACCACAGAATTCTGTAACTCTGGCAGTGTGATGCTATGATGATTCCCCTCTCAAACTATCGATGAGCCATGGGATGCCACGATCAATATTCACTCAGCTGTTTCAGTCGTTCCCCAACCGGATTTATTTTGATGATAAGCCAACCATGAGTCGGATGACCGCCTCAATGATGAATAACCACAAATAAGCATCACCTCTAGTAACCACTTGGTTGCGATGAGTTCTTGATGGTTCAAAGCCACATTGTTTGACCACATCCCATGTTCAAGAAGAGATTTTGTTGCACATGGAGAAGAACCCACCATGACGAGAAATCATCCAACTTTCGTTGTTCACCCAGTTTTTGGAACCTTCCAGCATATAGTTGGCCATTTAGTCATTTGCATAGTTGATAATAAATAACATGGTAGAACATGCTTACTAGTGATATTAGCCCTGTAGAACTAGATGAACAAGCCGGAACTACTAGTCCTGGTCAGTCACTAGTTGACGACCAGTGTCAGGAGGTCGTCGGCTACAAGGCCAGGAGGCTCGCTTTGCCGGCCCGAAGCATCGTAAAGGTTCCTGGCGGCCGGAGCCATCGAAAATGTCAGTTCTTGAGGGATATTTCACCATGACAAGAATACAAGGACTAGATGTGAAATACGACGATACCTCAACAATACCCAACAAAAGGTACATAAGTCGCAGATTATATCCCATTTGTTCACATACCCAAGCTTGTTGCATACCCGTGCCCACCACTGCTTCGATTGAACTCCGCGATCCGTGTCTTCCAACCCCATCGGGAACTCAAAAAAACGGATCACATTTCATCGCCGAAATGTATGGGTGCTCCATGGTGAATTTGTGCCTAATCCCGAGATCAGTTTGGCAAATCTATGGTAAACTCATGATCAACAATGGCTATTGGTTAACCGATGGCTAGTGGTTAATCATTGGTAAATAGCCATATTAATCAATGGCTGGTGGTGCCAACCGCGTACCAGTTGGGATTCACAGGTGGGACATCAAAGAACTGGTGGTGAAACTCGTGAGTTTCAGTTTCCCAAGCTCTTGAGATGGATGGCATGGAGAAGTCTGTGGCTGGTTGCTGGGACACCAATTCTATTTTTGTTGAGTTTGATATGCATATGTAGAGGGAGATGTACCGTGTATCTACATATATATATATATATATGTATATATATATATATATGCATCTATCTACATCTATATCTATATCTATATCTCTGTCTCTATCTCTATCTCTATCTCTCTCTATCTATCTATCTATCTATCTGTCTGTCTGTCTATCTGTCAGTTTCTTCTCCCAAGTGCCCATGGTCGCCGCTTGGACCCTTTATCAGGTGCTGGAATATGCACCCACTACAACTGTCCAAATAGTGTGTTTCGTACGGACCACCGTCCATTGCCTTTCCCACTTGGGTGTGCCGTCAGTGGCTGAGCGCAGGGGATTGTTCACCAAATTGTTTCCATCAATCATCCAAGTTTGCAGTGGCATGAAATCGTTAATATTTATCCCACCATTGACCACACAATGCCATTGTTACCTCACCATCATTCGTCATCATTTGCAGCTCCCATCGTTCACCATCAACCAACCACCATGAACCATTGATTTACTACCATTAATTCAGCATCAGATATGGAGCCATTCTAAACCTACACCAGTGCAAGCAGCATCAATTGACCGTACATCAACCACCAACTAACCACTAACAAACCATCAATTAGCCACTAACAAACCATCAATTAGCCACCAACTAACCATTAACAAACCATGAATTAACCACTAATTGACCATTAATAAACCATCCCAGCCATTTCTACTTTTTTTTTACCGGGTCAACCAGCTATTTCTATTGGTTTTTCTAAGGATCGGCTAGGCAACCCTCACCCATCGCTCCCGAGCGGCTGCTGGGTGCCCCAACTGCCCGGCCGCCAAGGATGCCCGGTGGGCGGCACCCGAGGGCACGACCGGCCAACCCAGGCCAGAGGTGCCTGCGAAGGGGTGCTGTTAACCATGGTGGAGGTCATCTGATGATGACGAAAATCGTCTACCCTCCGGTAGTACTAGGGATGTCGTCTACCCTTTGATAGTGGTTGGTAATAGGGAATCATTACCAACAAAAATGGAATGTCATCTACCCTCCGGTGATCTAAAGTAGCTGGCTGGGTGATCCGCCATTTCGCTTTATGGTTTTGCTATTGGGAATGGCTATTTTCTATGTTTGATGACCACAAGGCAACTGTGGATGCTATCCTCCTACTTTGGAGGGATCAGCTGGGAAAGTTCATAGCACCATTTCTTTAGGAAGCAGCTGAGCTTGATGGATGCCCATACCCATCTGAAGTCATTCTTTCACAAGCATGTGTGGCTGTTTTTGCTGCAGGCTTCACTGTACGCGACGATCTTTTTGGGAAAAAGACCTTGGATTTAGTCTGGAACCCCGCGAAGTTGTACAGCTGCACGACCAACCATTGGGCTGAGGACTTTCTGAGATCAGCAATGTCGCCGGTTGGTGGTGCGACTCTGCTATTCAAGACTGCTGGTGGCTTGTCCGGGGTACTAGGCATGGGCGCATTGGTTTATTCATGGTCATCTAAAGGTTGTGTAAAATGCTTGGACATATTTTCTCTACGGGTGTTGTGTATGCATATATAAATATCTATTCATATATCTACAGTGCATATGTATACATATACACATTTATCATATATGCATATTGATTAGTTCTTCTGAAAAGTATCTACACAAAATCATCTCAAGCGTCAAGCCGATGTGGGATCAACGTAGAGGCAGGAACTTCACCCTTTGAATGTCTACCTGTACTGCATTGAATATAAACGACGATGTATACTTGCCATGTATCTTATGGTGGTGTCTCAGAATAGGGGACCCAAAAAGAAATTGGTTAATTGCTAGAAACGATTAAAGGATGATTTGGTGGGTCCCCTATTTTGAGAAACATCCATATAGACTGTGTGTAAATCTGATCTAGTATTGAAAGTATATAGGCATGGATGTGACCTGATCCATGGAACGTTGATGTTGCATGCAAGAATGTGTATATGAATAGTAGACGCATAAACTATCATCATAAGTATAAACGATGTAAATGATATTAGATACATAAATATCATGTAAATGATCAAGGCTATAACAGTGCAAATATCAATGCATATCCAGTTCATCTTTCTAGCGAGAATTCACAAAACATATTGCAATTGGTACGTTCTGCATACATATCACATTTACCAATCTATGTCAAGTTATGCATCACAGTATCAATCATGCTTATACTTCACACATTGGGTATCATATCATATGCATACGTTGCACAAGGTTCGATTGCATCATATCCCGTTGCATGAGATCAGGTAAGTGTATTCGTATATGTGCATATTCATATATGTACATAGATATCTACATATGCGTGTATAGATAGATAGATAGATAGATAGATAGATAGATAGATAGATAGATAGATAGATAGATAGATAGACAGATAGATAGATAGATAGACAGACAGACAGACAGATAGATAGATAGATAGATACATACAATAATATGTATATTTGGTGTTGCTTCATCTGAAGGTTCAACGATGTTCACCGTATCAGGCGGTTCGCCCCGGTGGCCTCGCGCCAGCAATGCCAGGGTTGCCATTTGACGGGACAGCTGGGCTTCGGTTTCACCTTCTTCCTGCAGTTCCTCACCGTGCAACGAGTTGCTATGCTGACAATGATCCTGTGTCATGAACAAGCTAAGCGTGGGGGGGTTCATAGAATTGGGGTACCTAAGGCTATGGTTGGCTTATTGCCTATAAATGGTTAATCAAAGATGATTTGGGTTACCCCTATTTTGAGAAACGCCCATGTGAAGTCTCTAATGAATAGACCAAGAGATCAATGAAATGTGAAACGTACTCACAAAGAGATGTGCCAAAGAATACAGGAGACTGGGATCATTGTGTCAGGAATGTCCTAGGTGCAACAGGATTCCATATGAAAGTATCGATTCACAGATTTATATAGCGCCGTCACACTGAGATGGTCCGAAGATTTTCCACAAAGTTGCTGGTCATATCACCGTGTCCATAAATACCACAGTTGACTGGTCAGAAAGCAATGGTTGTCTGCATTTTCAACTAGCAACTACTCTAGCAGGTGGTTCGATCCAACTGCTGGCTAGAACCAGGAGGACCAGTCTTCCAACTTCATGGGTATCTTGGTGTTCCGCAATAAACCAGCGAGCCGGTGCGACCCCTCATTTCACAAAGTCGGCAACAATTGAAAGCAGTCCCGTATTCGGACACCAAAACTCATCGATGATGATCACCCGATCACCCGCAAATCATCCCTCAACCATGGCGCGTGCGCATGCCGCGGCCAGTCCTTCCCCCAACGCGCCAACTTCAAGTGAAAGAGACGGGTCAAGAGTTGGCCCAAAGAACTGGTCACGTCCACGCCGTTCAAACCTGAGGCGCGAAGGGCCCGAGGCCGTTCAACCCGCGACCTGACCAGCACAACCAATCAGTTGACCAACCTGGATCATGACGTCACTTGAACAACCAGCGAAATTTCATACGTTGAGTAGGTCCAGCTATAACCCGTTGCTGGTTAGCAGTCACGCATCATTCACCAAGCAAATCAGTACACTCATCACTTCTGACAATGAAACCGATCGCAGCCAACGGTGATCCCCATGATCCCCAATGAAAACACTGCACGATGGGAGATCTATAAATCATGATAGCCAAGTAAAACACTAAATCACCGTTGATTTTTCCATTGGCTAGTGATTATCGGAAACGGGTGGTTTTTGATCGAACATGAAAGCCATTCGGAAGTTCGCAATCTGCCCTCCCCAAAGTTTAACAATACCGTCAAAGAATTCATGATGCTGAAGCAATGGAAAAGACATGGTTCCAGCAAAAATAGCATCCAAAAAAATCCAAAAGCACGTGCAGGTTTAGGATTGAGTTCGCTGCAAGATGTCGGTCTGTGTGAGCCTAAGCTCAGGAATTCGGTAGCCGCGTATCCAGTGTGTGGTGATGACGGCGATCCCAGATGCTGGTCGCACAGGGTCACCGATCCAACTTGACCCCACCAAGACCGGCCACAAGGCCCTGCCATCCAAGACACTCAAGGAAAGCTGACCCAGCAAAACCTCAAGGTGCAAACAGGGTGCAAATCACAACATCTGGTGGTCTGGTGGCCAAATATGGGGTCTTGGCGCTCGCTTTTGCTGGTCTCACTTAATTAATCACAAACGGTGTGACAAAAATCGACAGGAAACTCATGGAAACTCCAAGTCTGACAGAAAAATCTGTAGGAAACTCGTACAAAGTGGTGTTTCAAGGGCAGGGTTGTTTGTAGTTTTTCCCATCTGACAATCAGCCAAGGTGGCTGACCAAAGCATGACCCTGCGATTGGGACGTTAACCGCTAGGCCCCTTGGATGGTACCCCAATTTTTACATCTACAATCAACAAGACATCGATTCCCTAAACATAGTCTGTTTAACAAAAAGTTATTTAAAAAATCAGAAAAGATCACAGATTACATTACTTATAGCACCCTATGAACCATTTGCATGTCCCTTAAAGGCCTGTTTCACGACAACTCACAAAATTCAGCATGCTTAAAATCTACTCACAGTACTTGTAGTTATAACTCAATAAACCACCAAGTGGCTGTTGCAGCTTCAAGGTCAGGGTGCAGCCCTACTAGTGATTCAACGGCCGTCCCCAACGCTTCGTTCTGTCGAAGTTGAAGTCCATCCCCAGGAATACCCACCGCAACACTGAAAAGGTGCCCAGGAATCTCAGCCATGAGTCAAAGAGCTCGAGTCATGGCTTGGGTCACTGTGTCTCTGCGTCTGACATCAAGGAATTCTTTATTTCCATGAACAAACACCAAACAAAGGTTGTTTTTTTCCCAGCCAACCGAACCTAGACCGCTCATTGGAAGGAATTAGAATTCACAACATTGGCTCTCCTGTCAGTGTTTGCTGTGTTTCAGTTGGCTGTCCAAGAAGGGATGGTGACCTTGAAAAATGGCCTTTGAGACTATGAGACTTAAGGTTTCAAGCAATCAGTTTCTGGAAATCAGTTCAGTTCTGCGACTAGCACCTGCCCTGCCTGTCACTACTTGAAGTGGTCCAAAGTAATTTCAGAGCGAAAACAGGTCAGACTGAGGAGATGGCCATGTAAAGAAACACGAAGCCCAGCTGTCGATTCACACCGCTTTCATCATCCTGTTGCAGCGCAGGGCACAGCCAGGGTCCCTTCATTGTCTCCGGCAGCAACGCTTTCCAGCTGTGAAAGCGATCAACTCGTCTGACATTGGTCCATCATTGATCAACCACTGACCATCCTCAATCAGCCGTACTCGTTGACCATCATTAACCATCATCAATTAACAATCATTAACAATGAATCGTTCATTATATAACCATCAATTAACCATCATTCACCATAGTCAACCACAAAACCACCATCATTAACCATGAATGAGCCATTCACCATCATCACCCATCATCGTTTTGAAACTCCTCTGAGTAAGATTCTGGGAGGGCGGAGCCACGACGTGCACAGGCACGCGACATGGCGTGATCGATGCATCTACCTGATTGGAGTTCATCACCCAAGCAACTATATCCAACTATATCTATGTATAAATCATTCTATCGATATCTATATCGTAATATATACACATATATCTATCTACCTATCTACCTGTCTATCTATCCATCTATCTGTTTGTCTCAGTGATCACAACTCAGTGGTCTCCAAATTCACCAAGTTGCTATGCAGTTTGTCCCAACCCGCACCTGCAGCAGCTCATCGGTCCAGAGCAGCTTCACCAGAGCCTCACCTTCCACCTGAAGCAGGGGGGCCTCGAGGATCTCAAGTGGCCCTGGTGGCCCAGTGACACTGGATACTCCAAGATACTCCGAGTGACCTGGGCCCAGTTTCAGTGACCTACTCCAAGGGCATCCCTTCCAGTGATCTGAAGCCAACAAAAGCCGACCAACTGTGTTACACTGATGGTTTCTCTGTCCACGTTGCACGACTGACCTCCAGAACTCCACGGGAGAGCCTGCGGGGGCCACTCGGCCGTCACTTGGCCTTCAGGTAGCTGAGGATGCCTCCAAGCTTGCGAAATGACCATGCTCTGCCGTCCACAGCTTGGCATTAACCTCCCAGTGAGGGCTCAGGCCTCACTTCCAACTTGCACCAAACCCAAAGAATCAAAGCTTGGGACAAGGCTGAGCAAGTAGCTTGTTTAGTGGTGCACGCCATGATGAGCCATGCAACCCATTCACCCCCTGCCTGAACTGCAGACGACGCACATGCGTGGCGCGCGAAAGCGCATCACGGGGAAGCAAGTTCAGGCGACTCCAGGGTTGGCCTGTGGAAGCTGTGACTTGGGGGTTGCGAGGCTGGTGAACAAGTGCCAGTGTCAGTATCTTTCCACGGTGAGCAGCCTTAATCCTAGCGATTCGCAGCAAAGGGTGGGTAGACGCCAAAATTGGAGAGCGCAAAAAAAGGAACTGTCATGTTGTAAGCCAAGTTTGGAAGCTTCACAGCGGCAGCAAACAACGACAACAAGAAGAAATAAGGAAAAGCGAAGTAGCAGGAACAAGAGCCACAACTGCAGCCAAAACTGTTGGGGGTTCAATCGCAAGAGCAGTGACATCTGGTGACTCAAGCAACAAAAAACCCATGTTCAAGATGATAACACCATGAAATGCCCACTAGTCTGCAGTTGGTCAGTTGATATGATAGATGATGGGACAAACTGACCGTCAGAGTTGGAACGAACTACACCTTCTTATGGGCTAACTTATCAACCTGTTCATGTTGCTGACAGCTAACACTGTTGTTCCCCATGTGAAAGTCATGGATGACGTCAAGTCTGAAGCAGTAGGGACCAGTGAGTTCAGATATCTATTGTATGTCAACCACAATGATCGGATGACATTTTCCACTTTCGGCATGGAGCCTTGCAACTTCTCCAGCTAAGCAATTGAAAATGATGTCAAGGAGCTGGTTGTGACCATGTGCCGACGGAATTGACGATGTGGACGATACTCATCATGGACTTTCGATGGGGGACCTAAAATGACCGACGTATACCGACCTATTTACTAGTTGTTGAAAGCCAGAGAGTCTTACCTTGCAAAAGCCGCTCACTCTGCTTCGGTGGCAGTCGCTCTAGGGCAGGCAATTGAACGACAATAGCTAAGCGTCACCCTGCCGGTATGTTGGGGCCAAGAAATGAAAGGGTCCAAGAATCTGACACAAAGTTTAAAGCAGCATCTTCACTCCTCTTTGTCTGCTGGGTGTCATGTGTGTTTGGTCTTCATTTGGAATATTAAAACCATGGTGAAGCATTTCTCAATATGAACCATGATAGACCATGATGCAACCATTGCATAACCACTGCATAGCCATTGCATAACAATTGCAGAGCCATCACTAAGCAATTTCGATTATGTTGAACCATTATTAATGAACATAATTAATCATTACTAATGAACACAACTAATTGTTATGTTGAACCATTATTAAGCATCTTGGTTGGATTTTCCTCATGAACAGCCTGGTGCCTCCATGCAATGCCGCATCTGACCGCAGCACAACGTTCTGCTGCCCCCTGGCAACACACGCCCCCAAGTGCTCTCAGATATCGTGGAGCACACTGGCAAAAACTATTCTGCGGTGGTTAGATTCACAATAATTAGATCCATTCGAAATGGTACCGAAATGTACAGGCTGTTCAAAATAGAAATCCGGCGTTCGCCGTCATTGGTACCAGCCGGCAATCATGCCCAAAAATTGGGTCCACAATGATTTCATCATTCAGCCTTGGATCACCTTGGCCGCCACGCAGGTCATACATTTTCGGGTGGCCTTAAAGGGAGGTCAGTGCCTTAGGGGGGATAACTTGGATAACTTTGCCACCTTGAGTCTGAGGGCAAACCTACACGTTTTAATAGAAAGCCAAAATGAAGCGCTTTCCTGAGTGGTGCTTGCAAGTTGTCCGATGGCTTCTGCTGGTTGAGAGTGTTTGCTTCCCCTTGACTCCAATGGTTTTTCCAAGAAACCAACTTACATGAGTTTCTAGACCCTCCATGAAGTTACAAACCAATGGTACTGGACACCCACTCGTTGAGTTGGCACCCCAACCATCGGCCATCGGATCCCCGACGGCCCTATGAGCAGATCAGAGTCCCCAAACGCTTCGGTCGATCCCGAAATGCCAAGCGCTTCTTCGATTGGAGCATCGGAGGGTGCAAATGCGTCCCCAAACCACTTCAAAATCTTCAAAATGCCTCATTTCTAACGGGAAAAAACTGTTTGTTGACCGTTCTGAGCTCTAGTGGCTACCCAAAGGATCACGGTTGCTCAAGCCAATGCGATAGATCTACCCTTTTCACCTCAAACTGATCCTAGCCACAACCAGCAGCCACTTCCCAACAGTTGTTGAGCAACGGGTTCCAATAAACCAGCCAACTAGAATAACTATTATATGGTTGCAAGTACGAGTGAACAGTTTACCTAGCAATGATTCGAAAACTATCGCCAGCGGCAAAAACAACAGCTGGCTAGAACCACTAGTAACTACCAGCTTGTATCCCAGGATTGATAGGAAGAAGCTTGTTTTACCAGCTCGGTTCACCCATCTGTCTCCGTTTCCCAAGTTGCCCAGCTTTTGATGGCTGGTAGCCCAGCTGGTTCCTGAGCTTCGCCTGGCTTTGGCCGCCAGGTATTCCAGGCGAGCCTCGCAGCTTCCGCAGATCGCCAGGGTGTCATGGTTAGTCGTTGCTGGTGAACGGTTGTTGATAGTGCTTGCTCAAGGATGCTTCATTGGGCATGGTAAAGGTTGATCGTGGATGATAGTTGGCTATTCATGGATCATAACTGTCATTATTCATTATATCATCGTTTGGTTCAAAGTGTTATGCAGGATGATAGCACAAGTGAGAGTAGTTATGATATCGAACTATCATAGGGAGAGGCCAAATATTTAGGTGTTACCGTTCAGCTCCACCGCCAGTGACAAACTACCTGTCTTGATGAAATGACCAGTACTCCAGGAGCCAAGATGGTAGGCTGAGACCCTGAGCGAGAAACAGCTAGGGTGATTGACTCATAGCCTGTTGGGAACGACGCGCGCAGCAACC
>VSDK01009750.1:71850-103225 GCA_009767595.1 Symbiodinium kawagutii
GGGAAAGTCCATAGTCTCCTGTCAGAGCAGCCAGACTTCTCATCTACTAGAAAGAGGTTTCTAACGTGGATCTGTTTAAATGAGCGGATCACGGATCCGTGTCTTCACACAATGCACGTACACATGAACACGTTCTGTATCAGGCAAGTTTCACATGACCATCAAGGAAGACTCATCGCTGTTCCCGACTGCCTAGATTTGTGTTGGTGTCAAATTCATGCCGGTCGAGCTGCAAAGCACAATGCAGATGTGCTAGTTGTTGAGCCCACTGGACGATAAAATGGGTACCATCCGATTACCATGGCCAAATGATCAAATAAAGTACAATGTGTTGATCAAAAGTTCTGGATCAAAAAATGCTGTAGCACAGTCATAGCATCTCCTCACCATTGGTGGAAGATCAGTGCTACTCACCACGCGCGGGCTGAAGCGCTGCCTGTCCTGCCAACCAAAGGACGAACGGTTGAAGATCAACCGTGTGCTGAAAGGCTCCCCCTTGGACACCGGTCTCGTCACATCCTCGGTTTACTGGGTCGACCAACGGTTGATCAACGTGGCCACCTGCTTTCTGCTGAATTTCTGCTGGATGTCTGGAGAATCACCATCTTCCCTCGGTAAATCATACCATCTGCTGGCACACTGGATCTTAACCCCAGGATCTTTTCCAACAATATCCAGCTTCGCCAACGTGACAGCGCTGCACAAGCTCGGTCATAGCTGGGTATGGCTGGGCCAACACTACTTTTGGGGCCAGGATGGGGCCAGGTAACTGAACTCACCTGCCAAGTAGCATGGTTTGGAAGCAGCACCCGCAAATCACCTTGAGCATTTTCCAGCAGCAATGCCTAACGCAGACATTGGTTGATCGATTGACAAGATTTCCCCGTCACAAGTGAAAAGACCATAATACATAGAATTCATCAAGATCCCTTTCAACCACGGGGCCAATGCTGAAATGTTCCTTCCTTCAGTCTCAACAACACCAACTCCAATTAGAACCTTCATACCATTAAAGCTAGACACATTGGGCACCATTCCAACTCTTGTCATAGACTACCAGCTGATCACTGGTCATTTTGACATGCTTTGGGGGCATAGACTCAGCTGATGAGGCTGCGCACCCGCCTGTTCCAAGCCTTCGATGAGCTTTAGGAGCGGTTCCTCAACGCTTTGTTTCACCTCGGTTTCGTGCCATAGGAACTGTGTCCACGACTCTGGGTGACCCCATCCTACCGAACCTGGCCATTTTTACGCCCCGGTATGTCTCAGGCCAATGGGTACGCCAGCATAATTGAAATGCACCATCATGATTCAAGTTGTTTGTACATCCGGTGAAGTCGACAATGCATTTGTTTGATGGATCCAAAATCTCCTCGCAGCTGGCACGGTATGCCCAAAGGCCCAAAGGGGTTTGGGCGGAGCACGCGTGTGTAGGGTTTACGAGTGTTCTCACTTGTTTCGCAGGGCCTAGCAAAGTGTTTACAGGCTTTAAGGGTTTGTTCAAAGTTTAGAGAAATTTCTCACCAACCCCATACCTATGCGGGAACTGGATGGCAGGGCCACAAACAAACTTTAAAACAATCCCTGCGGAAGCATCCCGACACACCTTCTGGGACAAGTGCTGTTCGAAAAACTTCCGCTTTGTAACTGGTGGGCACCCATGGTTGATGACTACTACACGTGGCTTTACAATATGTCAGAATGTGACAATAACCGGTCGCCCAGTTGACCCGATGACCGGCCTGGTTGCCCGGTTGACCAAGAGACGAATGTTAAATATAGGTATAGTGCTACTTGTGATTTTATATATTAAATGAAAATTACCAATGCTAAATTTCAATAATCGGTGCAATTCAATTTGCGCCTTGTGTGCCTCGTTGACTCATTTGCTCTGCAGCAATGTGTTTATGTGTTTATTTGCGTTTAAGTTATTGATTCATATATTGACTTACTTCTAAATATCTATCTATCTGCTTTCGAATTCGTTATATTATTTTGTAGCAAATTGCATTAATTATCTTAAATTAACCTATATTTTACGAAGGGCAATTTAACAAAACATGTCATTTTGGATCAGAATTCGACAAAATGAGACTGAATATTGTAACAAATGTAATTAGATAAGTTCAAACAAGCAATATTGAAATATGTTGTGATGCTGACAGGTGCCTACTGATAACGTGTCTAAAATAAGAAATTGTATCATATCATATCATGATGTGCTATATTTTCTTATACTAGGCTGAATGGTGTTTTTAAAAGAAATAATCACATTTGATTATGTTGCCTTATGCTAAATCATATGCTATCATTTCAAACATGTGTTTGTTTCAAGAATATGTGCGAATGTACAAATATATGTATATATATATATACACATGCGTAGTTCTGACCACTCAAACAAAAATACCACATATATGTCTACAAAATGCATTTATATATCCAGAGTGTTTAAATACTTATCATCTTGCATTGACATATACATTGGCATACACCTATTTCAATATGAAAACAGAAACACAGATGCATTTTTGCAGCTTCCTCCGGAGAACATCTCATTCATCCCTTTCAACTTCATTTCAGCTGGCGCAGTTTTTCATTGAGGGGTTGTCCATGGTTCTCCGCTAAACCCAGCTGTTACCATGGCGAACTTTCCTGGTGAACTGGGCCCTGCTGCCCTGGGCCGAGTTGCGAACCATCCGCCCGAATCCTTCACCTCCAATCGGCCTCCCCGGAAGAGCAACGTCAGCTTCAGCCGAGGCAACTCGATACAGGCCTTGGGGAAGGAACGCAGATGTCATCACGGGGTGATTGGTTGATTGGTTGGCTGATTTTGAAACATGGAATGGGGATGTACAATCCGTTTGGGTCCATTGGCACCAGCAACGGGACCTTAAAAAGAATGCCGTTCCAAGCGATTCCAATGATCGCAGCATTTTCACTGGAAGTAATTATTCTGCTCTGAAAGAGGATGCTAGAACAGTCTACATCAATTAAACCATTCCATACTGCCAGTCAAACCAGTTTGATTAAGGCCGAAAACATGAAACTACGACCATTCTAGGAACCCTCCACATACCATGATTAAGATAGACCGAGCTACATGACTCTTCTACTCTTCGCAAAGCTGAAATGGAGAATCATGATTGGTAGGGAACCCGGGGAAACCAGCTATTTCTTGCTATTTCTATGGAGTCTCCATCGCCATGTTAGGGACTACAAGAGGGTATTACTTCCAATCGCCATGGTACCTGTCACAATCCTTCAGATCTGTCAGGGAACACCCCCGGGTCAGCATTCAGCGCCGAGATACGATGCCACCCTCTCCACCTGCGCGCGAGTTCTTTGGTCGGTTCCCTACATGCCAGGTAGGACAATCAATGGATTTGACTTATTAAGTCAAGAGTTGCAGCCGTGCTTGGAGGGGAGTGGGCTTGCTAAAGATCGGAGAAACAGATGCTGTTTCCCTGGAAGACGGAGTTTACGTTCATAGGTAACTGTTGCCATGCGCGAAAGCCATGTCAGACGCTGCAACCAGTTGAATCGCCTGTGGGATGACCATCTGCTCACCCAAACTCTTGACACTTGAAGTAGCCATCTCCCAGGATTCCCGGAGGCTATCCACATGACTCAGGTATGTGAATCAGGTATTTTTTCACAGAGGCAGGAAGGGAGAGAGGGAGAGAAAGAAGAAGAGAAAGAGAGAGAGAGAGAGAGAGTGGGAGAGAAAGAACAAGAGAGCGAGAGAGAGAGAGAGAGAGGGACACGGATGCAAACATCGCAGGTGTTTGTTGTGTTCCACTTTTTGTGCTTTCAGCTGATCACATCATTGTGCTCACGAGGCTCATCGTTGCGGCACTTGACCTTCATTCAGGCAATTTGACTGCAATCATTGCATTTCTCTGTCATAGGATGTCGTAGGTAAGTCAAAAAACATTCAAAATAATGCCACCAATGTCCCCAATACCGGAAGAACTACTTATTACTTGGCGTTCGCATGGTTATTGGCATGTCTGGAATGGAAGATCGAGAAAGCCGGGAGCCACGGCGGAGAATTTGGACGCGACCCTCGAACTCATCCTTGAGATTGGTGCTCGCTGCATTGTCTTTAGATGTCTTTAGAAAAACATATGCGATTTGTTCCTCTGCATCTATTGAAAGATCTTCGATTCTCATCATCTGCAACCAATCCTGTGTTTAAAACACGACTCTGGCAGCCTCACACTGGCGACCCGTCGAAACGCAAGAGCCAGGAGCCATCAAATCCAAATTCCAGGGATTGAATTTTCCAATCCCCGCCGCTCAACTGCAGAATCCGGTCGTTCAAACGCCGGGGCAAATGATCGCAGTGCCACCGCGGAAGCTTGCCATCACGGAAGGACACGAACCAAGCACCGCTGTCCGAACAACTCATGGAGTCTACCTGGCCACGGTACCGTGGTGGAGGATGCTCCTTGTTATCACTGGTGAAGATTCAACATATTAGGGTTCCAAATGAAACTCCTGTGGTGATCAAGTACCATTTCGAAGTAAATTATGCCAATGACTCTTACGACTCTTACATGTTATTATTATTATTATAGATTGCATCATTTTTTTCATCGGCAAAAATGCATCCCCAACGCAAACCTCCGTAAGAACCGGAAATCACTGATGACTTGGACTCTGCCACATGGCAATGAAGATGCCCAGATTCTATGCACAACAGCATGCTACCTCAGTGGTTGATATGAAGATCTAGCGAGCACATGCCAGGATCCATTCCGTGACGGGGGGCTTACCATGGTTTACCTAACCTCTGCTAGGCCCTCTCGCTGTTGCTCAATATTGGGATTCCATACCCGTTAGTTGGTATAGACCCTCGCAAAGATGAGCCAGTTCAGCTATCAGGTTGTAGCCACACTGCCACCACGGTGGACAATGTGAGCCAATTCAGAACCCTCAGCAAGAAACATATACCACCCGCACCCACCTGTTATTTTCAAGAGCAATAAGGAGGAGAGACTGTGGTTCTGCTGGGCTGCTTGTGGATGGCAGGATTCAGATCCTTCATAACGCACAAACGGTTGCCAAGAAGTATTCGCTACCAAACGAGGTGAGTTCATCATGACCTAAAGGCCATGCAACATTGAAAACACCTGGCGGTCACTAGGCACTTGGGATTGAAAGGGAACTTCGAAGGATGTTTGGACAAAGGACATGCAAGTTAAAGTTGAGCTCTACCATTCTCCAGCTATTCCGCTCGAGATTCAAGATAACCAAGATGTATTTTGTTAGATCTGTTCAGCAAATCTTGCCCTTGGTTGTGAACGACGTTGGACAGATAGCGGGGCGTGCCCCGCCTCTTGCAATCTTTCCCGGTGCTGGCCCAGAAAGAGCCGTAAGCTATCTGGTAGTCCTAGGGAGCGGCAGATCTTAACTTTGAGGCGAAGTGAAGCAAACTTGGTACTTTCGGGTGTTCAAAACCAACAATGCTTAGTGATAGTTGATGATGTTTAACAATGCTTAGTGATGGCTGATGGTTTTTTTCCATGGTCAAGAAAATGGCGTGTTCGCAAGCCCCTATTTCCATACAGCTGGAAACACCCGCTTGCTAGATTCAAAACCATCGGGTGAGCAGGGTGAAGCAACCAAAACGACAAGAAAACTGCGGCGACAATGAAGCAGGGTCAAGAACTGCGAGAATGCTGATCAACAGGGTCACAACATCAGAACAGTCCCACCCAGCTATTGAATTGATATATAGAGTGACATAGCATGGCCGGCACAGCTCGTTGTGTGTTTTGTTTTGTAGCTGGGATTCAAAGACTTCACTGTGAAAGTCTACTGCTACAATAATAGAATATCGATATTGATAGACCACCCTTATTTTCATCAACATATGAGATTAAGTGATATGAATCTCCCATTACTCTTAATCTCCCAGTGACAGTATTGGTTTCAAAGTAGGTGACAGCTCGCAATGCCAAATGGCAAAATGCTCCCTCTGTCCAACTCATAGGCTCCATTTGAACAGTGGCCACGAAAACCCAGCGCGGCCATTTCATTGATTCTCATCGTCATTTGGCGGGATATGCACAGAAATCCGCTGTCCTGTATTTGTTGAGGTAGTTCATAATTGTCTAAGGCAATTCCCACGATCCCCAAATGGTATGGCATCAAACCGGAGATTCGACAGTCACTTCTCAGGGAATCGTCCCAAGATGATGGCGGTGTCCCAGCAGAGCTTTGGCAAAGGGGTTCCATGCCCTGGATCCATCCCGATCCAGGTGTCGAACTGCTGGGGGCACCACTTCTCCTCGCCATTCCATAATGTGAATTTAGGTCTTTCTCAAAATAGGGGACCCAAAAAAATGAATGTTTTAGTACTGATAATGATTGGTATAAAGGATGATAACTGGGGGTCCTTTAGGACTTGAGAAACACCCAAGGCACGTCTCATTCAAAACCAAGCTGCTGTTGTGTGCCCAGCCTCCGCTGTCAAACAGCACGAAGTATCCCCCTTTGGGCGCGATGCAAACCTTGGAGGCGGCTGATGGTTCAACATCCTCATGAGTACCACTTTAGTGGGAAACCCTTAGTGGGTCCTTTTCACGAGCATGGTCCTACCAGTTGGATACAACAAAAGGACCACATTAGCTGGGAAACCGACCAAAACCGTCATGAAGCCATTTATCAGCCGTGGTCTTTTCAAACCCCCTGCGAAAAAAAGCGTGTAGTATAAGTATAACTGCGTAAAATTGTCAAGCAACGTGCGCTTTGATATTGCTCAATTCCAGCGCAACTTTGGGTTTTCTCCCGTATCATCTTACTCCTCAGCTTTTGATTCTTCCTATTGTTCTTGTAGGATTGATAGAATTGGGTTTGTCCTTGGTTCCATCGCTGCTTAAAACCAGATAGCCGGACTTGCTTCAAAGCAGCTATGATTCCGTACTTACATATTTGTATTTATTTATATATGCGTGTGTGTTTTAAATATATATATATATATATATGAAAAAAAAAAAAATATATATATATATATGTAAGGTAAATATATATAAATATAAGTAAATATATATGATATGGACATATGTATGTATACATACACATGTATATATATATATGTATATACAAATATATTTCCAGAGAGAGAGAGAGGTGTGCTATGCGCAAATACAAATCTAAATGCAAATGAATACATACAAATATATATATATATGTATTTACAGACCCAAAACAGTCCTTCCAGCTGATATCTGTGGTTTGGATGCTTGTCAACCTATCCTGGCAGAAGAGTTGGAGACCAAGTCCTGTCACTGCCCACAGAAAGTGCTGCAGTGATCACATGAATTCTCATGGTGGATGCTGAATCGATGGTTCAGTAACTAATTCACAGTCCAACACCGCCTAAAAAATATTTCAACAAACCCAGAGGTTAACTAATGATTAACCCATTCACTAGGTAACCATTAGTTAGTCAACTATTGGTTGCTGATCCCAGCGACCACGGAGACTCGATGATGCTTCTGCTCCTGTTCTTTGATCTGTTGCGACAACTCCTGAGAGGTGGTGAGTCCCCACTTGGTTGTCCCCTGGAGCAGGTGGGTGGTGCCAAGCCCGGGTGCTTTGGAAGGCTACTATTTTGGTGGTTGACCTACCAGCTGGAGACAGTTTTTTTACCAAGCTCAACAGATCATCCCAGTAGGCTGTTATTTTGGTGGTTGACCTACCTCTCAAGCGTTTCTGCGGTTAAGCCCTGTCTAATCAGGTTGTAGAAGCCTTTCGCGACCAGGGGACGATAGCGACTAGAAAATGTGATCAATCGTTTACCTCTAAGTGATTTACTAGTTTGTGGCTCATGGCCCAAGATGGTCTCCACCTCTTGACGGCGAACAAAGATTTGGCACGTCTTCCTTGTCACTAAATCAAGTTGAATTCCACTTGCGGGAAAGACGAAACAAAGGTCTGCTTAGATCATAAAGGTCTAAACAAACTGTCTGACAAAGGTTCGCTTAGATCATAGAGGATAGTAGCGGATAGCAACAAGGTCTTGGTCCCCAACCCCAAAGTAGACACGGTTGCTCCGACCAGCTGCCAGCATGTTTCATTGCTACAGAGATATCTTGAATCATCCTAATACCAAGACAAAAGGCGAGCATGGAGATTGCAGTGTGGGATGGTGGAAGACCCTTGTCCCATCCCATTGCCCATTCCCATCCCAAGGCAATGATATTTCCCAACCAAACCACAATATCATCTCCGATGCCATCCAAAAACAGCAGGCTGCGCTGTCTTTCGTATCCTCGTTCATCCTGTTTCCAGAATCATACCTTGATTTGGGCTCCGATGCGCAAGTGAACAAAGTGCCCAATACTATGGTCGACTGAGCAACCAATGATGAAGTCAACGTGTGTATATCAGTCATGGCAGGAGCCATGACGTCCTCTTTTCAATTGCCACGCCTTGAGAACAAAGCCCCAGGTTCTCAAGGTGAGCTGCCCCAACCAGAGGATGGGGCTCACCACCCGGAAGGACTAAGTCCCAGGTTCAGACCATAGTGACCAGCAGGTGTCACCATCTCTGAATCGAAGGAAGTATTGCTTTTCAGGGCCCAAGGCCGCATAGACAACCTGACCCGGGACTGGAGGTCAGAACACCCTGTGTCTTATCCCCAACCGGACCGTTGTTGGCGAACTAGTTCAGGTTCCTTTGCAGAGGAAGCAACCCCATACACGAGATCAACAACTACAGCTGAATACAATGATGTTCCCCAATCACACTTCATACACCTCCATGGTGCGTTGCTTCAGGAAGTCTCTCCGTCATACTGCATGGTGCAAACCCTTGCAACGCAACCAGAAGCTTTTCATGCATAGAAGACCAGGCAAGTGCATGTTTTTGGGAGAGGTTGGTACCCTGGGATCATTGTTGGTCCCAACCGAACACAACAAGCGGCGCAGCCCAATAGCAACATCGACTCAACAGCAACAAGCTCAGGAGAAACAGCTGGGTTCGACGGTTCCGGATCCGGTCCAAAAATGGAATGAAACCATCCGAGCCTGCAAATAAGTGAAACGGTTTGGGATTATTCAAATGTAGATGCATGCGTATGATTCTTTATATAAAAATATATATTTATCTATTTATCTATTTATTTATTTATCTGTTGATTTATCTATTTATTCATTTCTATATATGGATATATGAGAAAAAGATATTTGCACATGCTCAAACATCATTGCAAGACCCGTGCTCCTCTGACGAAACACATGGACGGATGTTTCCGTTAGACTAACAAGTTTTCTGATGCAAGCGGGAAGCACTTTTTGTTGGCTTTGGATGGTTTTGGTCCATTTTGGAAATGTGAGTAAACTTCTTTCCAAATCATCGTACGGTATGTGGCCGTGATTGGCCACTTCCAAGCGCAATGAGGAGTCAAATTGTACAATCTTTCCAATTGAGGACGTAGAGAACATGTCAAGCCACAATCATTTGTTGGCTGGTTGTGCTGAGCAACCCCCATTAGCTACAGATCAGTGAAATTGTTGTTTGATTGTTTCTCACTAGGTTTCAACGTACAGTTGGTTATGCAGTGGATGTGTTCTTTATACCTATACTTGTGACGTCAGTATACTATTCGTTGAGACATATAGTTCTGCAATCAATCTCTACATAATATATATATATATTTATTTATCTTTTTTTTATATTTATATTTGTATACGCATCAATATAAAACTATATACATGTACATTCCATCAACATACTATCAATACTTGCACATCTACATACACATCTACAGACTTAAACCATCAGCGGAAACCACTCGTATCCACTGGTCATACATAGTCATACCGTGTTGCCCCACAGCTTCCCAGCAAGCAACGGACTCGTCGCTGCCTGGGCAAGGTGAAAAACCGCCAAGTAACTATTGCTGCCGCGCCATGGTTTCAATATCAAATATCAACAATCAAATGATTGCTATGGTTAAAATGATTATTTGATATTTAACAATGATGATTGATAATAGTTAATTGTTGATATTGTTAATATGATTGATTGTAAGCTATTGTCAATCATCATTGTTAAATATCAAATAATTGGTACGTGTGATATGCTATATCAATAGCCAAACAAGGTGGTGATAGCAAGGTTGATATGCTTCATCCCACCTGAAATTGATAGCAAAAGTGGCTATCATAGTTGATTGGCAAACAAATGATGATCAGGAATTGGCAACTACAATATCATTGCCATTATCATTAGCAAAAAATTGATGATTCTCAGTGTACAAAGGGTGTTGTTCCTGACTAAACTTGTTGCTGCCTTGTTCAACCCATGAACCCTACCAATTATGGGCTTGATGTGGACCATCTGTTTTGTGGCCACCAAAACATATGGTGTACTCGCATTGAGGATGACAAACATGACTGCTAAGGGGGGAAGTAGAACTCACTGAGCAATGAACAAACTCTGCGGGTTGCCATTTCATCCCGGCCCTTCGAGTTGTTTGGATTATCCATGCGCTTGTCGCCCAGCATTTTGAAAGCCTTCCACCTTTGTAGCACTTCATTCTCATCGGACGCCCAAGGGTAGCAAGCCACATGTTGAGCCAGACGCGAGCCACTAGGAGTCATGAGGCGAGGCAGACCTTTGGTGAAGCCCAGTTGGTGATGTTTCACGATGCTTGACAACAATGATGCTTCATAATGTTGCTGGCCTGTGAAGCAACTGCAACTAATCGAGGTGATGTTTACCGATGATTGAATGATGCTTATGTAGTAATCATCGATGATGCTCAATGATGGTTCCTGATGCATGACTGTGGTTCTCAATGGCTTGTTGATAATAGTCAATTGTTGTGATTAGAATGTGTTAAGAATGATTGGCAGCGGTTAAGAATGGTCCATGATAGTCACCAAAATTGACCATGAGCGATTAGCGAACATCGATCCTCTATTCTTTTATTTGGCCCATTCACAGGCATTGAAGATTGTTACAGAAGTCAATATGGGTGATGATGACCAACAGCAATACCTGGATACGCCAACAATACTGATGTGTTTTCGCTCAGCCGTGGCTGGAGAACGCCACGGATTTGCTGGTTGGTTCCCTTGATCATCGATAGACACGACTAAGTGTTGATTCACCGTCGACTAACCAATGATTAACCATTTGTTCTCCATTCATTGAGTATCATTGATCAACCAATGATTCATCATTTGATAAGTCTTCACCAACCATTCATTCACCACTGATGACCCATTGATATGGCGTGCTGCCGATATGGCCGATCATCTCCTCTGGGATGTCGCGCCAGAGCCTAGAGCTGGAGATGAGCTGCTGGTACACTTGTGAATGCAGGTCATTTCTGAATATAATGGGTGGTGTTCTTTATGTATCTTTACATTTAAGTATACATATACTGTATGTATAAATGTATATATGTATACATTTATACAGATACTGCAGATACTGTATGTATGTATGTCTGTCTGTCTGTCTGTCTGTCTGTCTGTCTGTCTGTCTGTCTGTCTGTCTGTATGTATGTATGTATGTATGTATGTATGTATGTATGTATGTATGTATGTATGTATGTATGTCTGCATGCATGTATGTATGTATGTATGTATGTATGTAGGATGGTTGGTAGGTAGGTAGGTAGGTAGGTATGTGTGTATGTGTACGTGTATGTGTATGTGTATGTGTATGTATATGTATGTATATGTATGTGTATGTATCTGTATGTGTGTGTGTATGTATGAATGTTATGGCATAGATTTTATCTTAGAATTGGATCTAGCTTCATATTTTGCAATGATTCACATGTTTATAGCATTGCTCTGCTAATCAACCCCAAGAATTCATGGTCATAGCCATTCGGGACAAGAAAATCTGATCAGGTGTGATGGTGCTCGTTTTTGACAGAAACTATGAACAAAAATTCATCCCATCCCACCAAGATTGCAGCGGCGGTGGCTTCAAACGGATGACATAACGACATAAGTTCTATATACAAACTACAGGAATTCACCAACAAATGAACATTAATGGTATCAGATCAAAAAGCTTTGCATGAGCAATGAGCCACGTATATTTGACTACACCAAGCACTGCTTCTTATCAGGCCTTTATCACATTGTCATTCAAATGAACCAGGAAGGTGCACCAATGATCACCCCACAGCTGATCTTAGCTAAGCATCAACGAAGTGTTGAGAATCTGTAGATAAGAACTGTTTGGTTGTTGGTTTGACTGCGACTGGTTAATCACGGCTAAGAATGGTCAACCGCAACAATGGTTGACAATGCTTTTGTTCGTAAATCGGCTTCGTTGACACCACTCAACTTCGGAAGCAGTCACCATGCGACTTCGGGGCTGCCCCACATCCTTCAGCTTGTTGCTCATTGGCCTTGCCGCCCTTGACTTGAGACGAGACACAAGCGATGGGGCTGCTTCAGGAAGTAACTCCCAGTTCCAAGGGCTGCGATGCTTTCCTGCTGGGTCCAGCTCTTGAGAAGCTCCTTCTGCCTGCTGCCATCTGGCAGGAAGAGCGATATACCTCTCCTGAGCTGCGCACAACACCAGCACCCTGTGGAACCCAGACTTCTAGATTCCAGCTGTGTGTTATCCTGGTAACTGGTAGCATGGCATGGTACTGTCTAGAGCTACGTATAGTAAGGAACGGTGTGGCAGGTCATACCATAGGCATCGTGCTCTGCTCTGTTCTGCCCTCTCATGTTGCGGCAAGCATGTTTGGTAATGTCCCTGGCTTATCATCCGGTGGACATTCCGGGCAGCAATGGTCCTTTTAGATGTAGGAGACCAGAGTAAAGGACGCTTCTCCAAATGATTCCCGTTTTCAGGAACCCGCAGGTCGTCCCTGCCTATGAGACCTCCATAGCTAATCCAGAGTTGAGTAGCCACATGTCTAACAAATCATAGCAATCTTTACTCTCGAGGCTTGCCAGCCAGCTTCTGCCAAGAATCCCAAGGTTTCTGCCTTCCCAATATTCCACTCTGCTGGGATCCAACCGATTCGCGCCGCCCTCCGTAGCATAGCTCTTGGCGCGACGCAAGGCACGTCTGCGGTGTACCACTGTACGACGACAGGTGCGAAACACCTCCAGCAACACCGCTGCAAGATAACCTCGGAGCGGCACCAGGGTGACCATCGCCCCTGCTGAGTTGCATATAACATGTGGGGATGGAAAGTCCAACCCTCACAAATTCACAGTTACGCTTTGAACATCATTTCGAGTTCAACCTTGGTAGTGACATCATTTGAAGAATTTGGGGTGGTCATCCCAGTTGATCGAAACCAATCTCGGAAGCAAGAAGCTACCCAGAATTGCCATGTGAAGATTCATCTGATGACACATCGTTTTGGAGGGTTTTGGGCCATCCCAGTTTGAAGGCACAGCAAACGTATCTCCCACCCCCAATGGCTGCTGGAAGGGTGAAATAACAATGCAGTCTGATTGGGAGCAGTGATCAATTCAAAACATGGTAGGAAATGGGGTAAGGAAACGGAATCAGATGATCAAGCAGAAAAGCAGACCAAAGCAAAAGACGGCCATTTCCAAACAATGAAATGCGAATCTGAAGAGAAAAACCAAATGGAAAGGCCATCAAGGGGAAACCAAATGAACGTCCGAGCTTTGTTTGGTCCAGCTTGGAACAAATCTTAACACAATTGCTCTCCACAAAGATCAACTCTTGTCATATCTGCTCGCGATTCATCAGCGAACACTGGCAATAAATTGGATGACCGTGTCCGAATCACAGCAACCCATGGCAGTGCGTCCAGCAATGCTTAAAAACTGAGTGACAACCCACCTGAAAAATATGGATGGCTTGGGGCAAACGTGAAATCTATTCTTGAAAAAAAATACAATTGCAGAAACACTTCACAAAATTCCGAACCGCAAAATCGCAGTAGTCAACTACCCCCCCCCTTCCCGCCATAGCTCTGGGTTTCTGCAGCTGTTGACCCTACGGATCTACCCCGTCCAAAACTCGTCGTTGGAGGCCCACGACTGGGCCGGGTGGCAGAATCCTCCGAAGCAAAGTAGCACCTGAGCAAACAGGGGATCCTATGAATCATAACATATAAGATATGGTTTGAGGATACCCCGTTAATCAGAACAATAGCTGAGGATACCTAGTATAACCATTGATAGATAAAATGTTCATCACCAAGTTCATCTCCAACAACTGATTGTAGCCATGAAATGTACAATTGATAGGCTTCAGTGGCCATACCCTCACTTGCGCACCTGACTTGTCACTCACTTGCGCACTCTCACTCACTTGCGCACTTCACCCACCACTGATCACTCACTTGCGCACTTCCGCGCCCGAAGGCTTCACTGGGGACATGCAGGGCAGGACATGGGGTGGGACATGGGGTGGGACATGGGGCTGGGGACATGCACCGCAGGAGCAGGGCTGGGACATGGGGTGGGACATGGGGTCAGACATAGAGTGGGGCATGGAGGAGAACATGCAGGGCAGGACAGGGACAAGACATCACTGGCGACATGCAGGGCAGGACATGGGGCGGGACATGGGGTGGGACATGCATCACCCTGCGGACATGCAGCGCAGGACATGATCCAGCCCACAGAACGCGCACAAGGCGAGCAATGTATTTACAGACATGCACTATACACAGTCGAATTCATCTGAAGACTAACTCGTCAACATCTGTGCGCCGCGGGCCGTGACCAATGACCACTGGGCAATTGGATCGTCCAAAGACCAACACTGGGGCCCCTCAGGGCAGGACATGGGGTGGGACATGGGGTGGGAGGGAGATGGGATTGTTGCATCATGGAAAAATTTATCTTTCCATTGGCATCTATTTTCCATTGGGAGAAAACCATGTTTCTCAGGCTCCATCTCCACAGAGCCAATACCCTACCGGAGGAAGCTGGTAGGTCATGCACATGTAACAAGTGTATAAGCGAGTGATACCTCAAGTGTACAAGCGAGTGACAACTCAAGTGTACAAGCGAGTGGTCGCCCGCTTCAGTTTGACCCTTCAATCCCTATTGGCAAGCCACTTCTAGATGTAGGAGAGCTGTAACGTGACTTCTCACACCCCTGCAATTGAGCGATCAAGGTTGGACCTGTTGGCTTTGACCGCATGTTGTTGTCAAATCTTGTCACATTCGACGGTGTCTGGCAGATGCAGAGAGTCAATCTACAGCGACGTTTGAACTGAAACAAATGCCTTCTGAACAGAACTGTCCTACCATGTTCTACCGTGACATGCCCCGAGAAAGCCAACAGACTCCCCATGAGCTGACAGATCCGGCCCCTAAGCAAGCGTTTGCAGGCAGGATACTCCCAAGATCGCCAAAACCTCTGAGAAAGACTGCAAGAAAGTACTCCAAGAGAATGGTGTAGAATGCCAAGAGAATGCCAAGAAGAGTGTAGACTTTGTACACCTTTGCTGCCAGAGATGACGTGAAAGCAGTTCCCGATACCACCACAGCCCCGTTTTTGATGGTCCATGTGTTGGCAGACCCTTCTCAACCTTAACCAAGACTTGGGGTCCACTAGTGCCCTGGACAAACCAAGAAGTTGCCAGGGGAAAAGGTACATTTGGCATATGGGAGCCATCTGTTCGACAAAAATACACACAGCGCATTGTTCTCTCTACAGCATTTCTTGGAACTCAGGATCTGCAAATTTCATGTTCGAAGCAGATGCTATTCCCGGTCTCCGGCACGAAGGAAAGTGGCTACATCTCACAGGACCAAGCCTGCCAGCCTGGCCGCCTTTTTTGTGTCGAGATTGCTGGTCCATGCTGCTGATTGTATTCAAATAGCTAGCAGGCTGTTCAGCTGCAATCAGCTTACGGCCAACCAAGCAACTACCAACTAGCCAATTAACTGGATCAAGCAACTGAAGTAAATAGAAAATGAGTCAACTCACCAGCCAGCTTGGATGAGCAACGAATGATGCTCAGAATTTGGGCCATCGTGAATATGTGTGCATTTTGCAGCATACTATCCAGACCTATCCATTCCAGGACCTTTCATCACATTATCGAACCCAAGCAAAGGTGACTCGGTAGGCTTCTGGATGCTGCAAGAGACCAGATTCTTTTGGAATCGTTTCAGGGTCCAACAAAATGGGTGCATATTCATAATTCATATCCATACATGGGGGGTTACAGTTCTTCTAGCGAAAGAAATCATTTGGGGTATCCCAAGCACCAGTTCTTCTAAGGGTATGAGCGTGAAGAGGTGATGTTGACTTCCTTTCTGTTTTTGAGCAAGTCTTGCGGGCTGCCGCAAGGGGCACCTTGTTGTTGCCGGGATGGCGGCCTCAAGATTTTGACGTATGCGAAGCTCTTTGACTTTCAATGACTTTTTCAGAGATTACACACCTCAGGAATTGTACTAGTAGTTTACTTACGCACTATCCCTGGCGCTTGAAAGTGCACGACCCAAACCTGTTTGGACAGAAGGTACTGTTGGAAAGGCCGATCTCCCGTGTGCTGCCAGTCCGAACCCTGGTTGACCAAACCCAACGGTTCGATGGTGAAATCACTGGTCGAGCAAACCCCACGGCTGGCTGGCTCCTAGTACTGATTGTGTCACCGACGACTGACTGAATAATAACCCGATGTTTTGCATGTGGTTGAAAGCGCATTGACCTGTTCGTGCAAATGTATAAACATGCACGTTACATGCCTAGGCAGGCATATGTCCCTGCACATGAAATATAAAGATACATGCAAGCCTGCAATATACTTCTTCACAAACACTTTCACATGCACAACTACGCGTGTTTGCATATGATCAAAGGATGCAGTTTATCTGTGTACATTCAGAAGCGGTTTCATCATAAACAATCACATGTACGTAGAAATGATAAATGATATGATCAATAGCTTTCAATAATAGATCATATGAATGCATATAATTATATAATAGATCTCTATGGTCCATAACTACATATGCATTCTATGCATCCATGCCTATTGATCAGTAGCTATTGATCATCAGCCCCCCAGCGCCGAGGCGCGACAGGCCATTAGCAAAAGTTGTGGCCACCAGGAGCGTCGTCGCCACTGCTACCTGCGCCAGCGGGACGTCCCAAGGATGATCATTCGATGGTAAGCATCACGGGACCACTACGGCGCTTACCTTGGGTAACCATCTTAACCATCAATGGTGACCATCCATGGTAACCATCAACGGTAATCATTCAATGGTATGGGCTTCCTTTGAGAACGATTGGCAGCCGCGATTTTAACAATGCGCATGTCATCTCCGGCAACCACTATTACCCAGTAGTATTTATCTTACCAATTTCTCAGCTGTTGGGATGCCCAGTTCGAGGCTAGATTCACCTGACGCAGCAAGGGTGTTGCACAACTGAGGAATTCTTGGTGATCGATGGTGGCTGGTGATATCAATAAGACTCTTAAGCAACAAGGAACCACAGAAGTTATTTAGGGTTTATCAGAATCAATAGTTGTTGAAGAAGAGTATTGAACAACTGATACACCTATTGATATCAATACTGTTGTTCATTAAGAAACATGGTTCTCTCCGATATTGGCCACACAGCAGTAGTGATGTCCCTTGAAGCACTCAAAGGCGTTCCCCCAGCAAGCGCAACAGGTAGCGTCCAGGTAGGTTGGAGCTCTGCCGTCGCAACTGATTCTTCTCAACTGCTACAAACTCCAGTAAATCCAGGGCTTGTATCACCTGGAGTGACATTGGTCGGCACGTTCAATGTACCCTATTCTCTTTTACTCATGGGTTAGTGTCACAGCTATTTTTCATTGATTGATTGCTTGATTCTACATATCCCCTACAGTACTCTTCATACTTATGTCACTAGGTGTGTTGATAAGTTGTACTTGGTTCATATCAAGATCAGAAGATGTTAGGTGATCACTTGCTGTTCATTTCACCAAACGATAAATCACATTCACGTACACAACTGTATTGTAGTATCATTGAAACAATGAATGTCACTTACGAATCATCACATGGCATCGCCGCTCTATGCCATGCCTTCACTCGATGGAAGCTGAGCCGCCGCGCCATCGTACCGTGGCATCGTTGCAACGGTGCTGACCGTTTTCAAACCCCGGAGATCTTGGATGCTTTCATCTCAATTGGTGCTGGTGATTCTGTGAACAGGTCAAACATTATCAATCCAGGTCAAGCATTATCACTTTATGAAAGTGGTGAACAAGTGGGATAATTTGGTGAACAAGCGATGGTCATCTGGTGAACGGGTCGATCACTGTCAATCTTAATACCCATCGCTGTTGATCATCAATATCATTTTGTGCTAATATTGGTTGGAGATGAATCGTGATGGTGCTGGCAATAATACGAATGCTATCATCTGTTCTGCCCAGAATTGAGTTTTGCAAATAGTGGTCCCAGTGCCTAGGGTTTCTCTCTCAGAAGTAGCAAGTGCAGAGCGATCTTGGCGGCCAAACGGCTTCGAAATCCCCTGATCTCTCTTGAGGAGCAGCTTGTTCCGTGGCCGGGTCGATCCCCCGTCCCAGCGAACAAAAATGCTTAGCATGTTCAATCATCAAGCTGAATCAGGTCTGACTATGCGTGGTATCTTCCTGCAAGCTGTTTGGAGCTATGTATTGCTATCTCAATAGCTTCACTGAAAATCATCTTGCGAGTCAAAGCCCATGTGTTGCTATAGGCTACTTGACGATGATGTTACCACCATAGAGACCCCTGAGTGGAAGAGGTCATGACTCTCATGATCACCATGGTAGTTGATTTTTTTCTGGGTGATGCAGCACCGCTGGAATTCAACCGTTGTGAAACCTGAAATCGAAATTCCAGACCATGGGTTGACTATACACAGTAGCGAAATCGTTCAGGGGAAAAATCACCAACCATCTGTGTTGATACTTGATGGTCGTTTAGTAAAGTGGGTCCCTCATGCGACATTTTGGAGTACACCATCTACCACTCATCGAAATGACCACCGCTGCCGTTCACATTCGCGCCTGCCCAACACAGCACATGGGACAGGTCCTTGGGCAAGGGCCCCTGCCATTTTTTTGCTATCCGCCAAGAGTTATGATTTTTAATAGGGAGAATCTCATTCTACCTGATAACTACCTACTAATGCTATTTTCACAGGATTGTCTATTTTTGGGTTACCTGCTTCTCTCACCAGATACCCATCAGCTTCAAAATCTGTTTGACCCCAGTGGAGTCAGAAGTTACCTGGGAATGGCCCGGCTCAGGAGCAATAGTGGAGACCTGTTCCGACACATCCCTCCTCACAACGATCTGCATCCTTGAAATTTGAGGACTTCATGGTGGCTCCATGGACTTCCTAGTAACCTGATCATTCCTACTGCATCTTTTGCATACCCTGATTACACCTCAAAACAGGGTTACCCCCAAGTCATCATTCATTGACCCTTTACAGTAGTAAACCAATCATTCTTACGAGTACCCCCATTTTGAAAAACCAGAATATACAGCTTACTGCTTTTATCGCTTCTGAAGTTCCCTACGTAGTTTGCTGCTTGTCTGCACATGGTATTCGATAGACACATACATATCTGCGAATGTGTACAAACACATAGAGTATATATATATACAAATATACATGCATCATATGCATAGATATATATATATATATATACATGCATATTCACATGCACCAATATTTCTCTGCTTGGCAACTTCAACCCCTCCCATCCGCGGATCAACTGTGAACACCTTCCTCTCCATGGTTCAGTTTATCAACATTTCTTTTCCCTGTTAGGGCTCCATGATGTCCATTTCTCCCCCGAAGTTGGCTTCGAAGTTCGCCACCACTGATCATTGCCGCGTCACTCTGGATCCCTATCATTGTTGCATATGTCCAGGCAACTGGGTCTCAGGAATATATCCTATCATTGTTTCATCGGGATTGGCTACTTATGTCCGAAAAATATCCTCAACTCTTGCTTGTCTCCTCACTGGTACCAGGCTTGATCACTGGATGGCTCACCATGTCAGGGTTCACTGCACGAGCCCAGCCCAGCGCTCCTCCATTCGTGTCAGCAGCTCACAAATGGAGGCCAAGTCACCCCCTGCGGTGGAGACGTGGTGAGAGAACCGCTGATGCACAAACATCATGGTTGGTTCACAATGGCTGGTTAATAGCTTCAATTTACAGAAGGAGCTGAAAATGATTCATCATGACTTGTGTGATGTATTGTCTACTAAGAGACGGTTGCTGATGGCTTGCAATGTTTCAGAATAATGATCAAAACAATTGTTTGGCTTCAATATCTCACTGGTGGGCCATGAAAATCATGGCCACCCGCAATGATTGGCACTGGCTCGTGAGCATCATCAGAGGTCAAACTTTAAGAATGGTTTAAAAGAACTTTGCTTCAATCCCCACCATGGCATATACATTGACATTCTATCCGGCATATCTTCCGGCATTCTATCTGGACCAGAAGTAACGACCAATGAAGGTCGGGGATCGTCACTGGAGCCATCCGTTGTGACAATAACCTCAGTCTGCTTATCATAATGCCCGTTGAGATGGAAACATCTGTATATAGTGATCGGTAACATGATGAACAACCAAAGACCAGTTTCCAAAGTGCGGATAGGTCTTGGAGTGCCAAGGAAACCCAGTGTGTCATCCATGCCGGCACGCTTGACACCTCTGCTGGCACTCCCTGTACAAAAAACACCCAGATTAATTTACCTATGGGAACCAAAAACACGTATCCGATCACTGTCGAATCGTCATGGCCAATCGCGCCTAATCATGGTTGATACTCTTTCTAATGGCATCAGGCGCGGTTGCCGATACGTATTAAGATCGTCATGGCGGTTAAGAAACGCTCTTCTCGGCTTCGGGGTGTTGATGAGCGCATCACCCTAACGTGGACTGCCCCCAGTTCTGCAGCTCTTGCCATGGTACTCCAAGTCCAAAGCCATGATAAAAAAAATTGCGGGATTGTCGGCATATGGCAAGTGTTGGTTATTCTGTGCTTATTTGTGTGAGGCTTTCGTTCTGTTTGTCTCTGCAAAATAGATATCATTACTTAGTCACTCGTCTAGTGGGATCATGGCTGACTTACTCATTCCATCTCATTGCCTCATTTTCATCTCAACTTTCAGTGACAGACTACTTACAGTACGCGCCTTCCCACTAGTACTGACTCACTCTCATGTTTTTGCATGGCAGGTGCAGCACGTGGCATTTCTATGGAAGTGCATTTTTTGTGGCGGCTCCTAGCGTATTAAGCAGCTACTTTTCTGCATATCCCGCTCCAACTTCACTCCTCCCACAGAACTTTCTTCATTCCATGGTCAGCAATCAACCTCTCTCAACCTCTCGTCTTCTATCTCGTCACTCAGCTCATTTCGATTCATGGCGCACTATCTTCCTCCGTCTCATCGCCTTACACAACTTCGCTCCACTGAACCCATGCTACTCTTGTCCCCACTCCGTACCATCCTGGTACAAATCATAGCGATGAGCTATCATGATACAAACACCTACCTATATCTATATATATATATATTATATTATATTTGTGTATGTGTCAACTTACCGAACTCCCCTATTCCATCTTCAGTTGGTGTTCTCTCTCCATTCACCGTGATTCCCAGATCTACCTGGATGTGCATCCACAGACCTTCACCATGGTTACATGGGATCATTCCCCCACCTGACAGACTTCAGCTTCAGCTTACCATGGCTTCACTCTCCCAGATGCCCCCAGCTGCACATCCAAATACCTCGCTCAACTTCTATGATTTGGTGCTGCCCGGTTTGGCTGCCGGTTTCCACCGTTTTCCACCAGTTTCCTCGTTAAAAATGGACGGTTTCTCCGCAGCAAACTGCGACACCGCGACCTTCGGAGAGCAAATCCACCAGCGTCCACTCAACAGCCACGTCACCGGCCTGGGAAGTCCACCCAGAAGGTGAAAAACCCATTGGTTCATGGGTCATCGGTGGTCATGATGCGGTGAACCCATGGTGTCTTCACCAAGAGTTAATATTGAAAGAATTGATATCATGGATACCCATTGGTTAATTGGTGGTCATGCAAGTGGTCATTGGTTCCGATGAATACGCTTGGCGGTTGACAAGTGTTGATCGCAATCGGATGTTGGATATTGATATGGATGGCAATTGGATTGCAGTAAAGCTTAGGCATCAAAAAGGTAGGGTTTGGGATGGTCGTGCTATGTGCTGCGGAAATCTTGGTAGAACTAACGTGTAGACATGTATGTGTGTGTGTGTAGATACAGTGTATGGGTCGATTGGTCCATAGTTGGATATGAGTACTATGTAGATCGATAGATAGATGGATGGATAGATCACAGGATGTTAGTGTGACCCCTCTCGATGTGACCCCTCTAAACTGCTCTAAATCACTCCGTGCGCTGTACATTAAAAAACTAGAGCAGTTTAGAGCATTTTAGATGAGGGCGGTCACATGCTTATTTTGCTGTTATTTGCAGTGTTTGGGCCTCCCCATCAGTAGAACAAAGCAAGACCCAGCTTGGCACTGCTTGCTTTTCTACTTGGCTAACTCTTGCCATTTAGATGAGAGGGGTCACATCGAGAGGGGTCACACTAACATCCTGCGAATAGATGCTCAAATGAACAAATGCATATGCCTATGTGCATGCAAATATATACTGACACCTTTACACGCATATACATGTACACAAATATGCATATGCAAATTCATTATTTCTTTATTTATTCATTTAGTGATTTATCTATTAATTGATTTTCTATGTACCTGCAAAAATATAAACATAAATATATGAATATACTATATATATATTATATATGTATACACCCACATTTGAGGAGGCTGTAAATAAAGGCAGTGACTGCAGTTTCAAAACAATGCTAACAGTGAATATTTATGGCACCGTGCATAGCCGAAGTTATGTGCATCCCAGCTTGGCAAAGTGGACAGCTGAGCCAAGCAACCGTGAGATCCACATCTTCCGCATCCGCGCCATCCAATTCCATTGCCTTGGAAGCGCCAGGATGGAACAGCTGAGATGTCCATCGAAATGATGCGTATTTTTGTGTGAGTCCGAATGCACCACAGAACACAAAAATAACTAAAACAATTAAAAAACAAAAGATAAACAATCAAAAAAAACAATCCAAACCAAAAAACAAAACAAAGACTCAAATAGAAAACACATAAAAAACAAATAAAAAACAACAAATATATAAACACATTATCAATGTTTTAACCCATGTTCAATTCAAAATTGTTTATTTTTTGTTTTTTTTTGTTTTTTATTTGTTTATTTTTTGTTTTTTTCTGGGTTTTTTTGCGATTTCGGCATTTTGTTCTGAATGTATGATGGGTACTGAAACAGGAACTCAAACTAGGACTCAAAAAATAAACAAATATGAATTGAACATGGGTTAAACATGCAGAATTTGTGTGTTTTGTGCTTTTTATTTGAGTGTTTCATTTGTTTATTGCTATGATTTGTTTTCTTCATTTGTTTTATTTTTGATTATTGTTTGTTTTTTAATTTGTTTGGACTTGTCAGCACTTCTGTGGGAATTTGGGTTCACAAGCGTATTTGTTTCGGGTGACAGCAACGTGAGATCGGGTGACAGCAAGGTGAGAACGTGACCCCCTGCCCTGGATTAAACTTATCAAACACCCGGAAAAATGAAAAAAAACTTCGTGGGAAACTGATTCTTTTGAAGTCGCTGGTGATATTTGATTTGGCGGAAAAGGATTCAGCTGTTTTATCCTCCTCATAATTGGTTTATCCCTGCGCCTTAGCAAACATGGCTTCCCGAATTGTGTTGATTCTCGAACTGGATAAACGATTCGGATTGCCAACAATATACCAGGTCGTATACCATTCTGATAGGCAGGTTATGTAGATCCTTCGAACCTCTTGGCTGGTCAGCACATACCTTCCTATTACTCCATCGATCTGAATTGGGGATAGGCAGTTTTGATCTTACATGATCTTACCACATCTCCCAGAAATCCGATGACTTCTCGCAGCACGTGCATCAGCCCTGCCACGGTGGCCGTCTGGTTGGTTGAGAGCAGTAGAGCCTCTTGGAGGGCGGCATCTTCGTCCACTGCCATCGCTGCATCCTGAAGCATAGGTCTCTGGGACCTGCAACGCATGGTGCTACGAAAATGTATGGAATGGTGCCCGCCATAGTGGTGCCCACCATAGTAGTGCCCACCATAGTGGTGCCCACCATAGTTCTTCATAGAAAAAACCATCAACTTCTGATGGTGATCGTGTCATGTATTTCTTGCAGCCACTGGAAAGCTGGTGAAGTAAAGAACCTTGAATGGTTGCATCACATATCCCATGGCTGGGACACTGCGATACCAACCTTGGAAACCAACATGTTTGTCAATCTACTCTTCCTGGCTGTCCGGGAGACATGCAAGTGGGGCAAGTGAACCATCATCATCATGATCATAAAAACACCCACATAGCCACTAGAGCAAAGAGAACCAACAGCCTTACCGAGAAAGATTTTCTGTTACAACAGCATCATCAACATCAATCATGATGATGTATACTGTCATTGATGGTGATCAACCATCAGAATAACCCACAAACAAAGAGAAATAATCACGATACAGACCGAGAGCCTTCAGATTCGCAGAATGCAGATATTCATCACAGACCGTCGTCATGGCAAGGCTTCCCAGTATGCCCCTTTTTCGGGAATGTAAGCCCTACAAGGCCTATTCTACTGATCCACTTCCTCTACCGACTCTACTGGGAACGGCCCTTCAGTTCCTGCTTCTCCTCCGACTCAACCGCAGCAAAGATCGCTGCAGTGTTGCCTGGCGAATTGCTGGGCCTCCAGTCATCGCGATCTCTACCGTTTTTGATGAATGCAAGCATCACCAGGAATAACCAGCAAGAGGCTTGCGGGAATATCCAAAATGGGGGGTGGCAGGTCGCAAGAAAGACCGGTGCTGTGCTCATTCGGTTCTCATCTACGTGGGTGGAAAAGTCCAAATTAGTGACCGAAAAGCAATGATGATGCATCATCGGTCGACTGACCGGGAAGTGGGAAATCGATTTCCATATCAAAAATAGGGACATTTAGCTTCTGAGTTGGTTTGCCAAAGGGTACATCCAGAGACTGCTATATAGCTACACACAGGAAAATCATCTTTCAGCAAGCAATAATCAATTCATTCGTTTTCAGAGGTCTAGATTGAGCTGTGGATAATCATCCGTGGTCAACATCCCGAAAATTATCAGAATAATCTGGTTGTTGAGATGGTTGTTCATCGTCTTCGGGCGATCCGTGGTAATCCATATCCAGAATTTATGCCTATTGTTCGTGATGACGGCCTACTGCCAACAGCAGTTGACCATCGATGACCCGTTCAGGTTCTCACTTGCTCGTTTGGACCAATTATCACAGATTTGGAAGTTCTGGGGCACATTTTTTTCCAAAGTACAAACATGGAACTCACAGACATGGAACCCGCCGTGAATCAAACCTGCAACCCCCAATGGCTACATCCAACAGGGAACGGTTTTCCCAATATACATGTTTCACAAGTTTCATCAACATCGGTTTCTGAGCAGCGATGTTGGCATCAGACTCAACTCCAAACATTTGGTTCACGGAGAACCAGGCATCCAGCAGCCGTAACTGAATGAGTCACGAACAGTTCTTCCTTTTTTCATTTAGAATTTTCTCAGTTTTTTTTTAGATATGTAAAAAACCTGAAATTCGCATCAAAGTCACTCAGTTCTTCCCACGCTGAAGCCACGCTTCAATCTCATCACTTGGACCTCCCAGGGCGCCATGGCCCGTTGGACCCCGCCCCCACCTTCATCGAAGAGCCACTCGGCCGCGCGCGCGGAGTTCCCGCAGGTCTTCAGCGCCAAGCGACAGGCCGCCGCGGGGAAGCCCAGCTCGGCCAGTTGGAGGACGTCCACCTCCTGTGATGCGAAGCAACTGGTTGTAACATGGTGTAACACATAAGATCCAAGCATGACATCTTAGATATATGCAACTAACATAAGCAACCAAAAATATCTATGACAAGATGTAAAAGTTCTGGTAATATGACCTACTGTGTTAGGTAAATTGAATCGCTACACCAATAGATGCTGGTGGTTGACAAACAAACTAATAACTCAGGTGGGTGTGGAACATGTCGTGAACCAAACTGGAGAAAGCCTGCTAAAAAACACCGGGTTGAAGTCACGGCGGAGAAACGCAGATGATCTGCCGCTGGGTCTAACCAATCACAGGCGGTGGGTGCTCTATGGTTGGCTAAAGAGCTTTAACCAACCTAGTTGGGTTTTAACCACCTACTTGATGCTTACAGCTGACCAACCTCTAAGGTGGTGGGTACTATAACCAACCTAGTTGGTACCTAGCAGCTACTTTGCCATGGTTGTCAGCTGGGACTGGGACCCGGTTGCTCAGAAATTTCAGGAAAGCACTCCACACCTGAGCACGTACTTATCGAGCCACAAAATTCAACCAGTGCCTAACATTTCAACCAAACCATCCGTAAGCAACTCCATTAAGCATGATTCACCGTGCACCACATTTCACTGGCCAGCTTATCAAAGGCAAGTGCTCAGTGTCAGACTAGCCCGGAGCACATGCCACGCGGCACACTGTGTCACCAGTGTTGGGGGTAACCGACACGGCTAGTTGTGATCATCGCTGCATGTAGCTGCTTAGATTGTTTCTGTTGGACAAGCTCTTGCGTCAGCATTTGGATGCTGATTCAGGGTTCCTTCCATTAGTAACATTGATAGCACTGCCAATGTAAATAGTCGAAATTAGCCAGTTGCGTCAAATGGTGTGTCTGTGTGTGCGCAAAGAGGTTTGAGGTTTAAACCTTGAGGTTCAACCCCTGAACGAACGCATAACCTGTATTCATCACCACTTGTGGCTACTTCAATCACCAAGCACTGCTACTTCATCAACTCTAATCACTGACCATTATCATGAAATCGTGTCAACCACGTCGCCATGTGGTGGTTTCTACTGAGCACCCTCAAAATGGTTGGAGTTTATTCCTATAAATGCTTAAGGTTGATACCACCTATTCACCATACTATGATGAATCCTTGAAGGTTTACCCTGAAAGTTTAACTGGGAACCCTGAAGATTGAATGATAACTGAGGTCCCCCATAACTTGAGACCTCCCTCACCTCACCTCGCCTTGATCTCCGCCTCAGGCCGCGGTGCGGCCGTGTCCGCCGGCCGCCGCAGGCCCCGCCGCTCGCCGCTCTGCGGCTTTGGGAAGGCTCCGGACTCCAGGCGCGTCACGCGGAAGCGCACGGGAGCCTCGCCTGGGCGGAGAGTCCTTTGGAGATGAAAATTTCTTTCCAGAACCCATAGAAAGAAACTTAGAGAACCAAAGGACTACTTTTAGTAGTCACTACTCTTTCTAGTCCTTTCAGGTCCCTTTCCACATAAAAGTCAACAGAACTGTTGGGCTGATGCGTCTCTTTCCATAGTCTTTTCAGGTATTGAAACAGGTCATTTCTACCTTGAAGGCTGTGATTCTGTCTCTGGAAAGCTGTGATTTTAGTATTTAGGCCACTACTGTACTTAGTGATTTTGGTGTTTTTTGTTTTTTTTCCATGCGGCAGCGTATCACTGGCCCAATTTCAAGGCGGCTCAGTGGAGAATGTGGAAAGCTGTGTGATAGTCAGGAAAATGCTGGGCAAATTGGTTCCTCAACTAGAATATTGGAATGATTTTTTGAAAGTCCATCGAGTGAATCGCATGATTGGATGTGGCAATTGCCAACCACACACAAACATCACAGGATCGTGGATCCACTGGAAATGGCGAACAGCTGACGCTTTCTCGGCGCCTGAGAGACACCACTTCGGGACTACAAAGTTGTGATTCTTTTGTGGAAAAGCAACAGATGTTTGAGCAGTTTCATCAGTTTGGGCAATCGTCACTTTTGGGAAGCTGCCCCAGATTCAGTGTGATGATGGTAGTTGGTGTGGCTATCCCGGCGCCACGCCTGTTAGCTCGATCTGCAGGTTTTTGGAGAAGTAGGTGGACTGTTCCTCAGCTAAACTTCACATGGATGACACAAAGTTCAGATCAAGGAACAAGAGTAGGATTACATAGAATCCAAACGAAGTCCATTGACTGTGGGCCATGGAGGATTAAGAAAGCGTTGTCTACGGTCCCCATCGACGTGCAAATACATTCATTTGCGTGTAGACATCTATTCCGATAGATAAAATATGTATTGTATTTAACCATGCACGTTTTTGCCGTGCATGATTCTTTTTGCATGCCCGAGCGTGCTACATAGACCACAGGAAAGAATGGATTTGACATCGACATGTTGCATATTTATTGGCACGCATGTGTTTTGATTGCGTGGGGATGAAATGTGTACTTTGCTGCTTGGAACCAAATTGTGAAGAGCATCCTCAACCGTTCAAAATCATCGTTTCCTAGAAAAAACCAACTTCGGGGAACACCACTGTTGATGAACACTCCAAGAATTGAAATTCAAGGTGAAAAAATCCGGCGCAAACATTCAAAGGTTTCAGCGGCTGCGTAGCAAAGTTTGCTTTTGATTCTAGCATTAGGAGCCCAAGATGCTGATCAAATAACATCGCAAGCTTCGCCCGCGTCGCTCATCAGCGAATTGCCCCAAAATCGCCCCAGCAAAGTCCAATCCAGAAATTGCAGTCAGCACAAAGTGGCTAGGCACATGTGCTAGCAGAACATTGTGGCTTGCAATAATCAAAATAAAAGTTCCCAATCAGTTCGCGCGTGGCTTTTCTTTCGAAAAGAGGATGACAATCAATTTTCGGGGCACGGCTTACCATCGCATGGGGAACCCCCTTTTTCTTCTGAAAACAACATGTGTCATCGGCGGCCTCGTGCCAAGAGGTCCAAGGCACGTCGAAATGAGGCACCCCACGGAGCAGGCCGTCCTGGAGGGCACGCCAGGGGCAAGGAAACCCGAACATGCGCAGAAATGCCAAAATCAATTCAATAAGGGGCCTCTATTCAATCACCGCCCCCTCCGCTAAGGAGTGGACCGGGATTCCGGCTCCTTAGGGGCGCATCAAGCTGTGGGCCTGGTTGCGACGCCGGGCTCTGGCGCCAAAATATGGGCTGCCTGTTTCGAATTCAGAAAAATGGTTCGGTTGAAAAACCATGGAAATGTATGGCCCACGTACCTGCGTCACTGTCAGCAATTCAGACTGCCACGTTCCGTGATGTGTGCCGGGCAAAGTACTGCGTAACTGCGTGTGCTCGAGGTTGGTATGAAACGCTCTGGCGTTCCACTGAAAAAATTTTCATGGCCGGCCTCGTGGCGTGCGAGGTGCTTTCCCTTCCTACAAATATCAAACCACCGGGGCCTCCGAAAGCCCACAATAACCTCCTCCCACTGAAAAGTCCAACCGATCTCAAGTTCCACCAGCCTCCCTACTAGAAAATACTCCCCCACCAGAAATTAAGGATTAGTCCGTCATGGCAACTATAACTTATATTCATACTTGATGGTGGTTCATTGTGTTTGCCTCCTGGAAAGAAAAGTGTTTGAGCACGTAGGTCCCGATTTCCAATCAAGCTCACTTTGTCTGAGTTGCAATTCCTGTTTGAGCTTTATTAGGGGCTTGCAGCATGCACAGCTAAAATCAAAAAGGAGCTGACCATTAATCAGATGCCGCATAAGCTGAAGAATGAAACATTTGCAGCAGAAACCCTGGTGTTCATGAGGTACGCGAAATTTTGCACCCAAACAAGCTGCTTCTTGAGGATGTGATTTACATATATGGTATCACATCTATATACAGTTGCAAATACATATGCAATATACAAGATACGAAGTACAATATACAATATACAAAATACAACAAACAATATACAATATAGAATATACAATGTAAAATTTACAATAATACTATACATATTACAACATACAATATGAAGTAAACCATTGACAATGCACAATATACAATGTAAGTTTTACAAGAAACAAAATACAATATGTCAAATACAATATACAATGTATTTTTGTTACAAGATGCAATTTACAAGTACACAAACATATACAGTACAAGTACATATACGCACACTCGCCGTGTGATGTCATGCTCCCTGCGTACTATACTGCTTCCCCCAAAGATTGCTTGTTGATACTGAGAAAAGGATCAAATCGTCGACCATCTTTGCAGTCTGAGACTGAGGGTATCAAGTCATGAACAACCAGAAGAAAAACAGCTGCGGCGGCAGCGGCAGCAACAACGAAGACGACGACAACAACAACAACAACAACAACAACAACAACAACAACAACAACAACAACAACACAACAGGCACAACAGGCACAAACCACAAAGACAGCAACAACAGCAACAACAGCAACAACAATAAACAAGCAATTAAACAAGCAAAAGAGCTAGCTAAAAAACAAACGAAAAGAAAGCAAAAAATCCGCAGCAGCAACATTGCTGCACTGGCTGGTGAATAGGCAGCCCCATCTGATGTATTGATGTGTGTATGTTTCTTTGTATTGCTTAATGTAATTCAATGTAGTGAATGCAGCTTAGTCTATTGCGATGGGAAGTGAATGGAAGTAGTGCGTTGCACTGCAATACGTTGCATCTATGTACTCATGCGTGGATGGATGAATGGATGGATGGACGGACGGACGGATGGATGGATAGATGTCTATTTATATATATATATATATATATTTATATCGGTATATATATGTATAAATATATATATATATGGATCTATTTATCTATGCACCTGTTTGTCGATGGAAATTTCATCTATCTCTCAACCAACCAATCTATTGATGTACAAATCTATGTATCCATTGATATATGTACGTTCAAGCGTTCTAGGAACAAGTCGATGGGATTTTGAAAGAGAGCAGCCTGCTAAGTCGCTATCTCCAAGAGATTGTGAGGACCTAGCCCATGGTATCACAACTCCCCAGTGAAATTCACACATCGTGTCGTAAGGTGACAGCTTCGAACATAAAGCTGTGCACAAAGACAAGCATCCCTAGCCCAGCCAAAAACGATTATTCTCAGCAGGCGAAGTCCCCATGTGGCCTGTTGAAAAACGGCAACTAATTGGGCTCACTTCGATTGCCAACAACTCTTGTAATTTGGGTGGTCATGCATCAGCATGCGCTGCGGGTATATAATATATATATATATATATATAGATAGATATGTATGTGTACATCTATATATAAATAAATTAAAAATATATATATATATGTATGTGTACATATATATATATAAATAAATAAATAAATAAATAAATAAATAAATAAATAAATAAATAAATAGATATATATATATAAATATATATCATATAAATATATGG
>VSDK01009750.1:105975-131421 GCA_009767595.1 Symbiodinium kawagutii
CTAGCAAATATATATATATATATTGATTTCTTTCCTGGCTAGATATCTGCAGCTCTAAATATTGGTTTTCTCCTTCGTAGAGGTTGTCTACAATAATAACATCTGCGGCAAAATAATCAACACCAACAAAAAATCAGAATGAATCCGTTTACAATCAAATTGAGACTTTCTCAGCATTTTTCGCGCGTTTTCAAGAAGGACTGAGTCAGAAGTGCAGACAAGTGCAGTGCTACTGGATCTCCTCGCCCTCCCAAAAGCTGTAGTTTTCCAGTAGCACGCTGGGCACCACTCCCCGAAGAAGTCGGGGAGACACGTACGTCTCCGCCAAACGTAGGTCCTGGTGGCGAGGCTGGTCTCAGCTCGTGAAGTGTGTGGCCGCTGGTATTGGTGGCTGGGATTAGTATTGACCATTGTACGCTATACTATCCGATACTATACTGTTGCATACTCTACTCTACTATACTAAACTGAACTAAACTATACTATACTGTTCTATACTCTACTATACTAAGCTAAACTAAACTATACTATACTATACTCTACTTTACTACACTATACTAAACTAGACCATACTTGATTGTACTCTACTATACTGTACTATACTTTACTGTACTTTACTATACTATACTCTTCTCTACTCTGCTCTACTATCCTATACTGTACTTTACACACTATACTGCACTGTGCTGTACGTTACTTTACTATACCCTACTATACTGCACTACACTAAACTAAACTATACTTGTTTGTACTTTACTATACCATACTCTACTACACAATACTATACTGTACTATACTTTACTTTACTATACTATACTATACTTTAGTTTACTATACTCTACTCTACTCTACTCTGCTTTATTGTACTTCACTATACTTTACTAAACTTTGTTACACTATACTTTACTTTACTACACTATATCGTACTATACTATACTCTACTGTACTATACTACACTTTACTATTTTGTACTATACGATAGGATACTGTACTACACTATACGATACTATACTATACTACACTATACTTTACAATACTTTACGTTACTGTACTATACTATACTATTTACTTTACTATACTATACTATACTATACTATACTACACTATACTATACCTGGGGTGGTTTGGACCTACTACTGACCATTATCAATCATTGCCCAGTGCTACTAAGTGCTACTATCAAGTATTACCACACCTTCATGATGATCCCGTGTTTGCCTGCTTGGAACGAAATTCCATGTCCCACAAACGGCATCCCCCATGCTGGCCATCAGGGTTCTTCCATACATTCTAGTTCCAAATTCTTGTCCCAATGCAATCCATACATGTTTGGGACTAATGATTCTGAGCTGCACAGGGATTAGCAATCTTCCACACGGCGGTTTCTCAAAATATGGACCCCAAAAAATGGTTGGTTTACCACTTTTTAAGGTTGAAATGGTCAATAAAGGATAATTTGGGGGTACCCCTATTTTAAGAAATCACCGTACATTCTAGTCTCAAATAAACCAGCTAAACGAAGCCCCAATGATCAGCCATGACAGCCGCTGCTGGACCCCTGAATTCACAAATCAGAGCCTCCAGAATGTATCAAAATGTTGGATTCACGATTCGGTGGTTCCAACCTGCTAAATATTTCTGTCAAAAATATGAGTGTTCAACCACTAATGACCAGTATAAACCATTACATACCATTAGGTTATGCTGGCTATTGATGGTTCATACTGGTTATTGATACTTTACTATGGTTTATAGTCATACCTACTTGCTCATTAACCTTCCCCCAATAGGATCCCCCGAAAGACACACCTTTCTGTGGAGTTTGTGTGGCCACGCAGCTGTGTCTGCTGCCGACGGTGGCACCTCGTTGTACCGGCAGATACATAGAGATCCCTCCTTTTCGAGAGCAGTTGGAAAGGATCTTATTGTTCAGTGATGGCTGCTTATGGTGATGAATGATTGTTGCTGATAAATGATGGGTGCTTGTGGCTTACGATGGTGATGCGTTTTGCTGATCTACAGTGGTTGATAACGATTGGCCATTTCCAGCTATTACGGTTGAAAATGGTTCAGACGTAGCGGTTAATGATGACCGATCAACACCGATATACGCCAATGTTTTTCAAGTTCTACTCATGAGCCAACAATGCAACCTGTGTATGGTCAAGGAGCCAACAGCAGTGTGGTCTCAAAAGATTAGGCGAAGAATCAAGTTCTAAAGATTTGTTTATAAGCCAATCAGTCGGTGATCTTTGGCTGCGTCCTTGGGGATGCCCGCAAGAGTATGGGCTTCTGATGGCTTCTGATCATGTTTGGATTCCAGCTCCCAGCAATCAGCAGAGGTTGGGAGAATGTATCATTTGGCCAGGTCACAGCCAACATTGCCGGGATACCGAGGATTCATCACCTTCAGTCAATCCGACATGTTCACTCACTCAGTTAGCAGCAGAGTTGGGGGTACACTCGCGCAAGCACATGGAATGGTGCCATATCAAGATCAAAATTGGAAACCCACTGTTAGTGTCCAATCACTATTGATCCTTACTATAAACCATCAAGTGGCAGCTGCAAACAATCATCAATCAGTGCCATCAACCAGTGCTAACCATTGACCCACCACCTGCCCATCACCAACCAAACCTGTGGGCTCCTGCCGTCGCATCTCACCAAAACTGCCCGCGGCTCCAATGAGTTTCTGCGCATCTGGAGTATCCAAGGGCAAATTGTGCAACGCCAGGGCCGATTTCCTGTGGATCTGGGAAACTGAGCTGCTGATGGGTATGACTTGTGAAATGACGGGAGCCCCCAGAAAAAGGAATGAGAGCAGCCAAGTGGCGAGCAAAGTTGTAACATCCTGCAACTGGAGCTACTATGAGCTACTTACGTCTAATTACTTGTCGCTTTGGCATCACTGAGCTTTGGCGGCAGCATAACCTCCAACCAAAGATGGTGCGCTGATTTATGGGATGTGCCACTGGTTTCCGCTTCCCAGCTGTGGTGAGCCCCGACGGTCAGCCCCAGGCACGAGCAGAAGACCAAGGACCGATAGAAGCGCCGTCCATGAGGTACCTCGCCACAACGAACCGAAGCACGGAAACGACCCGCTGAACCACTCTAGGACCCTGTCAGATTTCCATGTTCCCACTCAAGTTCCCGAAAAGAACAATGAAAAATGTTCAAATGTTGACTATGATGTATCAACTATCAATTGCCCATCAGTAAACCATTCATGAACCATGGTTAACTAATGGTCAACCATTCTTAACCATCGACTATGCATGTTTACCGAAATCGGCGGCACAATTCTGACAAGCTGCCAGGTTAAAGACCATCACTGATTTGTGTGTCCTTGACACAAAAATCTCCTGCAGGGACGCCGGGGCGTTCCGTGATGATCAACAACATGGTGGTTTCTCAAAATGGTTGGTTGGTTGTTCTCAAAATGGTTGGTTGGGGTAGCCAAAAATGGTTGGTTTATTACTATAAATGATTAATGGTGGATGTTTGGAGGTGGCCGACTTTGAGAAATCACCAACATAGATGGGTACTCCAACCAATTCAATCAACAAAAACGCTTGGGCTGTCAGAATTGGTCACACTTGCTTTGATAAACATCTACCCTGCGCCACCGATCATGGCATGGGCAATTCTATCTATGCCAACGTCAAAAATTTGGTCTTTTTATCCTTGCATGTGGTTGTTGCAGAGCATCTTATGATTGAGGATTGTATCTTCTTTACATCCATGTCAGCGGAAACCCGATAAGACACTGACAGCAGTAGAACTATTGCTGCTGTTTGTCCTCTTTTCATTGTTGGCTGTTTCAAGTGCTCCCGCCAATCAGTGGCGATGAATTTCCATAATTAATATGTGTGCGTGTCTGTTTGCAAATGCGACAAGAAGCATGGTTTGCTCGAGGAATGCTGAGACCTACCCAATGATTTGATGGTATGCGTCTGCATCTATGCAGATACCCCCAAGAAAGAAACGGGCTCTGATGATGTTTGGGCACCATGGTTACCATTGATAGAAAACCCTCATTTGGAAAAGTTGCGAGCTGACCAGCGTAGTTGACGTGGACCTAGGATGCGGTTTACAACTCCTTTGGATGGTCAACCATCGAGGAACGTGGGTCGCCCAAGACACCCGGGTGATGCCGCCACAGTGTTCGCTCCTTCCAAGTGGCTGCTTTCTCTTCATCCTCCTGGGAATGTGCGGAGCAAAGTCTGACCATTGGTCAACCAACAGACGCACAAGAAATACAAACTGGTACATTATACAAGTGTTCTACGTGCATGCATGTATGCATGAAACCCGAACGGGTATCCAGTATATCATGTGCGTATTCCATCACAAACAGATACATCTGTATGCATCAGATGTGTATGTGGGTTATCTCCATATGGGCAGAAGTTGAACATCTTCATGTTGGTCCCCATGTTGAAAAGGCTGCCCGTGATTCGATGATCTTCGTATCCCCAACAAGCACCTGAGCCGTTTGACACTCAATCACAAGGACCGCGGTTCAGGGAAGTTGAAGGATTTGAAAAAGAATCCAGATCGCTCCCCCAGGTGACCTATCATTACACATGCAGACAAGTAAAACCTTCAGATTGCAGGGTAAGATTTGAGCTGTATGACCTCCTGCCACTGCTGGGGGTACCCCCCCATCCTTGTTCCTGGACCGGCAGTGGATATCCAACCCCAATACACCATAGCTGTCACAGAGAAATGAGGACATAGAAAGCTGACTATACATCCTGAGACCCGACATTGAAAATCCATCAGTGTTGGCGAAAAAGCGCCATTTTCAACCAGTAGCATCCATGTTCACCCATGAGCAGTGATCAAAGAAACTCCTACATTGCTTGTTGGTGATGATCCCTTACCATCAACCACCTAAGAATCATCCGCCCAAAGATCCCGATCAACAAATCCAAAAAGGGCCGATTTTGGCACCACGTTCCTGAGCTCCTCAAGGCAGCACAACAACAGTGACCCGTGGAGGCAGTTCCCTCGGCTCCTTCGTCTGCGCCATGGCCATTCCACCTTCCTCCTTGTTGGGATCGGCTCCCTGATCAAAGCCCAGAAGTCGAATCCTGAACAACGGGGCTCCTGGTGATGGCTGTTTGATCAATGACAACTCACTTGACCTGCATTTTCAATCAGATAAGCACAGAGAGATTTGTTGAACACTGATTCAATTGATTTGATGTGACATGTCTCTATTTCGACCATATCAAGCAGCCATAGAGCCAGTTCTGGTTGAGATCGACCCTTTTACCGCGCCATCTTCAACGTCTATTGACCGTGGCCGACCAATATTAACCGCTGGCAACCAGTGATCATCGTCACCTCTGTTGACCCTGGGCTACTGAGGTCCTATGGTGGAGCTGGTTGGTTACTTCATGGGTGGCTGTGAATCCCCGTCGATCTAACCATTACCCCCAACCCTAAGCTTAACGATCATGAACCTTGCAATCATCACGGCTCAAAAGTGGTGGATGATGACACCCTTGCTTACTAAAGCACCAACTTAAGTTAGCTGTTCCTTCATGGTTACTAAACACACGAATGAACAAATAAACGATGGTTCATCCTGGTTCATCAACAGCAAAGTAGTGGTTAATTCGGATGTCTCCGTCAACCCTTAGTGAATCCTGCTTGACTGGTTGATTGGATTTGATTGGTTAGTCCCTTGGTCAGTCAATCCTGCTTAACTGGTTGATTAACCATATTAGTCCTGGTTTTCGCTGGTTGATGAACCATGTCAGTGATGGCTTCACCATGGTCCCGATGAATCCCATGCTCGGTCCGACGCCAAGGTGCTCGGAGCCAGCACTGGGGTTCTCGGGCAAGAGCAATTGGTAGCGAAGACGCCGGTCCTGCGACTTTAATCACTGGCCCTACTTGGGTGACACATGGTTGCATAACTTACATATTAGTTAGAGCTACTTTGGATAGAAGGGTTTCATCACCATCTTGGAATAGAAGGGTTCTTTGGGGTTTAACAACTACTATATGTATATACATATATGTATATATATATGTATATATCTATATATCTATAAATATATATATATATATGTATGCTTGTTTCTCAAAATAGGGTACTGTAGTTTCATAGGGGATTAGAGTACTGAACAATAGGAGTTGATAGGGGATAATCACCAGGCTACGGTAGGCGGCCAGCCAGAGGGAAATTAATGAATAAGAATTGAAGGTGGTGCAACACCCAGGCAATTAGGTGCGGATGCGGGGGTTTGCATCCAGGTTCATTTGATTAGTGCCCTTTGCTTTCAAAAGGAGCATGATTGGTCTCACAATCGGTTGTGCATCCAGACAGTCGCTGCGAGGGGATAATGACCAACAATAATGGTTGAACAGCTACTGTATGATTGTCTCTCAAGCCGTACGGGTGCCCCAAAGTTATGGTTGGTTTATCACCGTAAATGGTTTCTAGTGGATGATCCATTTTAAGAAACACCCACAAACTTGTTCCCATAGAAGGGTTACTTAGCCAACACCAGATTGGACCCCTTTTCCGATATTTGTCGAACAAATCGGAGGATTTGCTTTTAAACATCACGACTGACACCATCACCACTCGCAGTGGAGCCGGTTTCTGCTGATGCTGATCCTCTTGTAGAGCCACCACTCGGTGAATAAGAATTGAAGGTGGTGCAACACCCAGGCAATTAGGTGCGGATGCGGGGGTTTGCATCCAGGTTCATTTGATTAGTGCCCTTTGCTTTCAAAAGGAGCATGATTGGTCTCACAATCGGTTGTGCATCCAGACAGTCGCTGCGAGGGGATAATGACCAACAATAATGGTTGAACAGCTACTGTATGATTGTCTCTCAAGCCGTACGGGTGCCCCAAAGTTATGGTTGGTTTATCACCGTAAATGGTTTCTAGTGGATGATCCATTTTAAGAAACACCCACAAACTTGTTCCCATAGAAGGGTTACTTAGCCAACACCAGATTGGACCCCTTTTCCGATATTTGTCGAACAAATCGGAGGATTTGCTTTTAAACATCACGACTGACACCATCACCACTCGCAGTGGAGCCGGTTTCTGCTGATGCTGATCCTCTTGTAGAGCCACCACTCGGTGGCCTTGGGGCACTGCCAGGGCCTTTGGGTGATCCCTCTTCGTTCGAATCAGCAGGCTCGATCCAGTCTCCGTAAAAACAGTTGTGGCAGCTGAGAAAGGTTGGGAAAAATACCTGAATCGTGATAGCAATGATGAATAGTAGCAAAACCATCCACTATAATGAACTAGTCAATCATTACAGCAACAATCCACTATGCCAATTAGTTCAAAACTAGTCCACTATGGCTGGAATTCGCTGCGCGACCTGTTGTGCAATGTTCATAGTGCCTTACGGTTCCAGAAGTCACAAGTCATCAAAAACTCTGAAACGACCTATGGGGACTGGTGGCAATCCATGAACAGCTTCTCCAACCGATTGCTGGACAATACAAACTATCCACTGACCGGCCCGCCTATGTGCTCAGCTATTGAGAGAGTCACTAACAAACCAACAACAACCACAACCACTCAAACAAGAATGGCCACAAACACAACGCCAAGAGCAACAGCAGCAACAGGAGCAGCAGCAGCTCTACCATTTGGTACCATTGATTCTTGTTTGGTATGGATCATCGGTGCTGCTCCTCCGGGTCTGAAGGATAGAGCTCCAATAGAATCGGCACCAGCACATCCAAGAGCCATCTGCCGGGCGGTTGACACATGTGATGATCCCCCTAAACACACCAAACGTAATTGTGCGTAAGCCAAAAAGAACGCGAGCATGCAAGCTGTGCTGCGCCCGCCCAACGAAGCCGTCCGGAACAAAAAACACGCCAGGAAACACATGCTGTTACGCACAAAACCATCGAAAAATCGTCAGTAATCTCGCCAGCACGAAACAGGGGTCCACATGCACGAAGTGCCGCGCCTGACACAGGAAATGCATGCTGTGGAACGAAGCTAAGGGGTTGGAGCGACGGCGAGATACCATTTCTGCGCCAGATTTTAAATTACATATGTAAAAAGATAAAGAAAGAAAAAAGAAAAACATACAAATGAATAAACATACATTATACACGCACAATAGATACATGTATTCTTATATATACATATATGACATATATATATATATACATATGACACATATATATATAATATATATATATGTGTATAGGATTGGTCACTCATAGCCACCATGGCTTCTCACGCCTTTCTGGCTCAGGCAGGTCAATCACCTCCGCGTAGAGATCCAGCGGTCGCATGTAGCGTTGACCCAAGAAGATGCATTCCGAAACCTCGGGGCACCCCGGGGTGGAAAATCAGTGAGTTGACTAATAGTTTGACTAGTAGCTACTAATCTCTAGTTTACTGACTACTTAAAATAGGCTAGTAGCTAATAGACTAACTGAGTAAGAGCTGACGAATATTTGAGCAATAGTTGAGAAATAGTCAGTAATAGCTAACCTGGACTTTTGGTATGGAAGGTAACGGGTAGTGACGGTTGGTCATGTCTTAAAATTGGCTAAGAATAGTTGGCCAATAGTGAACTGTATTGAAACACCTTATCCCAATATACAAAACCAAATGGAAGAATCACCCATATCAACCATCAATGATCATCCCACATACGGTATTGAGCTTTAGTATTTACAGATGTCTATGACCTGTAGAGAGAGAGAGAGGCAGGTGTGCATGTGTGTGTGTATTTACATCTATCTATCTATCTATCTATCTATCTATCTATCTATCTATCTATCTATCTATAAATACAAATACATATCTGTGTGTTTTGCGTGCGTGCGTGTCCAACCTCACCTTTGCCGGTGAAACACCCTTCATGTGGTCACACCAACGAATCGTTGCTTTTTTCAATGGCTCATATGAGCTGTCATTTTGCGCATTCGTTCTAGTGCTTGATGTCCGACAGTGATTTCCAGCACGCATGGCAAAGAAACATTAGCAATGAACCAGCTTTAAGCGATGTCCAGAAACTCCCATCTAATTTTTAAACATTTGTAAATGGTATAACCCAGCAAAATGGTAACCATTCACCATGGTTCCACTACTCATGGAAAATCACGAGGGTGAACCAGCTACCTGTCACCGCAGGGACGAGCGCAAGCGCTGCCCCCAGCCGATCAGCTGGTGATGCGAATGAATCAGGGATACAGGTGATTGAGCTGGGCGATAAGCTGGTTAATCATGAATGAGCTGATCAAAAAGCTGATTAATCAGCTGATTAAGCTGCTTGAGAACCACAATAACCAACAATAACAAGGAATATCGGTTGCAGTTCAGCTGGTTCATGGCTTTAGCTGCTGGGATCCCGCGCGCATTTGGACGAATCATTCATCATTGTTTCTCACTAGAATTCCTAGAAACCGTGATTGGTAATCATGGCTGACCGAAGGTTTCATGATGTTTCATGGTTAACGGTCTTATCCGGATAATGAGCCACTATTCAGCGTCATTGTTCATTATCAAACAATTTTGACCACCATTCTCCACCACTTTTATGAACCATCAATGTGAAGGCATGATTCTATGGTTGACTAATGGTTATTCTACCGCTTCACACGGTTGATTGATGGTTATTCCACTGCTCAATATGAACCAATCAACCAATCATTACCAATACCAACCATTCTTGACCAGCCATTAACCAAATATCAACCATTACCACCAATTATGAGCCGGCTATTACCATTATCAACCAATCATTATCATTAACCATACTATCTATCAATCATTAACCATATCATTAACCAATCATGAGCATATGACCGTTCATTCATGGGGCAACTATGCTTAACAACCGTATCATTAACCAATCATGAACCATATGGCTGTGGGTCAAAACCCCGTACCCCTGGTTCCCCTATCATTAACCATTGGTTCCCTTATTATTGGTTGGTCATTATAAGCCATTATTGATTGTTAATATTGACCCACAGCCATATCATTACTCTGACCATTCTCAACGACCGTGTCACAGACCAGGTGCAGGTTCCACCTTCTTTCGCCGTTGTAAGCGACCTGGGCAGCGCGGCAGCACAGGCCAACCACATGTTTTTCCACCCATCAGAAATCGGTGAACCAGTGGATGGATGTTAATGGATTGTGGTACTTATTTTTCTGTTTACAGGCCAGTGTTCCACTTGCTGGTTTCCGAAGCTGGTTATACAAGACTGGTGAATGATTCTGAATAATGCTTCATACAGAGAAATGGTATGTGAGTAGTTCTTGCTGACAGCTGGACATCAACTTCAATACACCAGAGGCCCAATTCTGATGATGAGTGCAAGGAAAGAATGGAATGCTTTTGGAAGCTTTTAAGATGCCGACATGGCATTCGAGCCATTCTATTGTGGCCCTTTTGCATATGCTAGTTGTCCCGAGTGGATGACCCTAATGTTGCCATGCATAGTTTTAAGTTCTCCAAGGTCTGTAGATGTCAAACCCTTAGAACTAGCCCAGTGACTGCTAAAACCTGCATCCGAGAGGTGGGGTCAACTTCAAATCACGCTCAGGTACTCTGAATTTTGAAGTCGACAAGCTGGACAGCCCTTCCAGTCCAGGCATAAAGAACCCTCTGTGAGAAAGCCATACCCAGTTATTGGTTCGAAAGGTGCTGCCATGTCAATGCCAATACCCAGCAGTTCAGCACCCATACCCTATCTGATCTCACCTATACACCAGTTACAACAGTCAATTGCAAATGTCAAGACATTACCCCAAGAACTGGCCATAACCCCATCCAAATTCAACCCACTACAGTAGCGGGCAAGTAGTACCCATCGTCAACCATGAACTCTTAACCATCACTCAGTATCACCCAACATCATCAAGCTTGATTGACCATCAACCATCATCAAGCATGATCAACCATCACTAACCATGCTCAACCACATCATCAATCACCATCATCATCATCATCATCACCATCATCATCATCATCATCATCATCATCATCATCATCATCATCATTCAGCCAATCATCATCATCATCATCATCATCATTCAGCCACCCCAAGTGCCTGCACGCGCCCCAGGGGCCCAGCCCATCCCCCACCTGGGCCAAAGGCGCCAAAGGGCGCTGCGGCGTCCGCATCCGCCCCAGGAGCTGGGTTGCCGCAGGCGCTACACTCGCTGCCAGCCATGCCCTGAGGGTCGACGTTTCACCGGTGGTTCAGGGGTTCAGTAATGGTTGATTGAGAGGCTAATTGAGGGTTGATTGATAGGTAAATTCAGAGTTGATTCATAGGTAAACTGAGGATTAGTTGATGGTTGATGGGTAATTGCGCAGTTAATTGAATAATTGATGTGCAATTGAATGTGAATTGCTAGTTTATTTATGTGTAATGAGTAATGAAGAATTCATTGAGGGTTCCTTAACAGTTAATGGTCAAGGGTGATTTCATTGTAAAAATGGATAAACGTGGCTATGGCACTTCTTCAAGAAATGCCATCAACCCAAAAATTAGGGGTGTTGCTTTGCCTAAGAATCGTTTGGGAAAGAAAGGATGGGACTCATCATGTCCTGGTTGTGTGTGTGAAAATAAAGCGTAACCAATCACTTCCAAAGCAAAGAAGACATCTTAAACAATAAGCCGAAGCCCGTTCAAAGTCCACTAAAACTCAAGCTGACTATGAAAGGCTGGTTCAAGTTGCTTCTAGCAACGGGGTCACGGGAAGATTCCCGAATGCATTGTGTGCAACAGAATCTCTCTCTCTCAGTAAAACCACCTGAAATCTTCAACCAGCATTCGTAATCTTACAAGTACCATTGCTTTTTGTTTATCACAGTCATCCTTGTTCTCAGCATCATTTTTGACCAAAGTCATTCTTGCCACTGATATCATGGTACACATTACATATTCCATTTCTCTTGGTCATTGATCACCATCCATCATCACCCTTCCAAGGGATCCCGTAGACCCCGGCCTGGGCTTTGCAATTGATCATGGTGCAACGTGAGCACTGCCAGCAGCCCGCATTGGTTTGGCTGCAGCGCTGACATGGAATCCCCTCTTTGGGCAATTCTTCAGGGCCAGAAACGCCTCGAGCGCCGGGAACCCTCGAATTGTCTGCAGAAGTCGAATGGGCAACAGACTTGCGACAGACATGCCACGAAGAAGAAGAAGAAGAAGACGAAGAAGAAGAAGAAGAAGAAGAAGAAAACGAAGAAGAAGAAAACGAAGAAAAAGAAGAAGAAGAAGAAGACAAAGAAAAAGAAGAAGAAGAAGAAGAAGAAGAAAACGAAGAAGACGAATGAAGAAGACGAAGAAGAAGAAGAAGAAGACGAAGAAGAAGAAGAAGAAGAAAACAAAGACGAAGAAGAAGAAGAAAACGAAGAAGAAGAAGAAAACGAAGAAGAAGAAGAAGAAGAAGAAGACGAAGAAGAAGAAGAAGAAGAAGAAGAAGAAAACAAAGAAGAAGAAAACGAAGAAGACGAAGAAGAAGAAGAAGAAGAAGAAAACGAAGAAGACGAAGAAGAAGAAGAAGAAGACGAAGAAGAAGAAGAAGAAGAAAACAAAGACGAAGAAGAAGAAGAAAACGAAGAAGAAGAAGAAGAAGACGAAGACGAAGAAGAAGAAGAAGAAAACGAAGAAGAAGAAAACGAAGAAGACGAAGAAGAAGAAGAAGAAGACACAAAAAAAACGAAGAAGAAGAAGAAAACGAAGAAGAAGAAGAAGAAGACGAAGACGAAGAAGAAGAAGAAGAAAACGAAGAAGACGAAGAAGAAGAAGAAGAAGACACAAAAAAAACGAAGAAGAAGAAGAAAACGAAGAAGAAGAAGAAGAAGACGAAGACGAAGAAGAAGAAGAAGAAAACGAAGAAGACGAAGAAGAAGAAGAAGAAGACACAAAAAAAACGAAGAAGAAGAAGAAAACGAAGAAGAAGAAGAAGAAGACGAAGACGAAGAAGAAGAAGAAGAAAACGAAGAAGACGAAGAAGAAGAAGAAGAAGACACAAAAAAAACGAAGAAGAAGAAGAAAACGAAGAAGAAGAAGAAGAAGAAAACGAAGAAGACGAAGAAGAAGAAGAAGAAGAAGAAAACGAGCTTAAAGGATCCGCCTTGCTGGAAGGCTGCCACAGGCGATGGCGTCCACTCGATCAAGTCGAACTGACGCCCCACCAAGTGGACCCACAAACGATGCCTCGGTGTTCACGGGGATTGGTGATATCACAGTGACGTACCTGATTATGTGCGTGTGCGATTCTATTCATGCACATGTGCAGAAACATTATATACATATATATATATATATATTTATTTATTTATTTATACACACTTATGCATTGACTTATGCATAGATATCTATACATGCATGTTACACGTTCATGTGTACATATGTACGGTATGTCACTGCAGCAACTCGACGACGAAATGACGACACAACATCAATGTGCATGATTTGTCAACATAAATGTTTCAGAAGTACATGTACGGCGAAACAAGCATGAATACACACATTGCACGAAAGCAAAACATTCGCAAACTAACTGGATAACACGAAGCATACCGCATACCTTGAAAAAACAGAGTCAAAGTAGATGTCTGCAAAATACGCCCAGATGTAAATGTGAAGGGCCCTTTTGAAAAAAATCCTTTGCAAAGAGAAACAGAGGAGAGTCGCTGCTAGTAGCAGCGTCCGCCGCTGGATCCCAAGCGGCTGAGAGCGTGAGACGACCCCACATTGCAAGGACGCGTCACCAAAGATGGTCTCAAAGTCCTCCCCAGGAACGGACCCCGGTGTGCTGCCAGTCAGTTTCAAGCTCACTGGCTGCTTTCCAAAATTGTACAAATGGGTCAGTTCTGGTTGATCCATGGGTTATATCATCCATGGGATCCACTGTGTAAAACTCTATCAACCTGGATACATTAGGTAGAATCGCTTCTGACCAACTTACAAAATCGCTCGTTGGCCTTGGCAACCCAAGACTGAGCTATATAGAAATCTTGTCACATCCAACAGTTCACCATGTCGACGAGCCAACATGATCCACCAACCATTCAGTTTTGCTTTTGCTAGGCGATGCCTTTGTGCACAAAATATTGTGCTTGGATGATTATCTCTCAATTCATAAATGGGTTCGTAACTACTCGTCATTGAACCCCCTCACTGGATCCAACTGGGGGTTACACAAATGATGAGTCGCTTATAATTCTTTTAAGTTGTCCCTATCTCCAATGAGTACAGCATTCCTCGGGTACGCGGTATGCTCAACTAGTAACATCTCATAGCTGGAAAAGCAAACCGCTGTGAGTGGGAGAGCGAACCCGTGCATCATCCCGCGTTTGTGGTTGATAAGCACCTGCTCACGGGGATGCACATCCAAGTAAGTGTCCGGTGGCTCACGAGTTGCCACGCAACGATCTTGCTTGCGCTTACTTTGGGTTGATCAGGTTAGTCGAATCCCTACGGTTTGGGCCAAGGGCCCGGTATTTTGCCCAGATGTTGGTGTACTTTGCCTTGACATGGATTGCAAGGATGAATCTTAGGAACTTCCGAGCCTACCGGTTCTTGCATGTTCTTGCCGTAAGACTCCAGGTTGGCAACACAGATTGCCGGTTTTATATAGCTTTAACTTTCTCGCAACGTATCTCCAAATCTGTTGACAATCAGGATCCAATACCACCAGAGTCCCATGCTGTTCAGATAGCCGCGAAACCGGCTCAAAATGATCCGGTTTCCCGATCAATTTTCAGTGTACGGCACTCATGGACAAACCAATGATATTGCTATGGGTAAAAACCCTATACCCGTGGCTTTTCATATCCCATAAATGATCGGATTCTTATCTGCCCATATTTTGGTTTGTTGGTATTGAGCAGCTGCATTGTCGTATAGGTAGTTTCAGCCCCCTCAAAACCATGCTGTCTTATGTATCATATTGCAAGACTCTCCCACAAGTTGAATCTTTTCCAAAAAGCTGTGGGTTAGCTTGTTCATCCCCAACTGTACTTCTTGCTGAGCCAAGATCGGTGGAAATCTCAACATCAGCAGTTTGTTGCAGTCATTGGTGATGAATCATTATTTGGCCGATGTTTGTTACATTTTCCCCTATAACTTCCAAACAGCTGGTCGTGATTGCAACGGATCGGCCGGGCTAACAGAGGATGTGACCACTGACCCCAACAGCAGCCTCAAAGCGCGTCATAGAGTCGGGCAGTGGCTTCAAGCCATCCTCTCCTTGGGAAGTTGCGGACCTCCCCTGGATTGACCAACCAACCAATCAGTGATCGTGGTAGATCCAGCTGGTTTTTAAATGTTCTAGGGGATGATCGCCAACAATCATTGGGAAAATAATGATTCATGCTGGTTAGTTGTAGATCAAGCTTCCAGTAAACCACTTGAACCAGAACAAACAAGTGATTTACCATCAAATTTAGGGGGCCTCCTGATGTGGATCTTCCACTACATGATTGACCGCGACTAGCTGGGCAGTATGACTGATACACCATGGCTAGGGTTGGCTTTATGATACCGGGTAGTTCATAAAAAACAGCCATCCTTCAAAAACACGCGTGAAAGTTGTTAAACCCCCGTTCCCCCTTTTTCAATGTTGGTGGAGTTTTGGGGTCGCTGGCGGCGTTCAAAAAAAACTGCCATTTCTGCTCTTGCTGCGGGCAGCCTTACCGTCAACATTGACATCGGGGTGCAAGGGGTTGCCATTGTCTTAGCAGTGGTTCATCTCGGATGGCTGTTTTTTCTGAACTACCCGGTAGGATATGTGGACCATCTGTGTGGGGTGGTCAGGGCCAATAGCCTAGGATCCATTAGGCTTCCAACCTGAATCCTAACTTGTGGTGAACAATCCATCGAGGACCGCCCAAAAAAGTGGTCGATCAGAAGAAACCAGACACAAAGATCAGAAGCAGATTCAAATTGGCTTTTGCCCAATCCGCCAAGGCTACGGTTTATCCCAGTTCTGATTGAGCTGTTCAACGTTTCGATCGAATCTGACCGGTCTGTTCCATCTAAAACCCACAGAGTAAAAGGTCCATACTCAAACAGAAACATCAGATGACATCACTTATTCCTCAAACCCCATAGCTGTTGCCTTCTCAATCTCCATCAAGACCCTGCAGGCTATGGAGTTGCTGGTATTCGCTTGAATAAAAACAGGGCCGCATGTATACAACAAGATGTGCTTGTCTTCGGCCATCATTGCATTTCCAGCTAACCTGCAAAGTCATCCCTGTTGCCCACCTACAACCCAAATTTTCAAACGTATGTTTCCCCCTCATGTTCAGATGATTCCATGGTGATGGACCCGATTCAGGTGACTGCTTCTGAGGTCACTTCCACCCAGTTGTGTGGGCACAGATTGCCCAAAACAGAGTCCAAGCGCGAGGGAAGTGTCCCAGCCTGAAGACCGAAGCCTTGAGCACGTGGCAGCCCTGGGTCCCTTGCGACTTTCACCAAGGAGCGCCACAGCAGCTCTCCCGTTTGGACGCTCAGTTGCAGTTCGCCGGCCGCGAACGTGCCAGCACCCTGCGGGAGGATGGCAATTCGTGTGCCAGGATGTTGATCTACTCGCCTTTGGTGGATGCCATACGGACACTAAGCATAGACGCGTAGACATAATAGACATAGGTGCAACTGCATATGGATGTGAAAAGACATTTTGCATATATGTGTCATTTTGGGATAGTCTCAAACCCATGACGTTCTTTTTCGCAGCCCAAAGCAGCAGGGATTCCCTTCGATTCATGAATCATTGTGGTCCCGATACAGGTTGCAGAAATGTGCGACTCCATCATCATGCGTTGCAGAGGTTTCTCAGGGGTTCTGCTGATGCTAATGTTGACAAAGATAATCACCAACGGCCCGTGGGAGTCGCCTAATATTTTTTCACTCAAACAAGGGCTTTCCCGTTGGACCAACATAGGTATCACCCTCCAAGATCGGCCGTTGAAATGCCAATAGGGGTGAGACCAATAGCAGGTGTGTCACCCTCACCATGACTCCCATGTCACCAGGGAAAATCAAGTTCTTTTACAACCACAACAACAGAAACCAGGAACAACAGCAAAATTGGCAAAATAACAGTGACAGAAACGACGGAAACCATGGCCGCAACAACAGCAACGCCGACAGCAACGGCGACGACGACCATGACCATGACCACGACCACGACCACAACCATAACCCCGACCACGACCACGACCACGACCACAATCACGACCTCGACCTCGACCAAGACCTCGACCACGACGAGGAGCAGGACCAAGACCAGGACCACCACCACCACCACCACAACCACCCCCACCACCACCCACATTGGCAGCAGGGTGCGTCAACACAATAAACAACACGGTAAGCAACAGCAGTAGCAGCAGAAGCAGCAGCAGCAGCAGCAGCAGCAGCAGCAGCAGCAGCAGAAGTGGGTAAGCCGTGGTCGCTGCACCTTGTGCGTCCACTGCACCGCCTCGAACTCAGAACGCAAGCCCGTTCGAGCCACTCGGGTCCTTGGCAGCGCAGCATATGCACCATCCGGCAGGTTGACCTGAACATAGCAAAGCACCACATTGTATCACAAAACCACGGGAAAAATCGATTGGTAAATCACTATGTTTGTCACAGAGACCCTGGGAACCCACCTATGAGCAAGCGTTCCATTGCCAGGTTAACCTACTCGAAGGTATATGGCGCTCGCAGTAAGGCACCCCTGTCCGTGTAAAGCCACGCCTCCCGCATTGGCAATTAATCAAAAATGATTCCATTCGTAAAAAATCATCCCTACAGCCTCGAATCCGAATTGCCACACCAAATATGTGACAATTCTTCTAAGTAATTTTTCACCCCAACTTAAACACCATTTTTTGGATATAAATGTCCGACTGTTTTAAGCAAATCACAATGGCACGACCCATGTACTTGGCACCTGTGTCAGGCGTTCTCGCTTCACACATCCTGCTGGGCTCAACACACTGCCGACAATGTCTCATGAGAGATGTGCTTCTGACAAGACTTGCATACCAAGTAGATTTGCTGCGGCGTCCTGTGGCACGTCGATATCTCCACTTTCGAGTCGAGATCGCTGATACATGTCCAACCAGTGATTTCATGCGCGTAAATACACGTGGGTATGTAGGCCTGCGCGCAAGCGCGTGCATATTTAGAATCTAGTTGCGCCATGTCGTCTGCTTGTTTGTCTACCCCAATTGCAAAGGTTGATAGTAAATTTGAACACATGAACGTTATTCATCACCACTGCTTTCCATTTGCTCCACCACTTGGTTGCTATTCGCTGGTTTTGCCTATCACTTGAGTCATAAAGAATATATAATTGTTGAATAGGAAAACTAGAACAAATCAGTGATCTCAAAACCAAGACAATCCAAAGACAAGGCACCGCTATTCACCAACCACAACGGGTGTACACTGATCCTCACCTGGTTTAATGCATTGTAACTAGCAGTTTATGAGCTGTAAACCCTAGAACGAGCTGGTGCCATTTTGTCGCGAAAGTTTTGTCGTTTCACTTGGTGATCTCCCAAAATCGCTAAAAATGATCAGCTCAGGGGTGCTTGGCAGCGATTTTCGTAACGATTTTTTCTTGTTAGCTATCATCCCCGCCTGTTTTATATGTTCAAACCCCTGATCCACAACATCTTTGACCACTAATAACCTTCGAATAATACATGGCCCACTGGGTGCTCCGCGGCATCTGGCGCTGGTGTCGTCAAGCATCAACGACTCGCTGGGTGAAGCTTGGAAGGCCACCAGGATCTGCTGACGGCACGACCTGGGCACTGCTGAACTTCCATGTGAATATACCATGACGCATCATCAATTTACCAGGAATTTACCAGGAATTTACCAGGAATTTACCATGAATTTTTGAATCATTATGAATCGATGTTTTTCAAAATGATTCAAACATGAAAAAAACATAAACTACCGCATGAACATGTTTTCACCATGAATATATAAATGAGAACATGTGTTACTGTTACGTACCATGAATTCATCAATAGGTTTGTTCGAGTATTCATGATTATATATATATATATGCTTCCATATCCATGTAAACTGCTGTATCAACGACGTATGTCAACATGAGGGAAGTCAAATGGAACTACACGCAACCACATGGAATGAAATGCAACCTATGTAACATGTTTGTGCGCAGCGAGATCAGAATTTGGGCTTTGGATTGCAAGCTGACAGGGATTCGAAATGTGCACATGGTCAGTTGGATCGGCTCAATGATTCATAGGGTCGGAAAGAGCTGCACCAGTTGATCCACCAAAGTGGTTTTGATCCATATGAATGGCAAAACTCAACCTATTCAAGATGAAAGCGGCTAATTGTGGTTGTTTTGACTACCCTAGATGGTAGATCACAATTCATATTGGTAACCCACTATATCGGTAAAACTGATGAGGGTTTGTTAATATGCATCTCCCATTGTGGCGGGTAGATTATGAACATGTTTTCCCTTACTCCTGATACTATGTCAAATTTGGGCCAACATATGGGCCAACATATCCAACTTCAGCTTGGTTTTCAAAGCATATCAAGTTGGCAGTGAATCTCACAGAACAAATGATGAAAAAATGCCTATCACAGGAAGTTCCATGCAATTTCTCCATCAACTCAGCGCTTCCAGGGGAGCAGATGATCGATCGGAACAGCAGACCCCCCAGATTGCTGCCCAGCATCTGTACTGCGCGGAACATGCGAGACTCCGGAACGCCTCGCTGCGACCACCAAAAAGGCTCCAGAAATGCTACCCCTGAACCATTGAAAGTCATAACTTGCCGGCCGCGAGGAAATGCAAAATGGACCGTCCTCAGCATGTCCTTGGTTGATATCAACATCTTATGATTTGCCGTGCCATCACACCCTGTGCGATCCAGTTCCCAAGGCCCAGACTCAATGCACATTTTGAGCTGTCCCTGGCACCAGAGAGTCATTTAAAACAGTCCATCAAAGTGTGCCCCAAGACTTTCGTGAAGATGAGAATCCCTTAAAAGACCTGCTTCAATGCGGGGCTAGAAAACTGAGGCCCATCCTAGCACCTTGCAATGTTGACCTGTGATCATTCAGCTTGATTCCAGCATGCACCAACAGCAGGTGGGTGCCCCAATAGCCATCAACACAACGGGATCCATCCAGGGAACGCCGGTTGCAATCCACCAATGTTGCGATGCATCCAAGCGTACCCAAAAGCGAGAATTGCTGCTAAAAAAGAAAAAGTAATATTGTGTGTGTGTGTTTTGTTGCGATTGTTTGTCTGAAAATTCCGTCGCAACATCTTGGTTCTAGCTTCCTCCATCCAATGCTGAGAAACAACGCACGCGCAACTGAGCGTCCCACCTACCACGGAAGTTGGGCACGCGCACCGTTTGCTGACCCACGCGCAGGAAGACAGGGCGGTATCGACCAGCCTGGTCGCACTTCCACGTTCCAACTCCCGCGTTCATTGATGGTTCAACATGGAGTTGATTCAAGTTGATGCTTGCCCAAGCTACTGATACTATTAGTTGTTACAGTAACTACCAGTACCATCGTCATTAGTATTGCTAATGACCTATCATATCACTTGCTACCTATGAATGAGTCACTTTGAAAAACCTTGAAAAACTGTTATATAGGATAAAATTTTAGACAATGAATTTTTGATCATCAAAATTTTTCGGCAAAAGTCACTTATATAAGACACTAAGCCGGAGAGCTGGGAGAGCGAGCTGAGAGCTACCCAGGACCTTCGGGAAGACAAAATCGAACCCTAAAGGTGTCCCCTGAACCCCAAGTGATCAGTGGATGAATGGTGCTAGGTTGATCAATTCACTGCTTAGCCTGGGTTACCCTGAAGGAAGGATGATGGATATCATGGTTCAGGAATGGTTAATCTGAACCATCCTCGTTCAGTCTCATGAATCATTTTACAAAGTCAAGAAACAAACCAAATAAAAAACCAAATAAAAATGCAATAATTGATAAATATTTGTTGAAATGGAATCAAATAATTGAACATGTTTTGATTCATGTAGGTGGTAAGTGCAATGAATTTTTTGCATCTGAAGCTGCTTCTCCATCGGCACCTGCTTGGTGAACTGATTCAACATCTCATCGCTGGTTCTTCGAGTGTCGATCCCCTCGCAGCGCTCGAGCAGTGACCAGCGCGCAAGGCTGGGTTCCTAGGATATTCTAACCATCACCGTTGACCCATCATGGGCTAAGAGACTGATCATGATTGTAAGGCGTAAGGGTGATTTAAATATTCTGGGTTCAAACCCTTGTTGACATTGGAGTTCCTGCCACTTTCTCCCCTCAATCACTTCTGGATCGGGGTGCTTCAATAAAATCACAAATCGTGGATTGGAGCGCGCAATGCCTTGCAACACAAATTCCGAGAACATGGGAACAGGCCGCGGCATTTTTCCTTCGCTGAGTCGCTGGTGCAAGTCCCAAGTGCCACAGTTTTGCTGACGAAGTGATGGCACTACCAAAAGCTGTCTTCTACACGCACGCTGCACAGAAGGCCTTTCAACACGCGCGCCGCACAAAAGGCCTTACTTCGCTATGCTTCCGGATTTCGTTCACCGGGATGATAGGTTGCATAGGTCAAGCATCGGCATGGCGACAAATGCCACAAGGATGGATATGGATAAACCATCTTTGTCACTGGCAGCAATCTTCTCAGATGGCCGAAAAACAAATGCGCATCAGATGACTGGTGCGGTAGGCAAAACAAACAGCGCGCTATAATTGTCCCTGATGCTGAGCGACAAAGCTGCGCTGATACCTTGGGCGCTGAATCCAACTTTATTTCAAAGTCCTGCTCAAAACTTTGCCCTTTAGAGGAAAGAAAGGCATTTGGAATTTGGGAACGTAATGGAACGTAGCAGTTTGGAAAGTCACCAAGGACCTTGAAAAGTGCCGCGCCAGGTCAAAGAAGGCGCTTTCTCTCGCCACCTGCTGTGGAAAACAGCAAGTTGCGGCAGGTGCTTGGGCACTTGGCTACCGAGCTTCAACACGTTGCCACTTACAATTCCCTCATGATCTTCAGATGGGTACAAAATTGGTACAAACCTATGCAGGTAATGCAGTTGCAATGTGAAGGTCCCTGACGCGTGGGCTCAAGAGTCAACCAGCTCCAGATGCAATTCTTGTCCTAAGATGTAACATGAGCGCAGCTGCTGTGCGCTGCCGGCTCCTTAAGTCAAACAGTCAAAGCATCTCGTTCGGTCACAAATGCGGCTGCAACAGTCACTTGGCGCACCAAAACTCTTGCGGGCGCGGCGAAACACCCTCATGTCTGAATGAATCATGACTTGTGAATGGTTGGCAATGCCAAAGAAATTTGCGGACAGCCCCCATCTGCAAACATCAGGAAACCTTTCTGCAAAAAAGACAATCATCAATCGTGGACCATGAACTAGCTGATGCATCTAGTGTCAGGCATTCCCCTGAGTTGAGGATGCTAGGGAATGAATCGAATCGAGAACCGGAAAGGCACCCTCTAAGGAATTGAACCTCTTTTGAATCGAAATTTGGGGTCGAAAGCAATAATTGGAAAAGCTACAAATCGAGCTAGCAAAGAACCAACTTCTAGGAATGGAACCGCGTTGAAACGCAGTGGTGGAAGAATTCAAAGCTCACGTGGGAGCAAACGATTGCTTACGTTTCGTCAAGATATTCCTTGCAGCAAAGCAGTGGACAAGTAGCGACATGTAACGATTTCGAAAGAACCACAGTGGTCCCGGGGTCAACGAAGCTTGCGGCTTGGCGCAAAGGAAACACGGAATGGAGAGTTCAACAGTTGATAACAATTGCGTATTATGAGTTCAGGATTGAAATGGTTTTGTAAAGTCTTGCAAATGATTGCTTTGGATATTGCTTGACATGTCTTCGCACAGCTTGCCAGTCACCCTTGCACAAATGCAATGCCTTGGTATCGCTGTTCTCTGTGAAAGTTGCGATGGACGGTTTCAAAGGCATACGCACTCTGAACGACTTCTGAATTGCACCTCCGTTGAAGAGCGAAATTATTTCGCCCAGCATTGAGCGAAAGGATTTCCTTGTAGGCGCCAGGCACATGAAACTTGCTTGTCCATTAAAACATACCTGGATGATCCACCTATGTAAAATTTACGCTGGAAGTTTGAAACTCAGGAAATTTTATTGCTGTTTGTTCTCAGAATCACAGTTTCATGTTTTTTTCGCCATTTCAGTGTCCGTGTCTGAATTCTCCGTGAATTTTCGCTATTGCCCCAGGAAGTTTCGCCGTTTCGAAACCTGCAAGAACAGACAAAACATCGAAGAATGCAAGAACTGCCAGCCACAAATATCGCTGCCAGCAATGATTTCTGAAAAGGCTATCATACTAGAAGACACAAATATCAAAACTAAGGATCAGTTGACCTGGGAAGTCGGACATCTCCAGAGCCACACTTCAGTGATTTCGACATATTTCGACAACCATGGAGATTTGAAGGAAACCTGACAATGGAAATGCCCAAGAACTCTTGACAGAACTTCACCATCAACAAACTGCTCCCAAGAACCCCCATGCGGCCATCCTGCAAGGACGATCCTCCACACATGCCGATCCTTGCACAAAACGACAGTCTCAAAACGCCTGAAACTCAGCAAATGCAACAAGACAATGTGTTCTCAGGATGCATTTGACGGTCACGGCTGAAATCACCCGCAGCCCAATTCTGGATGCTCTAAAGGTGTTGCACACTTCCGGTTTTCTTGGAGCGACGCTCGCAGAACTGTCCGGCCGCTGACCGAGAACCAAAGTCCAACGACTCTTTGCGGGCTCTCCGAATCTCAAGCAATGCTGCCATCGCTCTATCCTTGCTAGGCGATGTGCCAAAGCACAAGTGAAGATGGCACAATTGAGCGAGCGGCAAAACCTCAATTTAAATTGATAGCATTTGAACACGGTTGTGGTTTTTGTCAGCAACAAAGTGTTGAGTTTGGCCTGATCAGAAGCCTTGCGCACAAAAGACTTCAACGCATCATCATTGGACGGGCTCAATGGGCAACTCATGGCAAAAGGACATTTTGTGAAAAATTGCCTATCGTTTCCTGATCGTTCTGCTTATAGTTCCAAGCCCCTGGGTATTTTAGACATGTTTCAAATGTTTACAAGGGTTGAATTTTTCGACTAGAAAAAACGACATGCTGCGCAAGGGCAGCATAGACATCATGGACCCGCATGGCTGTAGATGGTGGTGATGAACACCACAGTGCTGGACATCTCAAATTATCTAAGGTTCTCTTAGATTATCTTTTTCGGGATTTCACTATGTTGTTTTACAAGGCTATTTCCTAATTAAATTCAAGCCGAAGGCTAAAATTAACTACAGAGAATTTAGCCTTTTTCTCAATTGCTGCCTTGGATCCTCCAGGCAAAATCAAACAGCAAGAGGCACCTTTGGTCTTCAGAACCCTCAGACATCCTGATTGTTTCTAAGCTCAGCGCAAAGGGGACAAACTGCTGTCAAAAACGGATGCCAGGATGCAATCACACGCCTTTTCTCCTGTATGCTGATTTGTCCTTGTCTCAGAGAAATCATGGGTTACAATGGCAAGGATGACTGGTCCACCGGGCAGCATGGTGTTCAAAACATCTTTTGCTGACTATGTCCGGAGTCCCGCTAGTTGGGGTTCCTGTAATGGGGTAGCGATAAAAATGTCTTTACAATCAACAGCGCTTTGGCATCATGATGCAGCACGAACTCCCGTCAGGCCACGCTTCGCAAGCTGAAACCACTACTTCACATTTGATTCCCGCTGGTAGGCCATTAGCTTTTTTACTCTTGATACGCTTGAACGAGATTTGCATCGATGGCGGGCTACAGATACAGTGTGTTTCCAATCCCAGCTGAGATTTGCACATCCGTCCACGAAATGCCTTCTTTTCCTTCAAACTTTGGAATCTCTGGGCTTGGAACCGCGTTATTCAAGTCTTCACTGCAATCCTCCCCAGAGTCTCCACAAACAAGATCGACCTAATTCAATTGGAATCAAAACCTTCTGGCTTCTTAGATGGACAGTAGATTGTATACAGGTCACTAGCTGGAAATTCACCAGATTCACAAAACAATTTTGTAATCTTTTGCAACATGTCCAGGCTGTAACACCTTGACAATCTTTTCTGCTCAGCTTGATCGATGCATTTCTGGTAAGCAGCTGATTCCAGTTTCAATTGTCGGTCGCTTCCTTTGAGGAATGCGAAATCTAGCAAAGTGGCATCGGTTTCTCCAGGGCCAAATGATTTTTGAATAGTCGAAAATCTCGAGTTGAAGCGCAAATTTCTCCACAATGTGCACAAAGGAACGACCGAAAAAGAATGGGGCCCTACAGGCCAAGATTCGAGACTCATGTTACTTTCAAGGTAGTTGAGGCCAATTTCAAGGTAGTTGGTCCC
>VSDK01009751.1:21792-35981 GCA_009767595.1 Symbiodinium kawagutii
CTAAATATATACACATACAAATGGTTATGTATACAAAGATATGTATGTATTCATGTGTACATGCACTTAAAGACTTACACGCACTGTGAATGCAGAGGCTTTATATTTTGCTTGAGAATGTGCATATGTATACATTTACATGCAGAAAACTGTTCTGATTATCTGTACACAACTATATTTTCAGATCGAGAGAACAGCGATGAGGGTCCCTGATTTGGAAGTGGTGCTGTCCTTCGCAGGCAGATGGCCTGACTTCTATTGCAGCAGAAAGGAGTTTGGAGGCTGGGCAGGGGGGGATCCGCCGCAACCAAAGTCCCAGCTTTCACATCTCTGCTGCAGGCAGGTTAAGCCTTTTACATAAGAAAGATTTGGGTTCAGTGATCTCAGTGATGCACAGCGTTCTCGAGTTTTCCTGATTGGCTGAGAAGACCCTACAACGGAAGGCATCCGATTCTCCTCCTGCGGGCGGCCTGAACCATTCTTTGCAGGATCAAGTGCGGATTCCAAGTGGAAAACCAGCGGATTTAGCTCGTTGCAACGTAGTGCTCTTATGTTTGTCCGAATCATGCTAACAAATGCCAACAGACTTGGATGATTTTCGACTATTGAGTGCTTGCTTGAATATCAGAGATCCATAGAGTCTTTGAAGAATACCGGCAGGTTGAGCGGAACAATCCGAAAGAGAATTCATATGCTGAGTATGTTGGATTGACCGTTGGACGTTTCTCTAAGCTTCTTGAGGTAGTCTCAATTTGCCTTCTTCTGCAAGAGATTTCGTGCAACTTAGGAAGCTGTTGTTGCGGAAGGACTAGGTGCTCATGCCAGAGCACTTGCCAGTGCAGAAGCCGAGGCGATTCGCTTACTTGTTGTAGTAGAAAAGACAGGGTGCACGGCCTCAATTGTTGAAGTTCTTTACACATGGTAGGAACAGGGGTCCGAGCTTATCATTTTCTGTTCTCGAGCATTGATCGATCTCATGAGGAAAAGCTCATTTTAGTTGTTCAAGGTAACGATGCAATGCCACAAATCTCTTGACTAGAGAATCAAAAAATCAGGATGGATTTTTTGAAATGAAATTCTCTAGAAAGCGTGGCAAAGGCATCAGCAGCTGCACATGCACTTCTTTCCCACAGTGGAATCAGCCAAGATGCTGCTTGGCTTGAAATCTTACATTATCGGGAGAGTGGAGGACCTTTGCTTGGACTTGACTAATTGACACAAGGGTCTGTTGGAAGGCATTTGCTTGCGGAAAACTAACTTTTCTGACCTGAGATGATTGAAAGCCCGAGATCGCACACAGCACATTTTGAGAGTCACTTTGAGGGTCTCAATGACATGCCCAGCCTCCCCCAGGCCCCTGAGCAACAGCATGAACCTGAGCAGGCCCTGAGCAATCAATCGGCACTTGGAGCTCTCAATTGCACTGCCAGGGGTCGGAAAACCATAGACATCATAGACGCATAGCCAGATAGCCAGATCTCTGCAAAAGTATGCACAATAAATTTACATGTATATATATGTATATATATATATATATGTATATATATATATGTAAATATAGATATATACACATACAAATGGTTATGTATACAAAGATATGTATGCATTCATGTGTACATGCACTTAAAGACTTACACGCACTGTGAATGCAGAGGCTTTATATCTATATAGCTTGAGAATGTGCATATGTGTACATTTACATGCAGAAAACTGTTCTGATTATTTGTGCACAACTATGTTTTCAGATCGAGAGAACAGCGATGCGGGTCCCTGACTTGGAAGTGGTGCTGTCCTTCGCAGGCAGATGGCCTGACTTCTATTGCAGCAGAAAGGAGTTTGGAGGCTGGGCAGGGGGGGATCCGCCGCAACCAAAGTCCCAGCTTTCACATCTCTGCTGCAGGCAGGTTAAGCCTTTTACATAAGAAAGATTTGGGTTCAGTGATCTCAGTGATGCACAGCGTTCTCGAGCTTTCCTGATTGGCTGAGAAGACCCTACAACGGAAGGCATCCGATTCTCCTCCTGCGGGCGGCCTGAACCATTCTTTGCAGGATCAAGTGCGGATTCCAAGTGGAAAACCAGCGGATTTAGCTCGTTGCAACGTAGTGCTCTTATTTGAATATCAGAGATCCATAGAGTCTTTGAAGAATACCGGCAGGTTGAGCGGAACAATCCGAAAGAGAATTCATATGCTGAGTATGTTGGATTGACCTTGGACGTTTCTCTAAGCTTCTTGAGGTAGTCTCAATTTGCCTGCTTCTGCAAGAGATTTCGTGCAACTTAGGAAGCTGTTGTTGCGGAAGGACTAGGTGCTCATGCCAGAGCAATTGCCAGTGCAGAAGCCGAGGCGATTCGCTTACTTGTTGTAGTAGAAAAGACAGGGTGCACGGCCTCAATTGTTGAAGTTCTTTACACATGGTAGGAACAGGGGTCCGAGCTTATCATTTTCTGTTCTCGAGCATTGATCGATCTCATCAGGAAGAGCTCATTTTAGTTGTTCAAGGTAACGATGCAATGCCACAAACCTTTTGACTAGAGAATCAAAAAATCAGGATGGAATCTTTTAATGAAATTCTCCAGAAAGCGTGGCAAAGGCATCAGCAGCTGCACATGCACTTCTTTCCCACAGTGGAATCAGCCAAGATGCTGCTTGGCTTGAAAATTTACATTATCGGGAGAGTGGAGAACCTTTGCTTGGACTTGACTAGTTGACACAAGGGTCTGTTGAAATTCATTTGCAGCTTGCAGAAAGCTAGCTTTTCGTTCGTTGAGAAAGCCGGCCTACTTCGAGCTTAAGATTCTGTTTTCGGTCAAAGCTTTGGACATCTGCAACCCGCTTCAGTGATTTAGTCATCCATTGAAGCTATTGAATTTTCTCCATTGTTCTACAAATTTTTGGTTGGAATTTGTGCACCTCATTTTGAGCTCGGAGGTCCCAAGAAAAGAAAGTGGAGGCAGCAAGATGTGCCCAGGGTTTCCAGGGCTTTGCTGAGTCTAGGGGGCCCTTGTCTCTTCTCAATTTCTGGGGACGGCCGTAGCGGATTTTTGAGCAAAAACAGTGCTGTGAGGAAGATGATAGATTTCAAATGATTCCAAGAGCTAGTCGAAGATAAATGTGATCCCACTGGCATACTGGGACTGTTCAAAGAACAAAAACATTCCATCTTGAGGAGGAAGAAAGCGATCCGGATGTTTTTTTTGGGCACCGGCAAAAGGGTGTTTGTCTCGTAGCCGTTGGTGAGAGTGAGCCAGATGGGGGTGCCACGAGTACGTCAGCAAAAGGACCAGGCTGCCCACCTAAGACTGCCTTTGGAAACGCACACCTTGGGTTGGAAGATGTTGGAGCACTGTAGAAGAAACGGAAAAGTCTGAATAGTGAAGTATTTTGGGTGATGGTGATTTGCCTTGAGGTATGTCTGAGCAAAGAGAAAATAGAAACATGGAGCCTGGCCACAATGCTTCATTCCTCTTTCTCCTTTTCGACCCCCTCCCCAATTCGTTTGCAGTATATAGCAAGAGAAAAAAGTCATGAATGTTTCCACTCACCCGTAAAATGTTTGGGACACTGTTTGTGACCTCTCTGGAAAGGGCCTGAGCTTGTGGGAGGCCCACCTCCTGAACCAGATGGGGCTACTAGCGGGCCAGCGAAAGCACAAGGCCGTGCAAGCTCAGTCTGATGCTCTGTTTTGTCTGGAAGGGGCCTGAGCTATTGTTGGAGGCCCACCTGCTGAATGCTAGCGGGCCAGCAAAAGCACGAGGCCATGCTAAATTTGAAAGCACAGAAGGCGAAAAGACATGAAGAAGAACACACCGGAAAGAAGAAATTTGTTTTTGTGGGGACTTCGGATCCTTGGATTATCTTCGTTCATACACCGCAGCAGACTGGAGGAACCAGGGAAGTAGAAAAGCACAGAGGCGTGCAAACGCATCAATGATGTTCCTACTGTTTCTCCCCTCCTGCTCGAATTATTCCACATTTCTTCAAGTTCCTCAAAGTGCGTGTGGAGGTTGGAAATGGAAAATAATAGAACAGAATGTAACTGTTTAAGTCATTTGTGCACACATCAGCACGTTTGATTGCAGCCCGCAAGATCATTCCACAAGGCCTTTTCCTTGCAATGCGTTGAAAGAAAAAAGGAACATTTTGAGGCAGAAGGTCAGTGAACACAAGGGAGAGCCAGAAGGCGGACACACTGCAGAAATATACAGCCACGCAGACCCCAAGACTTGCCTATCCGACCTATCCGTGCCGTACCTTGGAAATGAACAGATTGAACAGGGATGTTGTCTTCAACCTTGTGTCCTGCTCTTTATCCACTCAGCTGTAAAACTTGTTGAGAGCAACAGGGACCAGTTGTGACCTCTCTGGAAAGGGCCTGAGCTTGTGGGAGGCCCACCTCCTGAACCAGATGGGGCTACGAGCGGGCCAGCAAAAGCACCAGGCCATGCAAGCCCAGTCTGATGCTCTGTTTGGACTCACCCCGCAAAACTCGTTCGAACTTATTCACAGCAACAGAGACCAGTCTGGGAGGGGCCTTGGCTATTGTTGGAGGCCCACCTGCTTCAACAGGGACCTTGCTTTCAAGTTTTCAATCCTATGCCTTTGCAATTGCTTTGTTTGGACTCATCCCGCAAGACTTGTTCGAACTTATTCAAAGCAACAGAGACCGGTCTGGAAAGGGCCTGACCTTGTGGGAGGCCCACCTGCTGGACCAGATGGGGCTGCTAGCGGGCCAGCAAAAGCACCAGGCCATGCAAGCTAAGTCTGAAAGCAAAAGCTTTCAATCCCAAGTTTGTGCAATTGCTCCGTTTGGAAACTTGTTCGACTTGTGCGAAGCAACAGAGACCAGTCTGGAAGGGGCCTTGGCTGTTGTTGGAGGCCCACCTGCTGAACCAAATGGGGCTACTAGCGGGCCAGCAAAAGCAGCAGGCCGCCGCACGAGCTTAGACTAAGGTGAGAAGAGAACACCAGGTGTGAATGTAATATATGCGGAAAAGCACAGGGGAGAGCAGAAAATGTTCATTGGGACTCCACTTTACCTTGAGGAATAGATCTGATCTTGAAAACGGAGATCAACAGGGACCTTGCTTTCAAGTTTTCAATCCTATGCCTTTGCAATTGCTTTGTTTGGACTCATCCCGCAAGACTTGTTCGAACTTATTCAAAGCAACAGAGACCGGTCTGGAAGGGGCCTGAGCTATTTTTGCTCCTTTTTCTTTTCCGTTGATTTCTCCAATCCCAAGTTGTCAAGATACAAAGTTAGGTAGTTCCCAGCTGGGAGAGTATCACCTAGGGTCTTGTCAGAAAGCTGTCCTTCTGTTGCATCCTCCGGAAGGTCATTGCAGAAAATGTCACAGCTCAGATTCGTCGGATTAAAACTCACGTGTCTTTGAAAGCGCGATGTCACCAACCCACTGGATATGACATGCCAGTGATTTTGAACACGAGCCGTTTGCAACCCTCTTGGCACACGGGCGAAAGTTCCATGCATTCAGCTGCGTTGTGGAGTTGCTGGTGATCCAATTGGGAGGCCCGCACCAAGACAGCGTACCAGCGTCAGGCACGAATGGTAGTGGACTGTCCTGGATTCAGACCAAAACCTTCGAGTCAGGAGCTCATGTGGATGTTTACCTCCCAAATTTAAGCAAACCTTACAACTTTTGGGCGTTTTAAACATATCCTGTCTTTCCCTGTGGAGAGTGAATCGTATGTATCGGCTCAAGTCTGATTTTCACGCACGCAGTTTCCACAGAAGCTGCACTTAGAGTTTGTACGTGCGCTTTGAATCTTCCAGTTCAACGCGATGTCGTTGGCAGACAGAGGGGAGCTGACTCGTAGCCTCCGAGAGAATATGGAGCCAGACGTTGAGCCGGAACATGATCTGGAACCTGGACCTCCCGATTTGGAAGCTCGAGCTCCTTCCATGCATCAGCTTCGAGACCATGCAAGGCAGTTGTCCGATGACGCTGGAGAGCTACGTTCAATGGAATGGAGTGGTCTGACCTTTATCATTGGGCAAAAAAAGATCCTTTCAAACATCTCAGGCCTGATTGAACCAGGTCGATTGACTGGAGTTTTTGGACCATCTGGCAGTGGAAAGACCACTCTACTGAACATTTTGGCTGGCAGGCAGAACACCAAGCGTGCAAACATGAGTCTAACCGGTCAGATCACTACGGCAGGCGTTCCGATTGATCCTGTGAGTTTTCGAGGCAACATTGCATACGTCATGCAAGATGATGCATTGCTTCCCTTTGAGACACCCCAGGAATACTTTCACTTCTCAGCATGCATGCGACTTCCGGCCCGAATTACTCGAGCAGAAAGAGAAGCACTGGTAAAGCAGCTGCTCGCCACTCTTTCGTTGGAGCGATGTAAATCCACTATCGTTGGCTCAGAGCTTGTGAAAGGTCTTTCAGGAGGAGAAAGGAAGCGAACTTCAGTGGGAATTGAGCTGATTACCAATCCCAAGATGTTGTTTCTGGATGAGCCTTTGAGCGGATTGGACTCATATGCTGCCTACACCTTGATGGAGGCCCTAAAGGAGCTTGCAAGAGACAATGTTCCGGTACTTTGCACGGTGCATCAGCCCAGCAGTGAAATCTTTGCCATGTTCGATGATGTTATCATGCTACATGCTGGTGAGATTACTTACCATGGCCCGTCAAACGGGATTGCTGCACATTTTGATACTCTCGGCTTTCCATGTCCTGCGAATTTCAATCCAGCAGATCATGTGATGTTCCTCATGCAGAAGGAATCAGAGGACATGATGAAAAAAATCAAAGACACTTGGCTCGGGTGTGATATTTTTCTGAAGATGCAAACCAAGATCCAGACTTTCCAGGGAAATCAGGCTGCTTTGACGGGACAGACCACTAGGGCTGCCGGCAACCGTGGCCGTCCCACAGGCTTTTGTAAGCAGCTTGGCATGCTATTGGCCCGAGAAGTGAGAGGGACCTTTAGAAACAAAGGCATTTTGTTCGCTCGGTTTGGCATGGCCCTGTTCTTGGCTACACTGTATGGATGGCTCTTCTCTGGCAGTGCAGCACAGGGAGACAAGCCGGATTCCACAGAGCCAAATTGTGTGAAGGATAATTTTGATGCAGGTGGATGCACCGGTGATTTTCAAGCACATTTCGGCACCTTGGTGTCTTTGAGCATCATGGCCATGATGGGAGCAGCTCAGCCGGTGATTCTTCAGTTCCCACAGGAGCGCCCAGTCTTTCTGAGAGAATACGCTGCCCATCAGTATGGAGTTTTGCCGTACTTCATCAGCAAGACGCTTGTGGAGATGCCCATCATACTCATGTCCCAGATTATTGCCTTTGCCGTTACATATTTCTGGATGGGTTTGAAGGGCAACGTGCTTCTCCTGGTGGGAGTGTCGTGGCTGCTGGGCATTGCTTCTTCGTCTCTGGCTTTGTTGGTGGGATGTGGTGTAGCTTCGGCTCAAAAGGCCATTCAATTGGCGCCACTTACGCTGATTCCTCAGATGCTTTTCTCAGGTCTCTTTGTTCCAGTGGCCAAAATTCCATTGAGCCTGAGATGGGCTCGGTACCTATGTCCATTGAAATATGCAATTAATTTGATGACCTTGGTGGAGTTTCGATATGTGAAGCAGGCCATGGATGATTGCGAAAAGCACTCCTCCGCGCAGACTTGCATGGTGGAGAATCCGGGTGACTTCTTGAGACTTCAACTTGTAAAGACTCAAAGTGTTGTTTGGGAGGATTGGTTGGAATACTTGCTTGCCTTGGTGGGTCTTTTTGCCCTCTTCCGTGTGATTGCGACTATCCTCCTTTGGCATAAGGGCAAGTATGTGTTTTAATTCGCTTTGTGCAAATTTATTTTCTCACTTGCGCGGACTTACCTAAAAGTGGGAGGTCTTGTGCTGCCAGAAGGAGCAGGTACAGACGGTACAGAGTTACAAAATTCGAAGAAAAGGCTGCCGTCCTTTACTGCATGAGCCAGTCATCAACGCGGCAGTACACTTTCTTAGCTACGTTCCAGCTGAACGAGTCGACAGTTTTGTTCCTGTCAGAAGGACTGATCCGACTGCATGTCAGGCTTCGCCTCGTTGCAAGAAGGCCAACTTTTTTGAGAAACCCAGGCTTTGTTAAGGCTAACTGAAGCCCCAAAAATCGTTGACACAGGAGCCAACTGGTTGAGTCGTTGACGCTGGGCTATGGTGTTTTTTTCAAAAAACCACACCGCTGAATCTTTGTGTTTTCAATTTTCTGTTTTTCTGTTTTCTGTTTTTTTGTGAGTCCTGAGTTTTGCAAGCCGCACCTCTTTGGAAGTATCGAAGTGTGGACTGATCATCAGCGCTCCGTTTTCGTTCAGGTTGTGTTGCAAGTAAACAAGAGACAGCAGAGGTTCTGCAAATAGACAGCTGGAAAGGAAGGAGGTGTAAGGGTCCGATCACCACACAGAATGCGTGGATCAACACCAAACAATAAGACTATTCTCTTCATTCTTGGAATCTTCAGCAGGGACTCTGACCCAAACCATGTCTTCATCACAACCGAGCCATCTGTCACTCAAAGAAGCATCACCATTCCTCGATTGAACCGGCAGGTGCCGGCAAAGTTCCCACTGAGACGTCAAGACGAACGCCTAGCCGAGGCCATTTTTGAATGCGAATGATTGCGAAAGGTCCACATATGCGATCAAACCACTAGACATTGCCCAGAGGAGTTTCCTCTACAAAGGTTTCTCAAATGATCTCATATTCATACCACGATGCATTGACACGCCGTCACACGCACATGCACCAGGTATGTATACACTTACTGTATGATATATGAATGTATGTGATGCATAGGGCATACGTATACACATGTGCACAGGGACTGTAACAGGTATAAACATCGATGTACATAGCCTCTTGTTTCGAGGGGGAGCACAGTGGTCCACTTTTTGGCGCCCTGGGGCCAAGTGGTGACGTGTCCTGGGTTCCTAACTCTTGCTGTAGACATCTTAGCTAGCAACATCTTGTTGAAGAAGTGAGCCTCATGTTGCTCTTGTGACCTTCCAAGAATCCCGACGGAGCTTTATACCGACAATCCACTGATTGGTCCTTCGCATCAACACACCATAACCATCCATAACCTGCAATAGCACAGTTGCATTGGGCTTTGCAAATGATAGTAGTTTCATTGCAAGTCTGAGTCATGAGACATTCAAGAGCCGCAGGCCGAGTGTCTCTGCGAGAAGCGGGGGTGGCCGGAGGCAAGTGGCTTGTAGGGAGGGTTTACTCCAGGGTTTACTTATATTATTAACTTTTTGATGAGAAGAGGATGAGCTTCGAGATGCCTAGGAAGATTTCTTGCTTCGATGATTCGCTGACAGGAATTAGTTGATCAATTGTTCTGGAATGTTCTCCTCTTTCAGCCTTTGTGGCACTGAAGGAATTCCAATTGATAGATGAATCATAAACTATTTTCTTGCTTAATGAGCCTCAATGACTCTGAACTTCAAACATCGACTTTCTCTAAAAGTTCAGTATGTATGCCTCGCTCTATGCAGGACAGGGTGCAGTTGCAGCTGAGACAGAACCCTTCGTTGCTGAACGCAATGCCATACAAGGCTGCTTGAATTGGGGAAAGTGCTTCTTGAATGCATTGACTCCAGTTGACTCTACAACTTTTCTCCATCAGAGCAGAGTTTTTCTTCGATTTCTCCCTTAACCATTCAGATTGAACTTGTAGTGTGCTGATGCGTATGTTGGCATTGTGGATGGGCGGCATATGCATGTTTGTTGGTAGAAGGCCAGGTTTCATCTCTTGCTTCTTGAACTTTGATTCCCGCATCATTTATTGCATGGCTTTATATTGCACGGCTGTCCAGGTGCTCCTCCTAAGGCCAGGAACCCTGTGGAATTGACATGTTTGGGCGCCAGTAGAGGGCTGAAGATGTACTCTTGAAGCATCGTCCTTCATGGCAGATCGCGTCTCAGCCATAGGACTTGTGGCAAAATGCAGCTCGATCGTGTTGACCTGAGATTCTGCAGACTGATCCCACATGCATACCACACACATGGCTATGGGTCAATATTAACTAACCAATAAGGGGGGATAATGACCAACAATAACAAGGGGGATTTGACTCACAGCCACATAGCTAAAATGATTTTCGTCAGTCCTTGCACTGTCCCAATTGCAGGCAAGTCGCATGTAGTTCTTTGATTTTTGAGGCGATTCGAAATGTATATTTATCAAAGGCCCCACACAGTAAGCCCTGCCACATGCTCCCGGCAATCCTGTTGCTGTGACATCCCCTCAGAGTGATAAGGTAATTGGAGTACTAGGATGTTTCGTTGGACTACAACCCGTCAGTGCTGGAATGGAAATGGAAGCACATGAATATCAATCATCTTTTTTTGATCTTAACTTGCTTGTATCCAACCTTCATGACCCCAGCCACTTTATTTCACGGAGCCAATCTAGATAGTGTCCTTTTCAAGTTGGGATGTCTTATCACTTGACACACACACACACACATGAAAGCAGGCCCAAGACATGAGTACGGCTCTCATATAAGGACAAATTTGCTGTACATGTAAAAAATGTCATCGTGAAAAACTCTTGACCCATCAAAAGTGCCACAGATCAAGTCGAATGTTTCAAGTTTCAAGGGCCTGGTCTAGGGCTCTTTTGCTTTGAGGCTTGCGGCTCGCCATGCATCGAGGCTCGTAGCAAAAGTAAAGAGAGTCTACATAATGCATGACTTTTTGGGGAAGCCCATGCTTGGGCTCCGTAGGAGATGAGGCTTTTGAGAAATGGCCATCGGAACAGTCTTGCACATTCGAGCTTCAAATTTGAGTGAAATAAACGGCCACGAGCCACTAGTTCGAAAGAATTGGCTCTGCAAAGCGTGGCAGTTTCGGATCTCTTCGCAGCTTAGAATCTGCCGGGGAGGCCACTACAGCCCTGGGAGCAGAAAGATCTCCTACCGCCATCTCGCACACCGGAAGGAGCCAGTTTGATGCACCAGGGTTTGCTGCCAGGTTTGTTCAGGCATCATGCGACAAAGACTCTAACGCTCGTTCATTTCTGTCGTGATTTCAAGAGTCAGCATTGCTCCAGCATTGTTTCAGCATCTTCAATGGTCACTTGAGAGTTTCTCTAAATAGGGGTACCCTCAAAATGGCGGTTTTTTTCACTATAAAGGATCGATATGAGATGATTTAGGGGTACTTACTCCTATTTTGAGAAACCACCACTTCTGGCTATTCTGAAACATGGTGAGGCATTCCACCATCCATGGGCCAAGGAGCTGTTCTTAGCGAGCATGTACAGCTGATCTCATGGCATGATTGCGAATTGGGGGATGCAAAAGGATAAATGATTCATATTGTTAATATGATTTACATGATTCAATATGATGATATATGATGATATATATATATATATATATATAAAGATCCTTTGATGACTAAGCCCTTGAGTTGGGTATCGATGAGTTCATTGGTTGAAGAGTAAGCATCCACTGAATCCACTGATCTTTCGGCCTAGGTGCATGCCCAGTGCCCAAAGGAGCAGGCGGGCTGGATCTGCGCCATAATTGCTAGCGAAAGCATCAGAACACAGAGTTAGAGTTGCAAAGCTCAAGGCTGATCTCAGAGACTCACATTAAGAATTCCTTGCCCTCCAAGTCGTGTTCGAAATGAATACCTGGAACAGAGAAATCAAAATTGTGAGAGGAAGACAGGTCACCACTCTTTGCCAGGCTAGCCCAATAGCGCACTAGTTCTCCAATTCCACTTCGGTTTTGTACGACTGTTTCTGCTCCAGCCTGCTTGCAATTGCAGGCGACCCGAGCGAAGAAAATTTGCTTGGGGATGAAAGGACGGAATTTCACAGTAGCAAATAAGGATTCTTTGAGGATAGAAGCAGTGCAGTCTGGCCAATTGAATTGCAGAATTGCAACAGCATCGACTTTCCATGAGTCCGCAGGCGTTGGTTGGTGCAAGGCACCATTCAATCAATGCCGGCTCCGGTACTGCCCTTGGAAAATTTGGAAACTGTTTGGAAACCATTTCTATTTGGTCCTTGGAGGATCTCCAGCGCAGAATGCTCTCTGCTTCCTTCGCTTCCTCCGCTTCCTCCGTTCTTTTGTGGAGTGGGAAGCTTTTCCAATCTGCTGGAAGCTGGTCGAAGCAGGTGAGGGAGCCCTCGCCAGCACGGTCCTGGTCTCCAGCCCCACGTAGAGAGAGCAGAGAGGCTGGTGAGCCTTGAGAGACTTTCTTGCTGAAGAACATAGGAGGCAACAAAGATTCGTTTCTGGAATAGATTGCATCAGGTTTTGGAAGTGCGTAGCGGTTTGCACGGCAGACACAGGCGCAGCCTCTCTACGATCTTCTCCGTGAAATGCGAGAGATGTGGTCTACACAGCAGGGGTGCGCTGGCCCGGTGCACTATGAATCTTCCTTCTTCACCCATGCCGAACCTATGGGAGTCCTGCGCATACCAGTTGGCAAAACGAAATACAATAAGAAGAACCGTAGCAACAATACCAACACACGAAGCGAACAACACTATGACCACCATTATCACCATCACCATCATCAACAAGAAAAGATAAAAGCTCAAGAAGTCAGTAGCAAAGTGATTACAAAATCGTAGTAGTATTCCAGTAATTTGTCACACTAAGAAGTTGGTGGTCCTAGATGTCGCATAACAATAGAAGAAACATACTCAAACAGAATTACAAACAACATGTGCCACCGCATGACTTTCCTTTTGAGTATCGCTTTTGCTGCAAGACGCATGATCCTTGCAACACCTCATACGCATACTCCTTTGCACCATTTCCTTTTGAATTCCCCCCTCTCTCTCTCAGAAGATACTCCTGCTTTGTCGACAACTTGACATTGGACTCCTTAATCGTGTGTTCCAAACCTGCTTTCACAGGTATCCACCAGCGCCGCACATTAACCAATGGCCTCTTGGCAGATCTTGGCAGTTCAGCATGAGCACAGCATGAGCATAGCATAACCTTAGCATGAGCATAGCATGAGCATAGCATGAGCATAGCATGAGCATAGCATGAGCTCCAGAGATGCCAAGCATAGAACAGCAATGACATCTATGGGTTGCGTCACTGTGACATGGAGAGGTATGCGCCACCTGGGCCTCCTCCCAGTCCAGTGCCGACACCTCCGACACCTCCCCCTCCGCCAGGCGAAAGCTTCGATGTTGTGAGAAAGTTTGTGTCAAAAACTGTGACCTAAACTTCTAGCTTCCTCTTCCATTCTTCTTCGATTCTTTCATTCTCTAAGAATTTGTTTCGAATTTGTCAAGGCGTTCAAAACTTGCATTGTAAGTGTCGAGAGGTCCTGAAGAGAGACCAGAGCCAGAGAGAGCAAAGCCATGTGCTTCTGTGGAGGCAAGGGACGTAGGTCCGAAGGAAGACGGTTGACGATTGAGAGTTATGTCAAGCTTTCTTCAGCCCGCACGACGCAGAGTCTACTGCTTGGTTTCTTTTTTGGTTTGTCGATGGCCGTAAAAAGAGCCTTTTGTACGGCAAACAATGCTTTGGGGCACAGGTCAGTTTTTTTGTAACGGAACACTGAGTCTAGGAGGTCATATCCTGCTTCAAGCTTTCCTGACAGGTGCAAGCTGCTGCTTGCTTGCAAGTAGCCCACAACTGCCATGTTGCATGCCTCAAGATTCCACCCCCCAACATTCGCCTAACCTGTTTAAGGACATCCCTGAAAGCCAGAGCTTCAACCGGGACCAGCAACAGGAGTCGGCAGTTTTGGCCTGAAAGTGGCGTGAGTTGCCAATTTTCCTGAAAAAAATCTTATCATTCCATCCCCCCCAGGATGCCATTTCGCATCCTTGTGTTTTTGCCCACTCGAGGAGTTTAGAAGCAAAATTCAGGCACTGAGAATCGATTGGATGCACGTGTGATCGGCAGGTGCATGCACTACTCGTATCATGTCACTTCATCAACAAGCTTTTAAGCTTAGAGCCTGAGCAGACCAATTTCATCTCCAGAGAGGCATTTGGTGCATAGGCAGATGACTTACTCTAAGCATCATGTTGTGCCGCCAGCAGTGCATTTCTGGGTGCAGCGTGAGGCTGCCCGCCAGCTGCTGCCCGAACTACGCGCCCAACGGAAAGAGCTCGCTGAGGCCGTCAAGGTGGGCCTTGTGACTCCGGAATTGCGCGCCCAAATGGG